>JAEQBA010005052.1:33599-376148 GCA_019434445.1 Phalangium opilio | reverse complement strand
TCTTTGACTAAAATGCAGTACTCTGAAATGCAGTCCTCGAAAATTATTAATTTCAACTCTGAAAATCGTTGACTAAAATGCAGTACTCTGAAATGCAGTCCTTGAAAATTATTAATTTCAACTCTGAAATCTTTTGACTAAAGTGCAGTACTCTGAAATGCAGTCCTCGAAAATATTATTTCAACTCTGAAATCTTTTGACTAAAATGCAGTACTCTGAATGCAGTCCTCGAAAATATTATTTTCAACTCTGAAATCGGTTGACTAAAATGCAGTACTCTGAAATAAAGTACTCGAAAATTATTAATTTTAACTCTGAAATCTTTGGACTAAAATGTTCTAAATGACTAAATTGCAGTATTCAACAACCTATATTGTTAATATTAACTCTGAAACTGATTTCCAGATTCCTTAAATTATTCAGCAGTTCTTTTTCACACTTATTAAATTAACAATATTTTGGCTTTTATTTGCAGTTATGGCATACAAAATAATCCTCTTTTAGATTCTTCTTACTAGTGCAATTTGAGTGAAACCAGAACCGGCAGGCAACGCAGAAAACTATTGTATCCGTATTATTATCATTTATTATACACGAAGGCGTATCACAAGTAGACCATTCTTGCTCGTTGAACTTCTTGTCCAAAATTCGGTTTCTTCTTAGTTTCCCAAATTTTTTTTGGTTGGAAGAGGGTTTCTCAATAAACGTAGAAGGTCTTCTTGACTACTTTTAAAATGTGGTGGCACTCGCTTTTTCTTGTCATAATTTTTGTCAAAAATGTAACCTTGTGATGCATTTCATAAATTCGATTGATCCAGAAACGAAGTAGTTTGGAGTTGCGCGAAATGTTTGAATCAACGTGTACTCCCCTTAAAACGGAGTACACATTTAAACAAACTAAAGGTCCACAGTCATATCCATTTGTTTGGGTTGAGTAGTTGTCCACCATTATAAATTCCCATTCAACCTTAGAAAATCTAACACAAGCAACGGAATGTGCTATTGACGCAATTATCAGTAAGCGTTTGAACTCGTCTTCTCTAGGAGTGTTTTTTGCTTGCTCACCCCACAGGCTGTCTATAATATATATATTTTTTTGGTTCAATGATATGATTCCTAGCATCCAGTGCTCCCCCTTTCCCAAGGCATCTGTATTAATCGAAACAAAATATAGAATCTCTGTTCAAGCCACCTATTCTCGACAGGTAATTAGCAGCGCTGTTAAAAGAGTTTCTCGAAAGTGCAGTGTACTCAAATGAAGAGAAATAAGCAACCGAGTCTTCTAGTCTGAATGATTCAATCATGTATGATATAACAGTGTTCATTACTTCATCGTCCAGCCATTGTTTGGGTTTCAGAGAGTCATTAACGATATTAAAAGTTTTTGGAATTGTTGTTTCATCTGGGATGTTCACTGATTCATCCACTGGAAAAAAATTCGACCGATTTACAATTGAATGACCAGCTTAAATATTCCTGGTAAAAACTGTCAAATTAAGGCTTACCCGGACAAATTACTGGTTGAAATTCATCAATACTAGAATCAGTGACGGATTTTGAAAGGTCTTTTCTTGAAATAATTTCAGCCTCATGGCATTTGCTCGCTTCGTAATTTTCTAAGCTCGACCTTCCGTTGGAAATATCTTTCATCGAAAGGCCTCTTTCTTCGTTAGAATTGTGGGATGCGGTAATGTCAAGGTTTGACAGTTCTTCCTCGTGAAATTCGTTCGCTTCCTTGTTATTGAAGTTTAAATCTGCACCATCAAGTAAAGATGAAAATAATTTGAATTATGTTTTCATATGCCCAAGCTTTTCCCATTCCCTCAATTCCAACTGAAACCGAGTTTAGAATGTTATAAAATACTTCACGTTGATAGTAAAATCCAAAATAAAAATTAAAATGTGCGCTTTACATTTCGCTGCATCATATTATTCTACCTTTCCCTTCTCCTACGCGTTTTCTAAACAACTTCTTAAACTGCACACTTCAGAAAAGATAAGTGTTACACTGGCAAATATTAAGGGCCGTGATGTTCAATGAAGTCAAATTAAAATAAAAAACTCATAGAACATGGGTCTTACAAATCAAAATTTACGGAACATGAACCCTTAAAACAATGAAACAACCTGAAATGTGAAGAAAGTAAAATTCGACTTGGACGATTTTTTTTTTTTTTGGATAATCGGCGTAAATAAAAGTTTAGTTCCTTTCTTTCCGTTCGTAGCTAATAAGATTGTCAATATATTATAAAGAAGCTCGGGTAAACGTTATTATTACCTTCATAACATTAACACAAATCCATTGTTTTTAAGGATAGTTTAGCTAGTTCACATTGTCCTCACCATGAGTTAATAATATGTTAGCTCCCTATAAGTTACTCAGGCTCCATAGGCGTAATGTATCCAGCGATTTCTTCTCATTTCGCCCGCGCGGGAAAAACATCCGAATGTTGCGCTCTCTCTTGTCGAAAAAAAAATCCCGCTCGTAGGGCTCCTCGACCTCGAGTCGTCGGCTGCATTTTCACCAAGGGAGTGTTTAGTCGTGAATGCTTATGTTTTATAATTTAACATTAAATCATGGCGTTGTGTCAGTACCGAGACAAAAAAAATGCAGGAACTCAATGCAATTTGCCTATTTTGATAAAGAATGCTAAAGATAAGAGTTGTTATTGTGACTTGAAACCAGAAAATTATACAACTGAGCTAAACCCAATCCACTTAACTGTTTTCTTAACCGAGGCTACTGAGCGAAATATTCGGCTGCTTAAATAGCTCCGATATCATTGGCTAGCTTCCACTACACGCGCTTCCGGGGAAAAACCGGAAAGAATAGTAATAAGATTTTCGTTCACTGAGTAACTTATAGGGAGCTATTATTAACTCATGTCTTCACGAAAAATTGTAGAACGTACAATTTTTTCAATAATATTTAGAAAAATTTTGTCTCTCAGACCTTGCATAGCAAATTTTTTTAAACTCTAAGATTAACTACATAGAAACTTAAGGTGCACACAAGAACTGTGTTTTATAACTAAATGAGTTTTGAAATTAAATTCTAGCTTACCGAATTCTAATAAATCGTCGTCTTTTGTAACTACTAAGGAATCGGGTGCTGGATTCACAATCTGTAAAATATCCTCAGGTTTTGGTGCTTTGCGTCCAGTTTTTCCTGCGTGACCTCTCGTTTTTTAATTAAAGGTCTAAGGTAGTATTTGTAATTATCTTCATAATCACTGCCAATGGCCTTATTGACCGCAATTCTGTGGAAACATAATCCAGTGCTGATGCAGGAGCAAGAAAAGCAATTATCAGACTTGATCAAAGTGTAGACGTTACTATTCAAAGGATGCGTCACAAGAAACACTTTTGACGCAGAATCAATGGAAACTAGGTTTTCGCGGCAAGCAAGATTTGCAAGGACATTTTTGGTAGCCAAATACTTTTTATCGCTATCCTTGGAAATATTATCTTCGGATTTTACGCAAGTTTTGAACTGCTTTCTAATAGCATCGTCTGACATAAGCAAATAGATGGGAAGACAAAATGGAAAACTGGTTTCGTTCACAACTTTACTCTTGATTGTATAGTTTCCAGTGTTTTTATAACAATTGCTGAAATCAAGAACAGTATTGACTTGCATTTTAAACAACTCAAACACTAGCGAATCAATCGGTAGTTCTTTCCAATTTATTGTATGCTTGATTATAAAATTGAGGCTCTCGCTTTGGTTATTGTTGGCGAAACGTTTTCGAACGCAGAGAAACGACTGTAAACGTATTTTGCAGAGTACTTCTTAATATCATCTTTAACATTTTCGTCCATGTACTTCTTGAAAGGAACGGACCATGTTTCACTGAACGAAGAATAAACTGCTTCGAAATCCTCTTCCTTGTCGACATTTAGAAGAGATTTGACTTCCAACAAAAGAGCGTCTTTGTCATCTTTTTTTTTACCCTGACAACTCGATATCCATAGTTTAACGTCAGTGAGAATGTGATTATGGCAATGAATAATGTTAGTATTTGGTAAATTTGTCAAAATAGCATTCCTCAATGCTTTTTCTCGGTCAATACAAATAGGAATGTTATCTAACGATGACAAGTTTAACACTTTTGAGGCGACTTCAAAAAACATATTATGCACACGCTCCAACTTTCTATCGTGTATCATTAAAATCGGACAGAAAATTGGGTCTTTTTCAATTAAAATATTTCTCATCACAAGACAAGACACGTAAGCGTCACCGCAATTGAATGTTGTGTCATAAGTCACCTGTTGTTTAAAAGATGGATTTAAGCAGCTTTGTTCCAAAATAAAGTTGGCATACTTCAAGATCGTTGGCTCAGCAATTATAAGTATTTCATTGGGATGGATTTCTTGGTAGAGGATGAACTCGCCTAAGTCATTGTTTCGAGCCATTTCAATTACGGAAAACAGTTCACATGGAAGCAAGCGCTCTTCTCTGCGAATTGCATGCTTAATGTTGGACACTTGTTTTATATTACGCGGTTTTGAAACGACTTGATCCTGATTTTCCTTAAGTAAATGAAAATAAACTTCTTTCGGTTCGTTTTGACGGTTACATTTTAAATCTGCTTTAATCTTGTTTTTGGCAGTAGTGGTGTTTGGGATGTAAATTCGATGCTTTAGTTTGGAATTACCATGGCTGCGATGTTTGTAAAGCTTCTCATCACCGATGTAGTGGATTAGAACAAAGCCAAAGTTCGGTTTGTTTAAATGGTAAACTAGCCTTTGGAAATCCAAGTATTTTGGATAACAATCGGTGTTTTTCAGCTTATAAGTTGTTTTTGTAACTAATGTACGTTCAGTATTCTTCTTGTTACGGCCAAAGTTTCTAAATCCAAAATATTCATCTTTGATGAAGTCTTTATCCATATTACTCTTTAGCTTGTAAATGAACATTTCACCGCCCTTTGCTCTAGTTGGTGGTAAGTTCATTATGTATTTTTTTTCTTTCCAGATTCTAACTTTTCCAGTAAAGATTTTGCCTTCGCCAAAGTTATAGGTTGCTGCAACACTTTGTAAACAATATTATCCGTAGCGTTATCCATTTTTATATTCACGTTCTAAAATGTGAAGTATTTGATTACACTATTAAAACTATAATAATAATAACATCAGACATTTACCAATTTCTATGTAAATCACGACCACCTGCATCAAATTTAGCTGCACACAGCTTTTAATGGTGCGTCATGCACATGGTATGATACCAGTATAGTAAGGTTGTGACTAAAAAAAGAAGGGTAAACCTTTCAGAAATGACGGAAATCTCAAAGAAATCACTCTTGATTATTTATTTCAACTTTTTTCGATCCAAAATAGAGCAAATTTCAATTTCGTTTCAGAGCTTCTTCACTAGGCCAAATACATAGTTTAGCTTAGTAATAGAAAAATTAAGTATGCTGTACAGTAGAAAACCAGAAAAGGTCGTGCTGTTCGTTTTCCATAAACGGATGCAAAATCTTAGGTCTATTTCTTAGTCAATTAAAATACATGTGCCTTTTAACAATTTGCACTTACCCAACATCTATAGCTGCAATATGTATATTGCCAAATAAATAATTAACAAGTTGATTTGCAAGTGCGCGGTAATATTTTTCTGATCCAAAACGTTTAATGAAGTCCAGAAACGCGTGTGCGAATAAATGCAGAAAGGAAAACACTTAAACGTCGTCCCTAGCAGACTACTTGGAAGAGAGCTCAAGGAGTATAGCCGACTCGATCACGCTTTGGCTGAAGGCGCTATATAATAAGGGAAGAATACATATTTTGGCCCTACTTCAGAAAATATTGGATCAAATATCTTGACATTTAAATGAGATGTGTAGAAAACGGTTCTTATTTTTATGCCAAGTTTCAAAGTTGCTTGGAGTGGCTTCAATAGCGCGTGGACCCAAAGCGTGAAGGAGTGGGCTATGTACGGGCTCACGGTCTCAAGACAGAGTCGTCTGCTTAAAGAAACTTCCCGGAAAGTTAGAACATGATGGATTTCACTAACTAACTAATAAGTTAAATTAGTCAATGCAGACATAAATTCCTGTTAGTGAATAAATTTATGTTTTAAATAATAGCATAATTACAATCACTTTTATTTTGAGCAGCTCCAGTTTATTATAATTGATCAGTTAATATGCCTGTAACAGGTTATATGTTTTTATGCTTTTGGAGTCCGACATCATAATTTGAAGGATATATGTTCTGGGTATCGATGTTCGCGCTTTGAGAAATTGGGTACTCGACTTATTTATTTCCAATGAGTTGAATAGAATTGTCTACATTTTTGAGAGAAAAAAACGAAGGATTAAGCTATGGAAGGTAACACGTTTTGATTTCGGTACTATCGCACCTACTGATTTAATATATACGCTGGTAATGAGCCTTAAACCTTTATTCGGATGTAACTAATGCAAGGCCCATTACGGCTATTTCCCAGAATACCACCCACCTCTCGGATTTTAATTTCGTTTGGCTTTTACCTCATATACTTTAAAAAAACCAAACCAAAATAATATCCAAGAGGTGGGTGGTGTTCTTGGAAATTGCCCGCCTGGAACTTGTTTTGGGTTGCTTTGGTAGGTTAGTATTTTAAGATCATGCTGTTAGGGAAAGTTCATAATAACCATAAAAGGGCTTCAGTCAGGAGAAGGGTGTATTCAAGTTTTGCTAAATTAAAAACCAAAAAAAAAAAAATTGGGAACCACAGTCACGTTTAATACTGACAGACTATAAGTGCTAGTCAAATTCTAATTAACACGACTATGTATAAAAATTGTGTGCATATTAAAAATCTAGATATTTTGGGAAAATTTCACATTTGATTTACTTAAAGGGCTAGTTTAATTTTATGGAGATTGCGTATTTTTAGCGGGAGGGTTTAGATACATGTGACGAAGAGGGGTCAAAATCCGTATTGTTTTACGTGACGTAATTTGTGTGAGCAATTTTCGTTTCAATATTTTGCTATTCAAGAACTTTTCCAACTAAATGACTGATTACTCTGGCTATTTTGATGGTGGCGGAGCTCAATACGAATATAGACTTCATTTTGAGTTTAAAAAATGCCACAGAATCTAGAGTTGCTGCCGAAGTGGTTTTATCTAAATGGGTAGGCCTATTTTCTCTTCTTGGTTTTTGATATTATTTGGAAAAAATATGAAACATTAAGGGGCTATTTAAAACGCGTTGTCTATTTTTGCTTTTTCTTTGACACACCCATGTTAAAAGGGTGCCACAGTGACGTTTGCTTTGAAGAATACACTGTGCTCTTAATGTGGGACGGGAAATGATTCATTTAAGGACAGAAAGATTAGCGTCAGGGGTCGTAAATCCGGTTTGAATTTGAAATCGCCAACATGAAGCTTAACTGGAAAATAAATTTCTTTCTAGATTTGAACGAAAATAGATGTAATATTGTTTTTAAACACCGTAATGAGGCACTGCACTTTACAAAAGCTGAAAAATACATAAACAAATCTTCATCTTCGAAATTATCTAAATACATCGCTAATCGACCACCAATTCTTCCGAAATCCGGCGAAGTGTACCTTTATAGGCGCAATAACGATTCTGATATGGAGTATTTAAAAGATGGCTATAAAGGTTTTGAACAAACTGGAAAGTACTTGTGGAAAAACACCCTTAGAAAGATATACTACAAACTACGCAATCCTGAAAATACACCAAGATATTTAAATTTTAAGAAAGAAGTGACAGAAGCTATTGATTCTGAGATAAAAATTATCATCATACATTATCTAGGAGATAATGAAGTTTACTCCGAAAACTATATGAAGATTCATAAGCCGAGCGATAAACTCACTCCTGAGATCCCTCGACCGCTGCTTTCACACAATGAATCTTTTTCCATAACCAATTGTGAAACTGACTGCAATACCAGAATGAAACGCTCCGAGATATACAATCTTTTAGAAATGGCCAAAAATCACGATTTAGGGGAATTTATTTGTTTATTACAAGTGGCACCCTTTGATATAGTAGTATTAGGGGACGCTGGTGCAATAGCTTTGGCAAACGAAATATTGAAAAAGCAGGATTCGCTTAATGATATCGCTTTTTGTGAGAAAAATGTGAAGTTCTCAAATTTTTTCGTAACGGTATTATTCGTAAAGAACATAGCTTTCGAGGAAAATCCAGTGCTACCTGTTTTTTTCATGATTCATTACTCTAAAAAAGAAGTGGTTTATGAATCATTTCTGAAAATGGTATATGATAAACTTAAATATTCAGTAACGACCAAAGACAAATTGAACTTTATTCTTGGTAGTTCTAATAACTCAAGCTATTTTAATGCGTTAATAACACACCAAAATATCTGGGAAAATTATCCTGTTGACATGTTATCTTTCGTGTTGTATACAACTCAAATCAACTGCTTAATAGATTTCGCAAAATCGTGGAGTGAGGAAGATATTTTTACTCCAAGAACCGAATTTAAGAAGTGGCCTCAAATAATGAAACATTTACCGTTGAGGAGAAGAGTTTACTCCGAAGATATTCTAGTTGAATTACTAAAAGACTATGTTAAAGGAAGCTCAGGACCAAAACCAGTTAACACACACTTTGATAAGCACAATCTAGCAAAAACGGTTTTAGATCAAAACTTGATCTCTATTAATGCGAAATCGAAGGTGTTTATAATTAGGCACCCAACAAAGCGTGAATTGTCATACACTCTAGCCTATGATGAAAAAGGAAACTTATCATGCAGTTGTAAGTCCGGGCCATCAATTTGTTTCCATATTTTGTCTGTTCTTATGCTCTTGAAACAAAGAATTCCGGATTGTAAAAAAGCTTTTAACTTGAACGTGTTGACACGTAAATCGCGAAACAAGGTGGCTTCGAAGCATCGTAATGCAGCTGATAAAGAAAAGTTAAAAAATAAAGAACGAAAAAAATTGATCGAGAGCTGCATGGAAAAGCCCTCAGTAAAACAAAAACCTGATGTTCATGACAAATTTGAAACAATGCCTATGCCACACTATGACAATGATAAAGGTACGTTTTTGAACAGGCTACACTCTACTTTGAATTTTAAAATAGAGATCCTATATAAAACTATTTGAGAAAGTTTGAAAGATGCATTGTATTAGACTATAGAGATACATATAACAAGCAAATCAGATCTCGCGAAAAGTGTATGCACATATAAGTAGAAACATATAATACTTCTCTTCGAGAGAAGTGTACCACATACCGGCGTGGTTTTAACATGATTCTTTCCAGCATTAGAATAATTGTGAGAAAAGCTAGTAAACTAAAATCACATTCGCGATAAATAGTTAACTCTATCACGCTTAAATATTTGCCAAGGCGCGATTGTGGATTTTTGTCCCACTTCAACACGAGGTTTGTGGGTTGATTGCTGACTAGGATTTAGTACCGAACAGTTGTAGAATTCACCCCCTGGTGCGTTTCCCATCAGAAGTTTGATGAGCGGGTGAGCAAACAAATAGGGTGATGTTGGGAAGAATCATGTTACATAAGTAAAATATTTAGAGGATACAGCGTGTCATACTGATATCAGTTAATTTTGTCCATTCACAAAGATTATAACACTGGTGTTTTCTTCTTAAGTAGCATAATATCCATAATGATAAATTTCTGAATAATTCGAAAATAATTCCGAGCTCAAATGAGATGGGTCTATATAGTCAGAAAATCCTCATTTTACATAAATATACGATCTCTGGTTCGTATTTGATTATGATCATCTATTCAATTTATATCTATTTTTTATTTTAGTTTTCGAAGATTTTGACTTGTTTAAAAACTCACCAGACGCGTCAGGCAAGTATATCAGATGTTTTTCGAAAATAATGCATTAACAATGATGTACTAACTACAATACCGTAGAAATTTTTAAATATTTTAAAATATAAAATCGTAGAAAGAATTACCCCCTAAAATTGTATACGTCATTTATATAAAATCAGTTAATGCATTTGGTATTGTTATTCCCATCTAACGCAATAACGAAAATTGTCTGCTTATTACAATCTCGTTTTAAAGGGAGGGTAAAATGGAAAATCAAGTGATTTTTTATTGATTATTACCAATCTGCATAGTAAAACCTCCAGAAAATACATCTGAATGATTTTAAAACCAATTACTTTGAGATTTCATGGTTTATTTAAAATAAGGACCTCCGACCAAGCCTGTAACTCCCTGCACGCTTCATGTCTAGCGCCACGATATTCACATCGCGCGCCATTACTATCAAATCTCGCGATATATTTCATTCGACACCGAGCGTGCCACGAGAATTTTGTTAATAAAAAGGCACGGCGTTACGCGATTGTTCAGAGACCCTTATTTAACATTAATCATGAAATCTCAAACTAATTGTTATTTTAAAATCCTTCGGCGCTATTTCCAGGATGTTTCGCTATGCAGATTGGTCTTATAATTAGTAGAATAATCGATAAAAAATCACTCGTTTTTTCATTTCACCCTTCAGGTAAAATTCTGCAAGGACGAAGTCTCTAAAACGCTGCAGGCTTAGATCGGTGCAAATATACAGTATGTAACTTAATGACATTTGACTTTCAAAATTTCTTAGAATTTCGTCCCTGGGATGTTTTAGAAGTTACGTTGTCAGAAGATGATACATCTGTTACGTGTAGTCCTACTAAGGGTGAGAAATGTTTGCTAGTTTTCAATATGTTTGTGTTAGGCCAAATTTTTACAATTTCAATATTTAACTATGCTACATTCAACCTATTTATGAAATGAAAGCCTCATTTAGTTTATTGATTTAGATTGAAAATCCCTTCATTGTTACCACTTTTCACCTTCAACACCCACGCATGGTTCATATTTTGCCTATACACTTTTAAATTGCCGATTTCGGTTTTATGATATACACTTAGTGATTTGCCTTGCTAATACCTGTAAAACATTACACAGAATCCAACCGTAGTACGACTAATTTGTCTCAAAAAGATTCAGAATTTGATGAGTAAGTCATTAAAGGCGTAATATCCGTTTTAAAATGGTGCGAGGAGACTGGCTACTTGAAGAGCATAATGAACCATACACCAGAAAGCGATTTATCAAATGCTATGTAAGTTCAACTCTTGTCTGACGAAAGAGTGAAGTTTGTATTGATTTAAGTGGGCCCGGTGTTGGAAGTTTTACCTTACGCTTTCAAAATCAGTTACAGAGATCATCCAGAATTTATTAATCATGCGAAATATTTGAAAGGCAAGAAGTTCAAGCACAATATTAGTATTAAACCTGACAGGGATGTTCCTTTAGACAGTCAGGTATTATTATAAATATGCAGCTTTTAAAGGTGGTAGTACTTCTGAAGTTCTGAACAACTTCAAATAGTGACAGCAATTGTTCTTACTTTCAAAAAGTCCAGCTGTATAAATAACAGACTAATTGAAAGTTCCATTTACTGCTCTGAGGCGCTCTCGCTTTGCTATGAAACATTTTGTATTCCTATTATAGAGCTAGATCATCTCGCTCACGGAATTGCTTTTTCTATATGCCCAGCGCTCTGAAAGAGAAGCGCTTACGACCAATCTGTAGAAAAAGACATATCACTACTGATCGGTCGCTAAATTTGTATAGGCGTTTAGGCGCAAAACAAAAAAATAAATAAAAAATAACGATAAAGTAGCTCCGTAAATGATGCATATTATATTTCCAAAGCAATCTGTGAATGATCTTATCGCTCTCTATAAGTTTATGTCGTATTATGTACAAAGGTGCAAGCGATCTCAGAGCAGGTAAAATATTAATTATTGAACCTTTTAAGGTTTTAGAATACAGCATGAAAGAACTAAGGAAACAATATATGAAAACAGAGATTATATCACGTGGGTAAGAGGCATTTTATCAAGGACGTTTTGCCTTGGATAAGTTCTTGACACATAATTGTAATGCTTATTCAATTTTTATCACTTTGAATATCTTTATTAAGACACCCAGATTATATATTTGGATTTAATGCTCGACAAAATAGGCTGCAGATACCCGCCGAAGCAATCGCGTTAAGAGAATACTTAAAGAACTTGAAGTAAGTTGGTCAAATAATTGTACTTCCACATCGTATAATTTTATGATCATTCCAGATTGCCAGCTCTCAGACACGAAAGATATTTTCTACATATTATCTGGCATGAATTTTTAATTATATACCTAATTAAAGAAAGAAACCTTTCTTACGAGGAAGCGTCAAAAATTGTTCTGTAAAAGAAGCAATAAAAACTAATACCAAAGGGACAGTTTCAAAAATTACTTTTTTAATATTTCATTTCAGAGGACAGTAAACCGTTTTCAGAGTTAAAAATATAATTCTTTGGACTGCATTTCAGAGTACTGCACTTTAGTCAAAAGATTTCAGAGTTGAAAATAATAATTTTCGAGGACTGCATTTCAGAGTACTGCGTTTTAGTCAAAAGATTTCAGAGTTGAAAATAATAATTTTCGAGGACTGCATTTCAGAGTACTGCGTTTTAGTCAAAAGATTTCAGAGTTGAAATAATAATTTTCGAGGACTGCATTTCAGAGTACTGCATTTTAGTCAAAAGATTTCAGAGTTGAAAATAATAATTTTCGAGGACTGCATTTCAGAGTACTGCATTTTAGTCAACCGATTTCAGAGTTGAAATTAATAATTTTCGAGGACTGCATTTCAGAGTACTGCATTTTAGTCAAAAGATTTCAGAGTTGAAAATAATAATTTTCGAGGACTGCATTTCAGAGTACTGCATTTTAGTCAAAAGATTTCAGAGTTGAAATAATAATTTTCGAGGACTGCATTTCAGAGTACTGCATTTTAGTCAACCGATTTCAGAGTTGAAATTAATAATTTTCGAGGACTGCATTTCAGAGTACTGCATTTTAGTCAACCGATTTCAGAGTTGAAAATAATAATTTTCGAGGACTGCATTTCAGAGTACTGCGTTTTAGTCAAAAGATTTCAGAGTTGAAAATAATAATTTTCGAGGACTGCATTTCAGAGTACTGCGTTTTAGTCAAAAGATTTCAGAGTTTATATAATAATTTTCAAGGACTGCATTTCAGAGTACTGCACTTTAGTCAAAAGATTTCAGAGTTGAAAATAATAATTTTAGAGGACTGCATTTCAGAGTACTGCGTTTTAGTCAAAAGATTTCAGAGTTGAAAATAATAATTTTCGAGGACTGCATTTCAGAGTACTGCGTTTTAGTCAAAAGATTTCAGAGTTTATATAATAATTTTCGAGGACTGCATTTCAGAGTACTGCACTTTAGTCAACCGATTTCAGAGTTGAAATTTATTATTTTCGTGGACTGCATTTCAGAGTACTGCGTTTTAGTCAAAAGATTTCAGAGTTGAAAATAATAATTTTCGAGGACTGCATTTCAGAGTACTGCATTTAGTCAACCGATTTCAGAGTTGAAATTTATTATTTTCGTGGACTGCATTTCAGAGTACTGCGTTTTAGTCAAAAGATTTCAGAGTTGATAATAATAATTTCCGAGGACTTTATTTCAGAGTACTGCATTTTAGTCAACCGATTTCAGAGTTGAAAATAATAATTTTCGAGGACTGCATTTCAGAGTACTGCATTTAGTCAAAAGATTTCAGAGTTCAAAATAATAAGTTTCGAGGACTGCATTTCAGAGTACTGCATTTTAGTCAAAAGATTTCAGAGTTGAAATTCGGATTTTTTAGGACTGCATTTCAGAGTACTGCACTTTAGTCAAAAGATTTCAGAGTTGAAATTAATAGTTTTCGAGGACTGCATTTCAGAGTACTGCATTTTAGTCAAAAGATTTCAGAGTACTGCATTTTAGTCAAAAGATTTCAGAGTTGAAAATAATAATTTTCGAGGACTGCATTTCAGAGTACTGCATTTTAGTCAAAAGATTTCAGAGTTGAAAATAATAATTTTCGAGGACTGCATTTCAGAGTACTGCATTTTAGTCAAAAGATTTCAGAGTTGAAATTTATTATTTTCGTGGACTGCTTTTCAGAGTACTGCACTTTAGTCAACCGATTTCAGAGTTGAAATTTATTATTTTCGTGGACTGCTTTTCAGAGTACTGTATTTTAGTCAGCCGATTTCAGAGTTGAAATTTATTATTTTCGTGGACTGCATTTCAGAGTACTGCGTTTTAGTCAAAAGATTTCAGAGTTGAAAATAATAATTTTCGAGGACTGCATTTCAGAGTACTGCATTTAGTCAACCGATTTCAGAGTTGAAATTTATTATTTTCGTGGACTGCATTTCAGAGTACTGCGTTTTAGTCAAAAGATTTCAGAGTTGATAATAATAATTTCCGAGGACTTTATTTCAGAGTACTGCATTTTAGTCAACCGATTTCAGAGTTGAAAATAATAATTTTCGAGGACTGCATTTCAGAGTACTGCATTTAGTCAAAAGATTTCAGAGTTCAAAATAATAAGTTTCGAGGACTGCATTTCAGAGTACTGCATTTTAGTCAAAAGATTTCAGAGTTGAAATTCGGATATTTTAGGACTGCATTTCAGAGTACTGCACTTTAGTCAAAAGATTTCAGAGTTGAAATTTATTATTTTCGTGGACTGCATTTCAGAGTACTGCATTTTAGTCAAAAGATTTCAGAGTACTGCATTTTAGTCAAAAGATTTCAGAGTTGAAAATAATAATTTTCGAGGACTGCATTTCAGAGTACTGCATTTTAGTCAAAAGATTTCAGAGTTGAAAATAATAATTTTCGAGGACTGCATTTCAGAGTACTGCATTTTAGTCAAAAGATTTCAGAGTTGAAATTTATTATTTTCGTGGACTGCTTTTCAGAGTACTGCACTTTAGTCAACCGATTTCAGAGTTGAAATTTATTATTTTCGTGGACTGCTTTTCAGAGTACTGTATTTTAGTCAGCCGATTTCAGAGTTGAAATTAATAATTTTCGAGGACTGCATTTCAGAGTACTGCGTTTTAGTCAAAAGATTTCAGAGTTGAAAATAATAATTTTCGAGGACTGCATTTCAGAGTACTGCATTTTAGTCAACCGATTTCAGAGTTGAAATTAATAATTTTCGAGGACTGCATTTCAGAGTACTGCGTTTTAGTCAAAAGATTTCAGAGTTGAAAATAATAATTTTCGAGGACTGCATTTCAGAGTACTGCATTTTAGTCAACCGATTTCAGAGTTGAAATTAATAATTTTCGAGGACCGCATTTCAGAGTACTGCATTTTAGTCAAAAGATTTCAGAGTTGAAATTAATAGTTTTCGAGGACTGCATTTCAGAGTACTGCATTTTAGTCAAAAGATTTCAGAGTACTGCATTTTAGTCAAAAGATTTCAGAGTTGAAAATAATAATTTTCGAGGACTGCATTTCAGAGTACTGCATTTTAGTCAAAAGATTTCAGAGTTGAAAATAATAATTTTCGAGGACTGCATTTCAGAGTACTGCATTTTAGTCAAAAGATTTCAGAGTTGAAATTTATTATTTTCGTGGACTGCTTTTCAGAGTACTGCACTTTAGTCAACCGATTTCAGAGTTGAAATTTATTATTTTCGTGGACTGCTTTTCAGAGTACTGTACTTTAGTCAGCCGATTTCAGAGTTGAAATTTATTATTTTCGTGGACTGCATTTCAGAGTACTGCGTTTTAGTCAAAAGATTTCAGAGTTGAAAATAATAATTTTCGAGGACTGCATTTCAGAGTACTACATTTAGTCAACCGATTTCAGAGTTGAAATTTATTATTTTCGTGGACTGCATTTCAGAGTACTGCGTTTTAGTCAAAAGATTTCAGAGTTGAAAATAATAATTTTCGAGGACTTTATTTCAGAGTACTGCATTTTAGTCAACCGATTTCAGAGTTGAAAATAATAATTTTCGAGGACTGCATTTCAGAGTACTGCATTTTAGTCAAAAGATTTCAGAGTTCAAAATAATAAGTTTCGAGGACTGCATTTCAGAGTACTGCATTTTAGTCAAAAGATTTCAGAGTTGAAATTCGGATATTTTAGGACTGCATTTCAGAGTACTGCACTTTAGTCAAAAGATTTCAGAGTTGAAATTAATAATTTTCGAGGACTGCATTTCAGAGTACTGCATTTTAGTCAAAAGATTTCAGAGTAGAAAATAATAATTTTCGAGGACTGCATTTTAGTCAAAAGATTTCAGAGTTGAAAATAATAATTTTCGAGGACTGCATTTCAGAGTACTGCATTTTAGTCAAAAGATTTCAGAGTTGAAAATAATAATTTTCGAGGACTGCATTTCAGAGTACTGCATTTTAGTCAACAGATTTCAGAGTTGAAATTTATTATTTTCGTGGACTGCTTTTCAGAGTACTGCACTTTAGTCAACCGATTTCAGAGTTGAAATTTATTATTTTCGTGGACTGCTTTTCAGAGTACTGTATTTTAGTCAGCCGATTTCAGAGTTGAAATTAATAATTTTCGAGGACTGCATTTCAGAGTACTGCGTTTTAGTCAAAAGATTTCAGAGTTGAAAATAATAATTTTCGAGGACTGCATTTCAGAGTACTGCATTTTAGTCAACCGATTTCAGAGTTGAAATTAATAATTTTCGAGGACTGCATTTCAGAGTACTGCGTTTTAGTCAAAAGATTTCAGAGTTGAAAATAATAATTTTCGAGGACTGCATTTCAGAGTACTGCATTTTAGTCAACCGATTTCAGAGTTGAAATTAATAATTTTCGAGGACTGCATTTCAGAGTACTGCATTTTAGTCAAAAGATTTCAGAGTTGAAAATAATAATTTTCGAGGACTGCATTTCAGAGTACTGCATTTTAGTCAAAAGATTTCAGAGTTCAAAATAATAAGTTTCGAGGACTGCATTTCAGAGTACTGCATTTTAGTCAAAAGATTTCAGAGTTGAAATTCGGATATTTTAGGACTGCATTTCAGAGTACTGCACTTTAGTCAAAAGATTTCAGAGTTGAAATTAATAATTTTCGAGGACTGCATTTCAGAGTACTGCGTTTTAGTCAAAAGATTTCAGAGTTGAAACTCTAATTTTGTTGGACTGTATGTTAGGCAATGAATTTTAGAATTGCTTTCTTCTATTTTTAAATGTGAACCGAGCCTGCATACTACAAATAGTAGGTTTCCTACCGTGGACTGCATTTCAGACATTCAGAGGACCTGCAGATTAGTCGACCCCCTAGGAAAATTATAAGAACTGCTTGGCCACCAATGCCATAGAGAATAAACACGATGAGTAGTAATTGCACCCTGAAAATACTTAAGAATTTAATTGTAGGAGAGCCATTTTGGTACGTTACGTTAATATCAGTGTTCAGGACGGAAAAAAGAAATACTTTGATGACTAGAACGAACGTCCTCAATTGAGTTTAATTCCGTTAATTGTGGCGTGTTAATTTGGCTTTAACTTACACTGAGCCTTCGATCATGATAACTGGAATAATTGAATCAGATTTTACTTTAAACTTAAAAAGCAAACTAACATAATTTGACAAAAACTCGCAGATAATTATTGAGCTTTATTGAATATTGATTACATCTATGTAGAAAATTGAAGATTGAATTTTCAAAATTGAAAAGGTGACCTTTTATATTGAATTCAAGAGGGGTAGGCTCGATTTTTTTTTGTTAATTTCGGCCAATCATCGATGGACTTTCTTGGTTGTTTGTGAAAGCATGGCGCTAGTCTCGGGCCTGCCTCTCCCTCTTATTTCCTATAAGAACTTGATAGAAGCATATGTTATTATAGTATATATTTTTCTTTTCTTAATAATTATTGGGTTAAAGTTTAATTGTGTGTTTTATGAACCATATGTTTTTTCCAATTTTATACTTATATTCAAGGCCTATTTTTAACTAGAATTTTAAGGTAAGGTTAAGGTACTTTTAATTTTACTAGAAATATTATAGTAATTCTAGTTATATTTTAGAATTTAAAGAACGCTTTGTGAACATATTTAAAAGTGGATTTACAATTTTGTTGTATTACACTATGTTCATTAAAGAGTTAGGGTCAAAATAGTTATAGTTCACAAGAAATATTTATGTTCATTAAAGCGTTAGTGTCAAAATAGTTATAATAATAATCCAAGCTTTTTCTATGATGGGATTTCCACCCTAAGCCTGTGGCTTGTTTACAGGTGGGTCCCTTTACATTGCATAAAGGGGTGGTGGGTAGCCCCTATGCCACAGCAAACCGACAGCGCCCTATACCAACTATTACAATTAACCTCGTCAAGTTTTGATGGAAAGGAGAAACCGGGTAAGACCGCGGAGGAAAACTCCTTTAACAAGTGGGGAGAGAACTTGCAAACTGTACGCAGAAGGGTTTGTTCCCAGGTATTTCACCCGGTGCCACAGTTCGGGATCGAACCCGGGACCCTTGCTGCGAGGCGAAAGTGCTAACCACTTCACCACCCCAATAAGAAAAGGTTACTTTTAATTTTACTAGAAATATTAGGGTAATTCTAGTTATATTTTAGATATTTAAGGAAGCTTTGTGTACATATTTAAAAGTAGATTTACAATTTTGATATATTACACTATAAATATTTATGTTAATTAAAGGGGTAGTGTCAAAATAGTTATGGTTCACAATTGATATTTATACTAAATGAAGGGTTATAGTGCCAAAATAGTTATATTACATCCAAAATTTTTATGTTCAATAAAGGGGTACTTTCAAAATAGTTATAGTTCACAATAGATATTTATGCTCAATGGAGGGTTAGTGCCAAAATAGTTATATTACACTATAAATATTTATGTTCAATAAATGGGTAGTGTTCAAATAGTTAGAGTTCACTATAGATATTTATGCTCAATGGAGGGATAGTGCCAAAATAGTTATATTACACTATAAATATTTATGTTGAATAAGGGACAAACTACAGTTGTAACAATTTTATCCATATTACAATTTTTTCCCTACATGAATTTAACCGATCATTAAGTAACATTTTGCAAAATAAAAAGTATGTCACTAAATGTTTCTGGGCACAACATCATTTCCGCCATTTGTCAAACACTGTCGTAGAAGCGACCATTTTTAAGGCGCCATGGAGAATAAAGTTTTATAGTTTCCTAGAACTCTCTTATTCTGTTTTCCTCGGGAGAAACTTTCCCAAAGAGAAGCATTTAGCATTGGGGATATTTGAAGTGTCATACTTATTGCGATTATTTTACTTATGATCTACGAAATTTTTCCAAAGTCATGATCGTTGGATCAAACGCCACAGAGACTGAAGAATGAAGTGTAGCAAAACCAAGTCTAGGTACAGATTACAGAAAATACTTTGGATATCACTAACCCAATCTCGAGCCAAAACAAAAATGTATCAATATATATTTTTTAACAATGAGGACGAGATTGTTAAAACAGAATAAGTGTTAATGGCCTCCTTGAATATAACGTGGACAATATTAAGTACCAAATTGAAAAGCTATCTACCATTACAGGGTGGAGACGGTGACCCTATAGAAATTGTAACGTACGTTCTTCGCACGTATTTCGGATAGCTATGGACTGTATAATGAGGACATGTGCATGTCATAGACGATTGCCTATTTTACCATTGAATGATATATTAATGTATGAATGAGAAATTCTTCATTTATTCAAGGATTTATGCATATTAGGCGTTTAAAACTCTACCAGAATATCCGTGTTTCGCGACTAATACGTTTACTAAAATAATTAGATGGTCATATATGATAATTAATTACTTTCAAATCTTATTTGCATAATTATGCTCTATAGTTAGAGAGTGAATTTAAAACGACCTAGCACGAAGTGATTTCGTTCGTTTCGCATTGTTCGAAGAAAAATAAAAATTGTTTCTTGTATTGTACAATTCCATTTCTTTGTGTTCTTAACTGTTTATTATTGAACGTTTAGGGAGTTAGTTAAAGATTATTTCGGTAATGACAACGGCCACTGCTCCTGACAACAGCATGAGTAGAAAGTAGAAAGGAACACTGACGCTACTCAGGTCCAAGGCTGCAGTGCTTTGCAATGGTCTCTTCCAAGTTAACTGTTCAATAAAGTAATCTAACTCTAGTTCCTGATACTTGAAAACTTGCTTTTCGAACATCGGTTCTACTCTGTAAAAAAGAACAGGCGTTAAGGCTGATAATCGTTTTTGATAAAATTCTTACTGACACCAGTTGGGCGTTCAATTGTGGTGTGCTTCTGATCCAAGAGGTGTTGAAAATTATATGTTTGTAGTCGAGTTTAATAACTTGTTGCGAAAAGTAAAATCCTCCATTTTTTAAGAAGAACTCTTTCGTCTTATGAATATCCGCAAACTCTTTAAAATAAAAATCCACTTCATCTTTGTTTATGATCAGAGCTGTCTTTCCAGAAAAAATTGGAATGAAAAAATCAATATATGGATATCGAAATAAAAAATAATGTTTAACAAATTTCTTCTTGTGTGCATCTAGCCATTTCATAACAACTGGGTCCTGGGCCGCCTGATACAAACCAATGATATCAGAATAATTAAGGACTTAACATGAAGAAGATTATTCACCAATTCCTCAATATATTTTAAATCATCGCTTGCTATAAATGCCGGCTCAATCCCCGATTTGATCAAGTCCGATAGAGTGTCGATGCAGTTGTAGCTTTCCGTCGAGAAGTCCGTACGCAAGTAACAACCCAAGAAGAACAGAATGAAAGTCACTCCGATAAGCCAAGAAGAAGCGAGCAGACGACAAGTAATGTGAGGCAGAACAGCGGGAATCGCTACAAAACATAAATCTCTGTTTCGCTTATGACGAAGTTGAATTCATTTTAAATATTAGGGATGAAGTAATTGCTTACGTTCGGCGCACAAGAGCGAGGCGTTCTCCCAGACATTTTGCAGAGTTTCTTTAGTCATTTTCTTGGCTACTTTCTTAGTGGGCACTGATTTGTATTTGTTTGTTACGATGGAGTGAATGACGAGCAAAATTGACAGAAGTCCCAAGGTTAACGCTAATAAAATCACCACCTGAATTAACCAAGAAAAAACACAATGAATTGGGTATTAAGTATATTGTTATAGAACAAATTTTACTTCTTTGTCCATATTTAAGAAGGACCAAGAATTGGACGCGACTGTCACTTGAGGTCTAGTCACGATAATCATCTCCTTTATTCCGAGTGGCGGAGATGGATTGTAATGATCCAATCGACTGAGGAAAAATGAGCTTATCTCTTTGCTATTGATAACCTGATATGTCTAAAATCGGCGTATATAAGCGATTAATAATTTGTACTCCAGTTTTTAATCAGTGTTTCAATATAAGTAAAAAGTTGCATACCTCGGAAAATTTTGGCGTATCGTTTATTTTATAATACTGATTGAAGTCAAGATATTTCTTCTTGTAATGCAGCCTAAAAGTTGTCGACAAAATTGAATTATAATAGGATGTTAACATTGTTTCATAGCAGTCTGTAAGCTGAGATTCGTTTCTGAGAGTTCTTTAACGTTGCGTATAGAATTAGGGAAAACGTTATCATGAACTTTCGATATAAAACAATTAGCTGGGGTGTTCGAATAGTTGGTTTTGACTTTTTTAGGAAATCCCCATTAGAAACAAAATTCAATTACTCGATTCAAAATTAACTTAATTTTCAAACAAGTTGGGAAAACCAAAATATTACCTCTCCGAGTCAAGACGACTACTTACAAACTTATTTACACAGATATGGAAATGTTTCTTAAGTTAAAATTTATGAAATATTAAAGCAGTATACAAAGCATAGCAAATATACTGTAAATCAGACGACATTTTACATCCAATAATGATATACTTGTACACATTAAAATCATCCGATGGGGGAAAAACGGGAAATGAAGAGATAAAACTTTGGAGGGATATTACCTTTACGTGTTTGTAAAGGCCCAATTTTCTACTCCTCAACTGTATGCCCTCTATGTTCAAAGCCATATTCACAACAGGGTTGCCATGTAAACACTATCCTCTCGTTTCACCTCAACGATTTTTCTTAGTTTTGTCAACATGACTGTTAACGTTACATAACACCAAAGCTTATTTGTGGCTACACACACTGAAAGTAAATGCGCATCATAAAAAGCATGAAAATACGAAGCTATAATCCAATTACGATCAGACCTTTCACTGCTCTGGGCTGCGTTCAGCAGAGCTCACCAAAAAAGACAGCGGATTTTGGAAATATTTACCGGTGAGCTCTGTCGTCATAGCTTTTCTCCGGTCATCCGCGTTTTATAAATGACGCTAGCGCAATAAAGCGTGCAAGGTACCAAGGCTTAACAAAAATTGTATGATAACATATTTATAGAGATAGATAACAACTTTTATAATTAAAATTAGGATCTAACATATCTCTTAAAATTCTCGCGTGATCAACTGATTTCCTGCCAATTAAATAGCTATAGTCCCATCAGAATCATCAAGCTATTTGTATTAATTCCTCCATCGTTTTTTCGCCAAGCTGAGAACTACGCATTTTACGTCACGTTATCCAAAAAGCCGACTATTTTCTTTGAAGACCGCGCTAACTCAGCGCTGAGCACCATATGACGTCAACATTCATAAACAAAATCCCGTTATGTAGGACACTGTTCACAGCGCTGGGCTCTGCTGAACGCGGCCCAGATATCCACCATGATTATAAAATTTAAGCCTAATTATTTAAAAGTGTATTTAACTTTCGGCTCACTCTGAACCGTTATTGTCTCTGCATTACAGAAACGAAAACCAAGCGTTTACTTTTTGGTTCACTAAGCCTATTGACAAATAAATGTTCATTTGACCAATATAGTAGCGTTGTGCTTGTATTCACTTTAGAAAGGATTATGCTATAAACAGATCTAGTATAGCTTAAGTAATATATAAACATCCATTTTAAATAATAATATTTAAAAAAATCTTTGGAATATCAAAATGAAATAGAGCTTTAAAGCTACAAAAGTACTAAATGCATCATAATTACGAAAAATATTTCCACATATTCACTTTATATTAAGGATAAAGGGAATATTATGGTTCTGTAGGATTTCTTTACACATCAAAACAAAACGAACTTCTAACGCAGCGCACTACTGTAACAACGCACGGACACACACAGACAAAAACATAGGCTGCTTTTTAACTCTTTCCGTATTAATTTTGAATTGAGAAACAAGATTATCTTAAATATGAAAATAAATATAATTAATATTTAACATTTTCTTCGTTAGTTATTCGCCTTATTGAACGTTACATCGTTTTAAAAAAGAACAATTAAACATTCTTGAGAGACTTGACTAATATTGGCGTTTGAAATGAAGCATACGCCGGTTGCTTCGCCTTACTAAAATTGGTAGTATATAAGGGTTTCGAATCGCAGCTATGGATAAGAACAGCGCAATTGCGTGAACCTTTGGTGGAAGCCCCACCTTAGGGAGGCCGGACGTTTCTCGTAACCCTGGCCGATCGCCGCGTATGTCTTAACCTTAACGATGATGATGGAGTAGAAGCCAGGTGTGCAGACTGGTGTCCATGTGGGATGGACAAAAACAATGACCAGAAGATGGTGGTGTGTAGAAACCAGTGTGTACAGACTGGTGTCCATGTGGGATGGACAAAGACTAGAAGATGGTGGGGATCTCATTAGAAGCCAGGTGTACAGACTGGTGTCCATGTGGGATGGACAAAGACCAGAAGATGGTGGTGATTAGAAGCCAGTGTGTACAGACTGGTGTAAATGTGGGATGTACAAAGACCACAAGAGGGTGGTGATTAGAAGCCAGTGTGTACAGACTGGTGTCCATGTGGGATGGACAAAGAGCAGCAGATGATTGTGATTAGAAGCCAGTGTGTACAGACTGGTGTCCATGTGGGATGGACAAAGACCAGCGGCTGGTGATGTTAGACAGGCAATGAAGTAATAGCCTGTAAGTGTAATACAATTTCCGAAATTTCCGGAAATTGAGAACACGTTTGCTCCGATTTGCAAACTGCGAACGCGGTCACGTGGGTGTAACAACAGACAGACAGACACACAGACACGTCGAAATTAGAACCTCTCCGTGACATACGTCACTCGGAGAGGTAAAAACAATCTGAATGATTGAAAGGCTAGCCCTAGTAATTATCGATTTTTGTTTTTGCCATATTTCACGAGTTAATTACTTTTTTTTTCTTGAATATTTTATAATTCTCTAAAATCAGAAGCGCATGACATACGAAGTGATTTTCTATTATGCATAACATAGCGGCCGTCTCATACGGAAAGCTTTTACCATCAAGGGGGGGGAATGTCAGCCCCCTTTCCAACTTTATTTTTCCTCTCGCGCCGAGAAATACAAGCGGGTGGGGTTCGGGTGGATTTTGTAGGTGCGTACGCATATGTCACCGCCTAGAAATAGTTCCCCTTATTCTCGCCAGACGGCAACCCTAATAAATCGATGCAGTTCTTGTCAGTATCCCCCCATAGGTGGCTAGTGCCGACTCAAATAAAAATCTTTCCGTATAAGACGGGTCTACCAAAGAGTCTAGAAAATCACTTCGTATGTCATGCGCTTCTGCTAAAATCAATAGCGACATTCAATTTGAACTCAAAACATTACCTATCCTAGTCGAGAGTATCACTAAATACCTACAAACCTATATATCTAGATATGTAATTATTGCTCTTTATAGATTAGCAATTGCAGACGTTAAAATTCATGATTTATTCAAGCTTTGTAATTGTGAATTACTACATTATTTAGGCTGAATGCAGATTATTTTAAATCGACGATACGTCATGACACTTGCTTCTACTATAGAAACTACACCTTTTCCTCGCAATGCGTGTTTAACCCTCGACTCACAGTGAACCGTTAATGTCTCTTCAAGAACATAAGAAAAACTAAACACAAATTTTAGTTTTTGACCCGCCTCTTCTTTTTGACCCCCCCCCCCCACTTTCCCGGGGAAGGAGTCCGGGACCGAATCCACATTACTCTCTTCTCCATTCCTACTTCTATATCTATTTAAGTCCTGACTGACTGACTGATAATCAGGTACGCCCAGCCCAAACCGCTTGCCCTAGAAGGCTGACAATTTGCAAGAAGGTTACTCATAAGTAGTAGGCGCGTCCTAAAAAATATTTTTCCAATCCGCCGCCATCTTAATAAATGGCGCCCTGATATGTAAAAAAAAATCTCTATGCAACAAAGTCCGCGCGTTTCAACCGATTTCACAAATATTTAGTACACTGGTTTCCTCTAACCTATAGACGGGTTGAACGGTCTTATGGGTTCGATTTGATGTCATCTTTTTAAATGGTGGCCAAAAACTTAAAAACCCTTCTTTATGGAATAATGTCCGCATGAAAAGTAACAAAAAAGGTCCCGAGGACAACGCCGAGTGCCTTGGCTCCTATAGGGTGCTACAAAAGTATTAGTCATCAGGAAAAATCTACCCATTCTTTCATTGTGATGAAAGTTTTTATTACATGCGAGCGACGCCGCGCGGCCGCGGGTAACAGCTAGTCTAAAATAAATCTATCCCGGGTTTAGTGGCCCGTGGTTCGAGCATTAAGTGAATTCTGTCTCATTCGGTCCAGTTATTAGTCGAATCGATATGGAAGTGTCCAATTTACTTCATGTTGAAGAATCGTTGAAAATATTCTGCCATGAACTTCATCTGTTCCTTAAAATCCGTCTTATCCTGAAAAGAAATTAAAGTTAAATTGTAATCAAGAAAGCAGTTTTAATTCCGAGACACTGAAGATTCGTTTCAACAACGTCACCGAATTTTAATAAGCTCACCTTTTCAGACCAAGGTATCGAACAATTAATAATTGTTTCTTGGGTGTACCTTTAATTTTAAATTAAATTTCCAATCAACGATAACACTTATTATTAGAAAATTCAAGTTCTACCTGTATTTAAAATACCGATCATTTCCAACAAATTCAATTTCGTTCAAAGCCATTTTTTGGGCCCGCTAATGCTTGACTGGACAATCCAAAATCTTTAAAAACTGGAAAGTGTTGATGAGAGATTTGCCGTAGTTCTTCAGTATCAGACTGAGACTAGTTGAAACATAATTAAAGCACGAGTGTAATTCTTTTGCGTGCTTTTTATACCCTATTAATCTGTCATATTTGAAATTCATGGGTTTAATTTAATCAGGAATAGATTTAATTTTAGAAATAGGAATGGAGAACGGTTAGTATTTACTTCAGTCCGACTCATAGTCCAGTATGGAGCCCCTCCCTCCAACACGTAGCGAAAAGCTTAAATTATCTTATTGGCTCTCTTAAACTACGTTTTGATGACGTTGCTGATGGGAAAAATACGTAATTCATTTTTACCTCAGTCGCTATGACCCGCCTCTTCTTTCATACCCCCCTTCCCCAGGAAGGGATCCGGGACTTTGACACGCGCCCAGACTACTCTGTTCTCCATTCCTACTTCTGAAATTAAATCTATCCCTGATGAAACTTACTATATTTTCGAGCAATCGAAGCATTTGATATGATAGGTTGCTTATGAGTATTAGCAGGTCCCGTTCCTATTTATACTTAATCCGAACTCGTAATGTTAATCTCTATGCAGATTAGCATTACGAGGTCAATACTTTTTTGAGAGTTAGACGATAGACCCAAGGTTTCGCGACCAAGGGGGTACACTTTTTTTCCAACCTAACTTTACAGCACTAGCAAAGGCACATTTCTCGTAGCGTAAATTAAGTTAAGTGCAAAATTTTTTTTAGAGAATTTCTTTAGTTGTAACCAGGGTTCGAATTAATAAAACCCAGCCCAAAAACCCGCGGGTTTTATTGGGTTATATCCACCATAAAAAAACCGCTTAATAAAACCCATGAATTTGGATACAAGAATAATTTCATTTTAAAGATATTTGTTGTTTCTACTTCAAAAGTACTATTTAATAATATTTATTATTTTTAATGAAACATTTTAAGACATTTTTATTAAGCTGTTACTTTTGAATGACAATTTCTACCATGAACGCAACTGCTAAAGTGAAAAACACAAAAAAAACTAAATACCCAATAAAACCCGGTGGCTGGGGGCAGGGCCGGATTAAGCAATTTTGCACCCGGGGGCCGAGATAGTGTGCGCCCCCTTAAGTCGGAAAAAACCGAACAGCAAATGTCATTAAGGGGGAATAGTTAAACTCAATGCGCCCCCAACAAGCCTTGCGCCCGCGGGCCAGTGCCCCCCCCCCTTAATCCGGCCCTGGCTGGGGGGGCGCCATCACCCCATACGTATGTACATCGGGTCTATAGTAGGCTTATAAGTATAATGGGGCAAAATAAAGAAATCATGAAGCTTATGCAATAATGGAAGTTAAATGGAGTTCCATATTTATTCTTTATCGGCGACTTAAACCCGGAAAATCTGATCAATAATTTTCCTAACCAACATTAGAAGAATAGGACGTACGAATGATTTACAATGAAAACATCAGGCCTGTGCGAGTACTCGATTGATTTTAGGACTTGAGAATTATTTCGCGTCCTCAAAAACCATCACTATTGGACTTGAGGAGGACTCGAACCGAGACTTGACGCCTTATAAAGTCCAAAAATATGTACTAGGTGACCCGGAATTTTAAGTAGAGGGCCGCATCTAGTGGGGTTGGACAAAATTTTGACTTCAGATAAAGCAGTTAAGCAATCAGAACCAACAGTTAAAATTATTGTTACTGCGCGTCATTTTCGTCGTGGGCACTGTAAAATTTATACTTTTTAAGTATAATTTATCCTTATTAGAAATTAATTTATTATAACTCTTGTACTATAATTATGAAAAATTAAACTAAGTAAATTATATTAAAGTTAGTATTAATGGAATTAATTTAATAGGACTCGAGTGGGACTTGATATAATTTATCAGGACTCGACACTGGACTTGAAACCTAGGTCTTATGCTGACTTAAGGACTCGAGGACTCGATAATAATTAAAAGACTCGACTCGAGATTCTATAAGAGCTTTAATTAGGACTCGAGACTCGACTCGAAACCCAAAAAAGTGGACTCGCACAGGCCTAGAAAAAATCCAATTTATATGAGAATATTTACCCTTTCTAAGATTGAATTCTACTTAGTTTGCCTCATATTTTATACACCACCAGAAGTCCATTACGTCGGTTTTTCACTGAAAGTTAGTTTAGCTTAAGGCAGAAGTTTATGACTTATTATCCTGGGAAGTATTGGACTCTAACCATATCCGGAACCATCTCTGTTAGCCAACTTCTTATTAGGTCCGATCACCGCGCCACCTACGGCGCTTCTCTCATTTTGAGCTGGCAGGCTGATTTGCGCGCCAGCAGCGGGCAAGTAACGAAACTTTAAGGTGTTTCCTGTGGTTTGAGGTAACGAATCAGAAACGGTGACAAGAAACTAGTGTGGGGTCCTAGGCCCACGGATTGTAATGGATTTTCATAGAGTTCTAGACAGATGACTTTTCAACGATTGGCGCTGAAGAAGTTTTGAACACGCCCCACAGTTTGAGTGCCACAGCCTCTCGATGTGGGATTTTTTTCAGTAGACTAGATCGTTTTTCTTGTGGGGAGGAAACTTTCGACCCTCTTTTACGTTTGCCATAGGCAATTTTGACTAGCAGGGGTGGATACTATATAAAGCCTTAGTGTCCAATACTTCAAAGGATAAGAAGTCATTAACTTCTGCTTAAGGTAATTGTAGTTATGGCAAATAATAGTATTGCTTTTATTTAATAAGCATTTCTTATAAAACAAAGAAAATTCGATATCAGAAACCAAAACTTACTTCTTTCGTCACAGTGATGTGAATAAGTAATTTATCTTCCGTAAATTACTGAACAGTTTCAAAATTTTCGCGCTCACAGTCAAAAAAAAACTGTTTAAGTAAAACAAAGTGCACTAGACTGCCAAAGACGATAAAATTACCCCTTTTAACTTCAGAGTTCAGTATATCGTCAATTTACCATTAGTTCTCGTTGTTTAAGGACAAGGTATAAAGTGCTCACGCAGTCAACGTGTTTAATAGACGATATACAGACTTTAAAGAAAATTACCATAAATTTGCGACAGAAAGGTAATAAAAAATTTAATCCTTAATTTACCGGTAATTCATTGGTAATTTATAGGTAATTAATCCGCTAATGTTTCTGGTAATTTATCCGGTAATTCATGGGTAATATACAGATAATTTATCCGGTAATTCATCGGCAATATATAGGTAATTTATCCGGTAATTAATCGGTAATATATAGTTAATTTATCCGGCAATTTATAGGTAATTTATCCGGTAAATCATCGATAATTCATAAGTAATTTATCCGGTAACTCATCGGTAATTTATCCGGTAATTCATCGGTAATTTATCCGGTAATTTATCCGGTAAATCATCAGTAATTCATCCGGTAATTCATCGGTAATTTATCCGGTAATTCATCGGTAATTTATCCGGTAAATCATCAGTAATTCATAGGAAATTTATCCGGTAACTCATCGCTAATATACAGGTAATTTATCCGGTAATTCATCGGCAATTTATAGGTAATTTATCCGGTAATTCTTCGGTATTATATAGTTAATTTATCCGGCAATTTATAGGTATTTTATCCGGTAAATCATCGATAATTCATAAGTAATTTATCCGGTAACTCTTCGGTAATTTATCCGGTAATTCATCGGTAATTTATCCGGTAATTCATCGGTAATTTATCCGGTAATTCATCGGTAATTTATCCGGTAAATCATCAGTAGTTCATAGGTAATTTATCTGGTAGTTTTTTAGAAATTGCGTCTTAGTATTTCAGTCCAAAACCAATGAAACCCATTCATAGCTTTAAGCAGTGCCTGATTAACACCCTCGGGGTCCCATAGGCACTAGGCGTTATGGAACAACATTCCCTAACCAAGAGCAATATGAGTTTAATGAATTGTGAAATGATTCAAATAAATTCAAATTATTCTTGAATTTTAAATAATACATTTTTAGATATTTTTCGGATTTGGAACCGGGTTCGGGTCACGAATAATTTTCTTGTCAGTATCGAGAGGGGATACCTGTATCCGAGAAGTAAAACTTGGCCGAAAATTATTCTTCGGTACGAAAAGAGTATTAAAAGTTAGACGGAATACTTAACCAGCCTGCAACTTAGGAGTTTCTCAAAAATAAGCGATAACAATTGAACAGAATAATAAGAAAATTTGTACTAACCTTTCATTACACATTTTTAATCGGGTGTTTCTGGAGTTTTAACGCTCAATTACCCCATACGGACATTGGGTAACGCGTCTTTACGCACCCCGTGAATTGCGCGTTCTGTTAACCATTCTCTGTTTTATAAAACTTTAGTGGAGATATAATATTAATCTAAGCTTTGTCTACGAAGGGATTTCCACACTAAGCCTGTGGCTTATTGACAGGTGGGTCCCTTTACATTGCATGATAGAGGGGTGGTGGCCAGCCCCTATGCCACAGCTAACCTACAGCGCTCTATACTAACTATTACCGTTAACCTCTGCAAGTTTTGATGGAAAGGAGAAACCGGGTTAGACCACGGACTAAAACTCCTTTCACAAGCGGGGAGAGAATTTGCAAACTCTACGCAGAAGGATTTGTTCCCATATAATTATAATTATGAATTTATTCATTTAACATGAATATATATATGTGCATTGACTAGTTAAACTACATATTCAGGGATGGGAGGGGCTAAGTTTCTCTGAAGTCAGAGAATTTTAGGCGGTTTGAGAATTTGTCTTGCCACGCGAAAGACTAATTATGCTTGTAAATTGGTCAAGTACAGCGTTAATTTTACCTCCAACAGCAGAAAAACCCCCATCAATTCTCAAGATTTCAGATGTTGGTACTGTACTTAATTTTCAACCGTTTCATTTTCTTTATGGCCAAAAATTGCGCGCACTTAACAAAATTTCCTTTATAAGATCAACATCACCTTCGGACATCGTGTTGAGATATTTATTAAAGTATCGGCGATCATTTTTAATATTCAATTGACGGAGTTTGGTAAACCTTACTGGGAATTGTATCCCTCGATCAATTTTGTGAAACTGGTCGTCTGCTGTTCAAACTTCCAAGTGTCTCGATTTTGATTGGCTATACTGCGATGACGTTAAAAAGTTTATGTTATAGAAAGATACCTCCCATCCCTGAATAACATGATAGAAAGGCTAATGATACACATACTGTATATATTCATGTTAATGTATAAATTCATGCCGTATAATGGAGCAATATAAATAAATTATGAAGCTTGATACAGATTAAAATAGAGTTTTATACCTATTCTTTAGCGGCGACTTAAACCCGGAGAATGTGATCAATAATTTTGCTAACTAACATTAGAAGGGTTGGACGCCCAAAAGTTCAAGGTTAAAAATCGGTTTCCTACGAGACTATTTGCCCTTTCTGAGGTTGAATGCTACTATAGTTAACCTCATTTTATAAAGACCATTAGGTTTGGTTCGGTTGTTCAGTAAATTTTTGTTTAGCTTAAGGCAGAAGTCAATTAAATTAGCCTAGGAAGTAAACAATTACAATAGCTGTTATGGTGTACGTCTCTGCTGGGGCAGAAGTTTATGACTTATTATCCTGGGAAGTATTGGACTCTAACCATATCCGGAACCATCTCTGTTAGCCAACTTCTTATTAGGTCCGATCACCGCGCCACCTACGGCGTTTCCCTCATTTTGAGCTGGCAGGCTGATTTGCGCGCAAGCAGCGGGCAAGTAACGAAACTTTAAGGTGTGTCCCATGGTTTGAGGTAACGAATCAGAAACGATGACAACAACAGCTGTTAATAGAGTTTGCTAGAAATTCCGGTCAAACTAGTGTGGGGTCGTAGGCCAACGGATTGTAATGGATTTTCATAGAGTTCTAGCCAGACGGCTTTTCAACGATTGGCGCTGAAGAAGTTTTGAACACGACCCACAGTTTGAGTGCCACAACCTCTCGGCGTGGGATTTTTTCAGTAGATTAGATAGTTTTCCTAGTGGGGAAGAAACTTTCGACCCTCTTTTACGATTGCCATAGGCAATTTTGACTAACAGGGATGGATACTATATAAAGCCTTAGTGTCCAATACTTCCCAGGATAAGAAGTCATTAACTTCTGGCTGGGGTAAGAACTCCTTTTAACTCCACGGATGGGCGGTTAGTTTTTCCCAATTTCCTTACCCTGTTAGAAATCTCGAGCTCCTCCTCTCTTGGAGATATTTCTTCACTTGAGCGGGGCGTGACTTCTTCAGGCCTTGAACGCTGGATCTCTAAAGGGACCGGAAATGGGTAGATATCTCTATATAGCACGTTTGCTTTATAAAAAAAATAAAAAGAGAAATGGCCACGGTCGTTAAATATTTTTTTTCAATAGGTTTATGAATAATAATATAAAACCGAATGACCTTGATGTTCCCAAATTCACAGCCCCCATTTCTTCCCCTGATGCTTTGTAAGAGAGGGCTCGGTTTTACAGTGGAAGGGGGTGTTTTCCGGTCCCTTTAGAGATCCAGCGTTCATTTTCAGCCAATAGCTGTTTCTCTCCCAATAGGGCAAATTTTGGTGTTCGAGTCTCGCCTAAACCAGAGATCTGAGAAAACTTATCGCGAGATGGCGAATGTGTCGCCCTTCTTCAGTATTGCTACACAAGAGAGGGGAGTCCCATACCCCGCTTTTGGTTACTTCCTAGGCTATTTTAATGGACTTCTGCTTAAGGTAATGGTTTTCGAAATAATAGATAAAACGGCATGCAGATAAATAATAGAGTTGCGTTTATTTAATCATCTTTTCAGCATTTATTACAAAACTTTGCGGAGAAAATTCGATATCAGAAACCAAAACTCATTTCGATCGCGTGCTTCAATTTAGGGTTCTAGGAAACATTCTGACCGTTTCTAATTTAAATCTATATTTTTTCTTTTAAAGGCCGACTTCCAACGAAAAGGGTTCTAACGAACCGAAGATAAACAATAGAGGGTCTCTCTATATTGTTTATCTTCAGTTCGCTAGAACCATCCTTGCAAGGTTTTCAGTTAGTTAGAACGCTTCAAAATTTGGTCTCAGCACGAACTCGAAAATCGGCACAGTCGCCCCATTCAAGATGCTATATCAGTATCTCAGAGAGAAGATATAAATTCGCCAGATTTCAAGCTTTATTTCCAGTCCTAACGTAGGTCCCCGTCTCTAAATTAAAACCAGCATCTCATTGGTTCTTGAAAACTCACGTCAGCGCGACGACGCGAGTGAGGAAAATTTCCGACTGAGGAGAGCGAAATAGCCCGGCGCCTCCTTTTACGTCCCCCCTTGTATTTTGAAAGGGGGACTGGGACTATGGCGCGCGAATACAAAGGCATCTTATATCTTCTCTCTGAGATACTGATATAACTTCTTGCCCCATTGTTAGTCTCGATGCTCGGTTTTCAGTTCGTAAGTACCCTTTTCGTTGGAAGTCCGCCTTTAAATTAGTTAAAATTTACCGATGAAACTTTTTAGTCTGGGTCTCTCAGCCCAAAACCAAGGAAAGTTGAAGGAAGCTCACTTATAGCTTTCAGTATTGCCGGATAAACATCATGGTTGGCGGTCCGTTGGCACCAAGTCAGGAGCAATATTAGTGTAATGAGTTTTGAAATGATTAAAATTAGTCGAGTTATTTAATGTCCGTATTATCTGGGTGTGGTTGGGGTGGGGAGGGCGTACTAGTTTTGTAGCTAGAGTAGTATTCTTGTCCTAACTCGCTAAGGTAATATTCGAGATGGCCAACGGCTGGGTTACATTAAGTTCCTACCACACCTAGCTAAAAAATTATTTTCGTCATTCTAAAGAAAAATTTCTCCTATATACTTTTTCTTATAAATCGGCTTCGATACAGCCGTACATCAAATTTAATCTTACCAAACGATCGAGTTAAAAATTATTAGAAATTGTTAGCAAATAACGGAAAAATATTTATAGTATGCAAAGCAAGTTCGTAATTTCGAATTAAAGAAGAAATAGCTTAATGTGCACTTAAAATTTCTTAATAATTTACATTTCTATTCTTAAATTGTTTATTCTTATTTTTTCCCACTTTGTGCTTTTGAGTTTTTTTAGCATTTGTATTAATAAGTTTAACCGTGTCGATAAACGAAATCATTTACTCGATTTTTTAATCGATTAATCTTTGTAAAAGATGATTAATCGAATTTTCTTTCGTTTAATCCACATTCTTCCGAATAGTCAACAAAAAATATATTACACTTTTCAAATTGGGATGAAAACTATTGATATGGTCTGGAACGTAACTACCATGGAGAATAAACACGATTAGTAGTAATTGCACCCTGAAAATACTTAAGAACTTAATTGTAGGAGAGCTATTTTGGAACGTAAAGTTAATTTAAGTGTTCAGGAGTGAAACAAAGTACTTAGATGACTTGAACGAACGTTCTTAATTCAAACTCGCAGATAAGTATTGAGCTTTATTGAATATTGATTACATCGATGGAGAAAATTGGAGATTTGTTTTCAAAATTGAAAAGGTGACCTTTTATATTGAATTCGAGAGGGGCAGGCTCGAATTTTTTGTTAATTTCGGCCAATCATCGATGGACTTTCTTGGGTGTTTGTGAAAGCATGGCGCTAGTCTCGGGCCTGCCTCTCCCTCTTATTTCCTAAGAACTTGATAGAAGCATATGTTATTATAGTATTTATTTTTCTTTTCTTAATAATTATTGGGTTAAAGTTTAATTGTGTGTTTTTATGAACAATATGTTTTTTTCCAATTTTATACTTATATTCAAGGCCTATTTTTAACTAGAATTTTAAGGTAAGGTGTAGGTACTTTAAATTTTACAAGAAATATTAGAGTAATTCTAGTTATATTTTAGAATTTAAAGAACGCTTTGTGAACATATTTAAAAGTGGATTTACAATTTTGCTGTATTACACTATGTTCATTAAAGAGTTAGTGTCAAAATAGTTATAGTTCACGTGAAATATTTATGTTCATTAAACGGTTAGTGTCAAAATTGTTATAATAATAATCCAAGCTTTTTCTATGATGGGATTTCCACCCTAAGCCTGTGGCTTGTTTACAGGTGGGTCCCTTTACAATGCATAGAGGGGTGGTGGCTAGCCCCTATGCCACAGCTAACCTACAGCGCCCTATACGAACTATTACAATTAACCTCGGAAAGTTTTGATGGAAAGGAGAAACCGGGTAAGACCGCGGAGGAAAACTTTAACAAGTGGGGAGAGAACTTGCAAACTCTACGCAGAAGGGTTTGTTCCCAGGTTTTTCACCCGGTGCCACAGTCCGGGATCGAACCCGGGACCCTTGAAGCGAGGCGAAAGTGCTAACCACTTCACCACCCCAATAATCTAAGGTTACTTTTAATTTTACTAGAAATATTAGAGTAATTCCAGTTATATTTTAGATTTTTAAGGACGCTTTGTGTACATATTTAAAAGTAGATTTACAATTTTGATATATTACACTGTAAATAGTTATGTTCATTAAAGGGGTAGTGTCAAAATAGTTAAGGTTCACAATAGATATTTATGCTCAATGAAGGGTTAGTGCCAAAATGGTTATATTACACTATAAATATTTATGTTCAATAAGGGACAAACTACAGTTGTAACAATTTTATCCATATTACAATTTTTTCCCTACATGAATATAACAGAATTAATCGATCTTTAACCATAAGTAACATTTTGAAAAAACAAAAAGTATATCACTAAATGTTTCTGGGCACAACATCATTTCCGCCATTTGTCAAATACTGTCGTTGAAGCGACCATTTTTAAGGTGCCATGGAGAATAAAATTTTATAGTTTCCTAGAACTCTCTTATTCTGTTTCCCTTGGGAGAAACCTTCCCAAAGGGAAGCATTTAGCATTGGGTATATTTGAAGTGTCATACTTATTGCGATTATTTTACTTATGATTTACGAAATTTCTCCTAACTCATGATCGTCGGATCAAACGCAACAGAGACTGAAGAAGGAAATGTGGCAAAACCAAGTCTAGGTAATGAATTTTAGAAAATACTTCGGATATTCCTAACCCAATCTCGAGCCAAAACAAAAATGTACCAATATAGATTTTTAACAATGAGGACGAGATTCTTAAAACAGAGTAAGCAGTTAATCGTCTCCTTGAATATAACGTGGACAATATTAAGTACCCAATTCAAAAGCCATCATTACAGGGTGGAGACGGTGACCCCTTGAAATTATAACGTACGTTCTTCGCACGCGTTTCTGATAGTTATGAGGGCATGTGCATGCCATACACGATTGCCTATTTTAGCATGTGAATGATATATTAATGTATGAATGAGGTATTCTTCGTTTATTCGAGGATTTATGCATATTCCTAGGCATTTAAAACTACAAGAATATCCGTGTTTTGCCACTAACAAGTTTACTAAAATAATTAGATGGTCATATATGATAATTAATTACTTTCAAATCTTATTTGCATAATTATGCTCTACATGTTAGAGAGTGAATTTAAAATGACCTAATGTGATATGGTTTGTTTTCTATAGTTTAAAGAAAACTTTTGTTTCTAGTCTTGGAATTCTATTTCTTCGTGTTCTTAACTTTTTATAATTGAACGTTTAGGGACTTATTAGAAGATTATTTCGGTAATGACAACCGCTACTGCTCCTGACAACAGCATGAGAAGCAAGTAGAAAGGAACACTGACGCTACCCAGGTCCAAGGCTTCATTGCTTTGCAATGGTCTCTTCCACATGAATTTTTCAAGCAAGCGATGATTCATTCGTTCCAGACACAAAAAAACTTGTTTTTCGAACATCGGCTCGACCCTGAAATAAAACAGAAGTTAAGGATGTTAATCGTTTTATGATAAAATTGATATTGACATCAGTTGGGCGTTCAATTGTGGTGTGCTTCTGATCCAAGAAGTGTTGAAAATTATATGTTTGTAGTCGAGTTTAAGAATTTGTTGCGAAAAGTAAAATCCTCCTTTTCTCACGACGAACATTTCAATCTCAACATCATTGTTAATCAAAAGCCAAGGCATCAAGTCTGCGTTTATGATCAGAGCTTTTCCCCCGAAAAATCAGGTAAAAGCTGATCATCAACTTCATAATCGTAGAAATCTAGCAGTTTCTTCTCATCGAATGCGATAGCCATTCCTTCGCAACTGAGTCCTGGGCCGTCTGACACAAACCATTGACGTCAGAATAATAAAGGACTTAACATGAAGAAGGTTATTCACCAATTCCTCGATATATTTTAAATCATCGCTTGCTATAAATGCCGGCTCAATCCCCGATTTGATCAAGTCCGATAGAGTGTCGATGCAGTTGTAGCTTTCCGTCGAGAAGTCCGTACGCAAGTAACAACCCAAGAAGAACAGAATGAAAGTCACTCCGATTAGCCACGATGAAGCGAGCAGACGACAAGTAATATGAGGCAAAACGGCGGGAATCGCTACAAAAGATGATTTTATCCCATTCAATTTATGTCTGATTCAAAGAGAGCCAAATTTCGCAATTTAGGGGGTTAATTGTATCTCCTATACGAAGTTGAATTACTTTTGAATTCTTTTTAAAGAGATGATGTCATTGCTTACGTTCGGCGCACAAGATCGAGGCGTTCTCCCATACATTTTCCAGGGTTTCTTGGGCCATTTTCTTGGCAACTTTCTTGGTGGGCAAAGATTTATATTTGTTAGTTACGATGGAGTGAATGACAAGTAAAAATGACAAAAGGACCAAGGCTATCGCGATTAAAATCACTACCTGAAAGAATCAAGAACTAAAGTCAATGAATTGGAATTAATTAGATTTATATTGAATAAAATTCACCTCGGTTTCCATATTTAAGAACGACCAGGAGGTGGATGAGACCGTAACTTGGGGACTGGACACGATTATCAGGTTGCTTATTCCGACGGGTGGAGACGGAATGAAATGGTCCAATCGACTGCGGAAAAATGAGCTTGATACTGTGGTCCAGATAATATGAGATTCCTAAAACCGTCAAAAGGGTTAATTACTTTGTACTTCTGTTCTTATTCAGAGTTTTTTAATTTTAACCGTAAAATCGAATACCTTAAAAATATTTTTTTTATCGTATGATTTATGAAGGTCATTGTAGTCAATATAGTTCCCTAAATCCAGCCTAAAAGTCATCGACAAAATTGAAATTGTTAATAACTGTCCTAAAAGGGAATGAGAAGCTTCGTTTGAAAAACCTCTGATTTATATAACAAAAGATAGAATTAATTACTGTGGATTCAAAAATATCAAGCGTTTAATTCTCCGATTTCTGGTTATTTGGCAATATGCATTTGAAAATGCTTTCTATGAAATTATTTGAAATCCACTTTTTAAGAAAGGGTAAAACGTTTCCCGTAGGCTGACGTCACAGATATGTTTTTCACGCGAGATGGTGCCACTCTCTCCGCTATCAGACCCAGAGTTAAGACTGGCGAGAAGCTCGAGACGCGTATAGGCTTCCCACGCTTTTTTTCCCTCGCGTCATAGTGATGTCATCAAACGGGCAAACAAGCTCGACAAGACAAAATTATTGATTGATCGAAACTGAGTTTTCGTGATTTTTCAATGGATTTTAAAAATAGAAACATTGGTTCAATTATATTAAAAACTTGATATTTTGAAAGTAGACACTTGAAAGTGTAACATGATACCATTTTCGTGGTAGAATATGATATGAAATTGTAAATTCGCATTCCCTTTAGTCTGAGATTCGTTTCTGAGAGTTGGTTAACGATGCGTAGTGAACTTGAGAAAACGTTATCGTGAACTTTAGGAATAAAGCAATGAATTTGGCAGGAGACGGGTGTGCGAATAGTTTTTTTCTTTCAGTTTTGTATAAGATAACTATTAAAAAAGTCAATTACTCGTCCCTATAAATCGATTCAAAATTAGCCTAATTGTAAAAGAAAAATCTGTATAGTAAAAAGGGCAATGTTCTTGAACATCTAATAAATTCTTTATCTTTCTCTAAAATCAATAGCGCCATTCTTTTTGATTAATCGTCCAAAAAATCTCGAATAATCTTTGGTACGAATGTAACAGACTAATATTTCGAATTCTCCAATTTTCGCACACCCAGTTGCTCGAAGAAGAAAGCGTGGGTTAGAGCATTAAGTGAATTCTGTCTCGTTCGATCCAATTAATATTCAAATGAAATTCGAGGTGTGAAATTTACTTTATATTGAGGAATCGTTTTAAATATTTTGCCGTGAACTTCATCTTTTCTTCTAATATCCAGTACTGATAACAGATGAAAGTTTAGTTGTCATTAAGAAATCAATCTTAATTCCGAGATACTGAAAACTCGCTTCAACAAAAAAAGTCACGGATTTTCATAAACTCACCAATTCATTTTCAGATGTTGAACAATTAATAGTTGTCTCTTGAGTGTATCTTTAATAAAAATAAATTTTCACATAAATTTAAAAATTGAGGATTTCAAAATTCAAATTCTACCTGTATTTGAAATATCGATCATTTCCAACGAATTCAATTTCGTTCATTGCAATTTTGTTGTTCAATTAAATCCTAGAATCTTCATAAGCTGTAAAAGGTTGCTGAGAGATTTTTTCGTGGTTCCTCTTTAAAAGACTAAGACTAAGCAAGAACAAATCTTTGGCGTTAAACAAGATTTTCCAAACTGAAACGTAATTAAAGCACAAGTGTAATTATTTTGCATGTCTTTTATTTCCTGGTAAGCTGCCCGTATTTTAAAGGCATTGGTTTAAGCCGCAATAGAAGCGTTTAGTAAATTGGAGAGGTATTTTGAAATTTAGGAGCTTCTAAATTTTTTGCTTTGTATTAACTATTCGTGACTATTGGGGTTACTACCCGATTAATCGCAAATATTCGCTCAACTATTCACGAATACTGTGCTTCACGATTAATCGTTTAGCAGAGGTGGATTAGGGGAAGTTATGAACGAGCCATAGGGCTCACTGTGGGGGCATTTTATTTACGAGAGAGAGGAAGAGGAACGGCTGGGTGGGTTAAAATTTCTCCCCTCTATCAACGGAGTAAGATTAAGGTCTCTACCTGGTGGATGTTAAAAGAAGTAACACGGGAAATTGAGAAAATGGCCTCCGAAGTCGAGCTTGAAAACTCTTCGCGACCTATTATGAGTATTAACAGCTCTAAAAGTTATGAAGAAGCATCAACTCAATGTAATTTTTATTTAATGATCAAACAAAACACGAGAAATAAGTCAGTAGGTTGTAACATAGATAAAAAACCGACAAAAAATAAGGAAAAATCGGAAAACATAGCTAAGCCTTTGCCGCCCTATTTTCAAATTCTTCGCTTCCTCGAAAAACTTCACAGTTAACTTAGCCATACATTTGTTTGTTCTGACCACATTAGGCTGATCTTCTTTAACCCCTTCTCCTTCAAATTCTTCTAGTCCGTCGTTTAGATCTTTTTGCCTTGCTTTACCATTTTTAATCCTATTATGCTTGATTTTAATCTTTGGCTCTTGCACTGTACCATCAACTTTTCAAACATGTCTAAAAGAGACTGAAAATATTGCTGAACTTTGTTGGAACTTAAAAGTTGGGCCACCAACGCTACTCTAGTCACAAAATAGCTGAGATAATTTTTTAATTGTTCTATTAACTTCTTAATAATGGGAAAGTCCGCGCCTCGTGTCGATTGTTCCATTTCTAACTATAAACGACTCTTGACTGAGTAAGCCTTGTACATCATACACTAAAGCAGACGCTATTTTCAATCCGTTAGGTGGCGATATCGTTACCCTGCTATCCTCGCGAATTCTCTCTCATTTTTGGGGGGGCTTAAAAATAAAGAGTAGCTCTAAGTTCCCCCATCGCTTTTATAAAGCATTTGCCCATCCGGAAATTCGGCCTCTTTCGTAACTTCCCCTAATCCACCTCTGCGTTTAGTAAAAAATTTACCAAGGCCTAACTATTCGGTATTCGATTTGGAATAAACTATTCGATACGGTATTTGATTAGGAAAATGTTTTGGTATTCGGTAACCGGTTCGATAGCCAAAAAGGGGTATTCGCATACCCCTAGTACTAATATCAACGGAGTAATGCGCTGATAACTAGTTATTTAATTAGTGTGAACGTACAAAGGCAGTGTACCCGATGCCATGGATATTTCAATCGTAAAGGGGACTGGTAAAAGTTACGGCTTTGATAGTTCAAAAATTAGTTTTGAAGTTCAGTGTGTAAAGATAGGGTTCTAAAAGGAGTTCTGAAACGTTTCTGATGAGAGTTTGTAGTGTAGAATCATTTTTGAATTGCTCCTAGAAATGAAGAATTTCGCATTATTTGCTAGTCCCGTATGAGTTTATATTGTCATCTGAGCCAGATTTTGTATGCATGTATATGTATAGAAAGCATTCCTCACTGGAAGCGATTAGACACGGTGAGGTTGGCTTCGAACTTTCTTAGATATCGGGAACACCTTCAATTGACCCGTATGTTGATGGATTTAGTGTTCTGGGAAACGGAATTGTGAAATTTCTTATTGCAAGGGTTTATTTATGATTTACAGAAAGACCAAAAATGTATGCTAAACTATAAATTGCACCTCATAGTGTCCTTGTCAGTGTACCCCACCCCCACGAGTATTGAATTTAGAAAGCATTTCTCGGATTTACGTGCCACTCTTCGTAACTTCATAGTGTATGCGAGACACTGTATGCGAGCGGTAGCTTTCTTAGATAAGACTTCATACTGCTCTTAATGATGTATAAGGAGGGTTTTTTTGTTTGGATGTAGTTTTTCTTTGTATTGTAAAAATTGGTTCGAAAAAATTCCACAGAACTACAATTCGGGCCCTCAATATGTGGTTAAAATTTCAAAAAGATCCGCCCATTATTTACATTTCCATAAAATTAATCAGCCCTTTTGGGGAAAAAGTTAAATTTTCCCATAGAAATATCATGGAGTTTTTCTCAAATTTAACCATTTTGTTGCCACCCTTTTGAAATGAAATATTCGTTCCTTACGTTTGGGAACGGTATTATATCAAAATATAAACCTTTATCTAGGAACAAATTTAAGGTTTTTGAGAAAAATTAAGTTTAAGTGCTACATTTCATGTTTTTTTAATAATGCTTTGACTTACGTTGTTGCACCCTATATGTCATACTGTAGGACTTACGGCGTTTTACCGTGGAAAAAGCCGAGGAGAAAGTCACTCTTGCACTTACGCTGTTTTACCGCGGACTTTTATCTGATTTTACTCACTTTCGTTGCAAAAACTGAATGATATTAAAATATAAAACACTTATGGAAACAATTAGAATTAACAAATTCTGAGAGAGCGGTAGCTCTCTTAGATATGACTTCATACTTCTCTTAATGTATAAGGAGGGTTTTTTGTTTGGATGTAGATTTTTTTGTATTGCATTAACTGTTTTAAAAAAATTCCACAGAACTACAATTCCTGTAGCCGTATTCAGCTGAAAATTCACTAATACGACCACGCCCCCTCGGCGTATTAGCGGGTCACGTGATATCCGGCAATGTTAATCCAACGGCAATGATTGGAGACGTATGCTCTTGTCGCCGCCAGGCGCCGCACGAGGTGGTGCTAAGTGCACATGCGTAGTACTCAAGATTAGTGTTGATGATAATGTAATTTTTTCCTAAACCCGTCACGTGTTGTGCACGTAGACGAACACTGATAACAAGGAAGATGTTATTGGTGGATTTTGTAAACCTCTCTTCAGCAACGGCAGCGCCTACAGCGGGGAGGTTAAGAGCACCATACGCCGGAATATGACGAATTTGGAGGTAAAATATTGAGAAATGGTGCCATTGGCCTCTCCGTCGTGGCAACACCTCCACAAGCGTCTGCTCTTAACATTCTCATATTACTGTGAGTCTGTGACTCGTGAGTTCGGTTAAGCACGTGGTTTAAGCGCGGTTAATGGGAATTCGGTGAGTAATAATAATGATAAAAATGAAATTGAAACAAATTTATAATAACAACGAATGCTTTTTATTGAACTATATCCCTTTAAAGTCAACTTAAATTGTACAACTCGTGTAATGATATTACTATGGGTTACCACTACAGTATGGCGACTTATGGCTTGCTTTGTGCAAAGGAACAAAAGCTCGAGGCAGATAAGAACTATTTTATGAACCTTGATAAGAGTCGACTTATAATATAATAATTAGATAATAATAACCATATTAAATTCGCAACAACATTCTCCGGCAAGCACAGATGCGAACAAACTCTGGGAACTGATATATTAAATAGTGTAACGCCACTGACCCCTTTCACATATTCACGTTTCAACAAATGAGGAAGGGTCATAGAGTGACATGGTTTGTGATGACAGCGGTTACGTTCGTAAGCCGAACTCGATGAAGTGTGGTCCGTGGCGAAACAGATACAAGCAGAAGCATTGCACGGCCAAATTGTGAAATTGCTGCTCTGTCGAGAAACATTTATCAGCCAGACACAAGTACGTATACACATGTAAAACAGCATGTCCGTAAGATAAGTGTAGTTTCCTTCTTTGCGTCCTCTGCTGACACCAGTTATGGACATACGTTGAATATGTCGCTAATTGCGTTACTACAATGGGAAGCTAAAATACATTTTGTGAAGAAGGCGTGAAATGTGTTAGTTTCTTGTTATTACAATATCTAACCATAATGAGAGCGTCATACTGATTTGTCGCAGGAGTTGCAGTACACGCCATGTGTGGCACTTAGCGTCATCCGAGAAACACCACTTGGAGGTGGCCACACGTTGTTTCCCATGGGGAGTTTTGTTGATGCAGGTCCCCTTGCCTACTGCAGTCGCAATCGGGTCGGGGAGTTTTGATTACGCAGGTCCCTTTGCCTACTGCGGTCGCAATCGGGTCGGGGAGTTTTGATTACGCAGGTCCCTTTGCCTACTGCGGTCGCAATCGAGTCGGGGAGTTTTGATTACGCAGGTCCCTTTGCCTACTGCAGGTTCAAAACAGACTGTGGCGTTCTTCATGTGCAAACCCTACAGGACATGCACGTGAGCAACTTCTAAACATAGATAATAATTGGTGTTTCTTACAGGATGGTTCACATAACTGTGCAATTTCCAGCTTCCGCCATTCCTAACGCCCTTTCCATGACCACAGTTTGGCGTTCTTGAAGACTTGTTAGACGATCAAGCCTTTCAATCACCGCGTCATGAAATCCCTTTTCGTCTGCCCCAACCTTTTCGGCATTCTCCACCAACCTCTCTTTTAGAGATAATGGTTTTGTTGGAGTTGCTTTCTTCGCTGAAAGATGTGCAAATTATTTACGTTTGAATGGTTTTTGAAGGTTAAATATTGTTGTCAAACGTTAATACAAAAATGACGGCCACTCCTTTACAGTGGTATGTAACAATGGGCACTGAAGCTCGGTTTTTGGGGCTCACTCTTACCTTTTTTTCTCAAAGGTTGTTGGCCGTCAGAAGCACTACCTGCTTGTTCCACATGCGAGGAAGAGCGAGGGTTTGCGCCTGAAGTTGACGGCTGACTGGTGCTGCCACCAGCCAGCGGCTCGGGTGGGCAACCAATGGTGGCAGACTCGGGGGAGTTTTCTAAGACTGCGGAATTTTGGGTTTTTTATCATAAGTACGGTTCTCCACACCACCACATGGTTTTTATATTGTATTACAATAAACACATACCTATGTCCGTGTCAAATGATGTCATATCAAATGATGCGATGAACTCTTCCAGTTCACTTGTTGTTTCCTTAGTACTTCTGAGAATGCATTTTGTTTTATTATTACGCATTAACAAATAAATCACTATTGCATGTGATACTTACATTTTCTGTGGTATGTCGAGGGTTGGTTTCTGGGAACGCGAGCCAAGTTCTAAACCCCCCTGGATCCCCTCGTATGTTTGGGGATCGGCCATTGCCAGGAAACGTTTTTCCAGGGTGGTTAATGCCACGGTCTCAGGTCCGCCCCCTCCAGTCTTCCTCTGCGACTTCCCTATTTCAGAGGCCTTATGGCGAACTTCCGACTTCTTTGCCTTATATTTTGTTTTGACCTCTTCCACAGTTCGCTCCGCCACTCCAACCCGACTGACTGCTTCGGCCACCATTGCCCATTGCAAATTTCTGTCGACGGTTGACATACCATGTTCATTTTGCACCAAGTCCCGTCGTGTTTCCAACATGGTACATAACACGCCTAACTCCTCATCACTGAAGTTAGGTTTACGAGTTCTAGCTCTACCTACGTTCGAACGTTTCATTGTGTCAACTTAACAGTTCAGAGTCAAGTTAAATAATGAATGTGTTCTGCTTGTATAATGCCAATTTAACACTAATGTCAGTAATAAATACAAGGGTAGATGGCGCAGTACTATGGATCTTCCCTTATACAACCATTTCAAATGACATTGCAGAGGTTTTTTCATTAGTAATTTGTGGAATGTACATAATTTTACTAATGATAATAGCTCAATAACATATTGCTCTTTTAAGAATGATCCCCATGCAGGGTTTGTGGTGGGCCAATAATGTACATAGATGTTGAATATGCCCTTGAAATTGTAGAAAGTCATGTGGGTCAGTATGAACAATCTCAAGGGAATGGCCAAATACTGAAATGCGTAAAACAATAAAAAAGGCGAAGAGTATGTTTAATATATTTTAATCCGAAATATAACATATTGACATGAGACAACTTTCCAAAATCAACCATTAAACCAACATGATCCCACGGTTTCACAAATCCCAAAACCAGTTCTAATTCCAACCGTAATAAATATTTGACTACATTTTCTTGCAATTAACTTTGAAGCGTTTTGTAATGAACAGCGATGACAGCGGATACTCTTTTCAAATGATTCTGGACATTCACAGTACTTTCATGCTTCATGACGTTAATTATATGTCTTTCTCAAGCAAATTACTGTGATAGTACGTGTTTTACTGAACCACTTGTAGGCACCATTGGTACGCTTGTCAGAAAGGCATGGTCAACATTGTTAAGTGGTCAATGACGTGAATTCCTATCCAAAGATATGACAAGAACGATGACCGCAAGTTGCGTCACGACGCATCACTATGATTCTGCGTCTTCTCCATCACACCTGCGCCATGACTACCACCTATCGATTAGTACAAATAAGTTATTATTCTACCAACGTGTCATCAATTTAAGCAAGCATTAATCAATACCGTCATTGTGCAGGGTATGCGGTCTTGTGTGGCACTTTGCGTTACCCGGGAAACACCACTTGGAGGTAGCCACACGTCGTTTCCCATGAGGAGTTTTGATGACGCAGGCCCTCTTGCCTACTGCGGTCGCAATCGGGTCGGGGAGTTTTGATGACGCAGGTCCCTTTGCCTACTGCGGTCGTAATCGGGACGGGGAGTTTTGATGACGCAGGTCCCGTTGCCTACTGCGGTCGTAATCGGGTCGGGGAGTTTTGATGACGCAGGTCCCGTTGCCTACTGCGGTCGTAATCGGGTCGGGGAGTTTTGATGACGCAGGTCCCGTTGCCTACTGCGGTCGCAATCGAGTCGGGGAGTTTTGATGGCAGGCCCCCTTTCCTACTGCAAACCTCAATGCCTACAAAATATGGAAGTCAGTGTCTTACAAACACATCCATGTAATTAGACGTAGATAAAGCTTCACGTTGAAACACACCTTCCTGTTAAAATGAATTATAACTGGTTTTCGCAGATGTTTATGAGGTGTTGCCGGACACGATAACCAGCCGCTGCAGCCTGCCCATTCGCAGGGGCATCATCGTCGACCTGCATTTCGACAACTGCGTCATTCTCGACAGCACCATCTTCTAAGAAAGAGGTACATACTGTTGTTTACTGATGAGCAGTATGCAAAGAAAGTAACGAGCAATCTCTCATACCATTATCCTCAGGCAAGGGTATCTTATTCGCCAAACACATGTTGTGAAGAATGCAGCAAGCTGTTATATTGCGGCACACTTTGTCCGGATGGTAGCATAGTTTGCCTCCTGAGCCATCAAGGCAACGAAACCGTGTCTTGAGGACGCCGTTAAGGCGCTCGATGACGTTTCGTCCTACATAAACAAACATAAATTTCACACAAAAAACTATTACCGGCCACACAAGGAAATAATGCACAACCTACCACGAATATGCCGGGTGTTAAATTCAACCTCTGCCGGAGTTTGTGGGCGGTATACTGGCACCATGAGCCACGGTTGTAAGGGATAACCTCCATCACCAAGAAGATAACCATGGGGCATGTCCCCTTCCACAAATGCCTCAAACAGCCTGCTATTTCGCCAGATGAATGAGTCATGAACGCTACCAGGCCACCGAGCCGCCACATTCATGATGCGCAATTCGTTGTCGCTGACCTATTGTAAACGAAACATTTTAATTAAAACGGATTTGTTATGAATAGAGCAAAATGTCTCACAAGTTGAACGTTAATGGAGAATGTCCCCTTTCTGTTCCTGTACGCATTACTGTTTGGTGAAGGGCCTTTGATTGGAACATGCGTACAATCAATTGCTCCAATAACGTTTGGTAAGCTGCAGGTGGCCATAAAAGACGCCTATGATCGTAACAATTACAATAAAAAACGTTCCTTTGGAAAGCTAATATCTGAGTAAATTCATACCTTCATAGACCTTACTGACGCCTCATCTGTTGGAAACGATATCAAATCACTTTTGACATTAATTATGGCATTGGTGACCCGTTCAATGCTACGACTGACTGACGCCTGACTCATGCCGTGTTCGTAGTTGCTGGCCAAAGCGTGCTGAAATGTCCCCGAGCCATAAAACAGCAGTGTTACGAGCACTTCATCCTCCACCCCAATAACATCCACACCACGGTCGTGGTCTTTTTCCAATTGCGGCCTAAGAGCTAGGCATAAGGCGCGCACACTTAAAATGTCCAAACGATACTGTGAAAGAAATATCTCCTCTGGTAACAAGAACGCATTACGCCTCTGTCGGAGATATTGCTCGTCATCGAAAACGACAGCAATAGCTATGTCGTTAGCTATCTGCGCCATGATTAATACTCTTAACTGATATTAAAGAGTGTACTTTTAATATGTATATTCCACAATAAATAAATCTTACTGTTCCCGCTGTAAACTCAATGTAATATGCTTCCCAGAGCTAAGATGAAACCTATAGCGCCACAAGCGTCAAGTTTTCACTGTTTTCAAACTTCCCGCCATTTTGGGTGCTGCTATCCTCACCGCTTGTGGCGCTGCGATTGCTCAAGGTTGACTTCAAATATCCCGCCATTTATGGTGCTGTTCTACTCTCCGTTTTGGCGCTAGTGAGCCTAACATGATAGCCGGATATCACGTGACCCGCTAATACGCCGAGGGGGCGTGGTCGTATTAGTGAATTTTCAGCTGAATACGGCTACTGACCCACAATATGTGGTTAAAATTTCAAAGAGATCCATAAATTAGTTAATTTTATAAAAAATAAAGTTGTTAATGGTGGTTTCAATTCCATAAAATTTTTCACACCTTTTTACGAAAAACAGGAATTTTTCCATAGAAATAACATGGGAAATTTTAAGAAAAAAACATTCCGGTTAATCCGATTTTAGAAAAACTATACGTTTGTTAGACTTGAAAACGGTTTTAAATGGAAGGTACAACACCTTACGTTGCGCTAAGCGATTTTCATTGACTATAATTAAGTCTAAGTATGTTTAAATTTAAATTTTCAAAACCATTCCAATCTGCGATATTTAAGCAGTGTAAAGAGTCAGTTTATGATGTTAGCACTTTTAAAGCTATTTGGTTCATATTTCGTGGTCGTTGAAAAACAAGGGGACCAAGCTTTGTGTGAGCTAACAAGTTAAGTTGGAAAAGGTCCCCCACACTAATAAATTAAGTAACCAACTGCCTTTGGTACTTGTGGGTACTTGTAGGTACTTGTGGGTGCTTGTAGGTACTTGTGGGTGCTTGTAGGTACTTGTGGGTGCTTGTAGGTACTTGTGGGTGCTTGTAGGTACTTGTGGGTGCTTGTAGGTGCTTGTAGGTACTTGTGGGTGCTTGTAGGTACTTGTGGGTGCTTGTAGGTACTTGTGGGTGCTTGTAGGTACTTGTGGGTGCTTGTAGGTACTTGTGGGTGCTTGTAGGTACTTGTGGGTGCTTGTAGGTACTTGTGGGTGCTTGTAGGTACTTGTGGGTGCTTGTAGGTACTTGTGGGTGCTTGTAGGTACTTGTGGGTAATTGTGGGTACTTGTGGGTGCTTGTGGGTACTTGTGGGTGCTTGTGGGTACTTGTGGGTGCTTGTGGGTACTTGAGGGTGCTTGTGGGTGCTTGTGGGTGCTTGTAGGTACTTGTGGGTGCTTGTGGGTACTTGTGGGTGCTTGTGGGTACTTGTGGGTGCTTGTGGGTACTTGTGGGTGCTTGTAGGTACTTGTGGGTGCTTGTAGGTACTTGTGGGTGCTTGTAGGTACTTGTGGGTGCTTGTAGGTACTTGTGGGTGCTTGTGGGTGCTTATAGGTGCTTGTAGGTGCTTGTGGGTGCTTGTAGGTACTTGTGGGTGCTTGTAGGTACTTGTGGGTGCTTGTAGGTACTTGTGGGTGCTTGTAGGTACTTGTGGGTACTTGTAGGTGCTTGTGGGTGCTTGTGGGTGCTTGTAGGTGCTTGTAGGTACTTGTGGGTGCTTCTGGGTACTTGTGGGTGCTTGTAGGTACTTGTGGGTGCTTGTAGGTACTTGTGGGTGCTTGTAGGTACTTGTGGGTGCGTGCTTGTAGGTACTTGTGGGTGCTTGTAGGTACTTGTGGGTGCTTGTAGGTACTTGTGGGTGCTTGTAGGTACTTGTGGGTGCTTGTGGGTGCTTGTAGGTACTTGTGGGTACTTGTGGTTGCTTGTGGGTACTTGTGGTTGCTTGTGGGTACTTGTGGGTGCTTGTGGGTACTTGTGGGTGCTTGTAGGTACTTGTGGGTGCTTGTAGGTACTTGTGGGTGCTTGTGGGTGCCCCGGGTGCTTGTAGGTACTTGCTCCGGGTGCTTGTAGGTACTTGCTCCGGGTGCTTGTAGGTACTTCCTCCGGGTGCTTGTAGGTACTTTTGCTACATAAAAGTTTGAAATTGACAATCTCGGATCGTCTTTGTGAAGTTTTAAGGATATCCGATTTTCATATTGGCCTTATGACAATTTTGAGCTAAATGTTAAACGGACATAAATCAGCATTTTTAGAAATTTTGTAAAATTGTCAATTTGGTCCTATTTCTGGGGTAAAAAAATGTATTATGTTAATTACAATAAGAATACAAACTTTTATTGATTTACGTTTTTTTTAAGTATCATTATAAATAAATGTCTGATTGAGCTAAATTTATGGTCCCCTTTATACAGGGTGGCTTCGGTATTTGTGGCCAATAGCTTCTATGGGATAGTATTATTCTCCTGAAAATAGTATGTTTCCTACCATATTGTGTTGCAGGATTGATAACGTGAATAATAGATATGTAATGCAATAGACTTGCGAATCGAAATAATGTTTAACGTATTGCCTACAGCTTAAAGGGAGGGTGAAGTAGAAAATCAAGTGATTTTTTTATCGATTTTTCTACTAATTATAAGACCAGTCTGCATAGTAAAACATTCAGGAAGTACTTCCGAATGATTTTAAAATTCAAATTAGGTTCAGATTTTAAGGATAATTTTAAAGAAGGTCCTCCGGCCAATCGCGTAACGTCCTGCCTTTTTATTAACAAAATTCTCGTGGCATGTTACGTGTTGAATGAAATTTATCACGAGACTTGATAAAATTCGCGCGCGACGTGATAATCATGGCGGAAAGTGCCGACGACTTTATTACGCAGTTATATGCCTTGGCCGAGCACTGTCAGTATGGAAACCTGAGGGACGAATTAATCCAGGACTGTATAGTCGTTGGAATTCAAGATAAAGCGTTGTCCGAACGCCTTCAAGATGATCCTGCCCTCACTTTGGAGCAAACCATCTAATGCGTACGCAGCATGGAAGACAGACAACGTGAACAGAGAGATTTGAACAGCTTCAACAACATCAACACGTTTCCACAAGTCGACAGCATCGGAACCTCCAACCACAGGCCTCAAAGGCCTAAACGTTTTAACGGAAGAATTCCTGCGTCAGACCTTCAGTATAAGAAACCTTCTCAAGAGTTCCGCTCTAAAAGTACCCATCGCTGCCCTCGTTGCGGAGCCATTCCCGACCACCCACGGGAGAAATGCCCCGCCAAAAATGTTCGATGCTTCGAATGTGGGAAAATGGGCCACTACGCACAAATTTGCCAAAGGCGCAAGATAAACCAACTTGAGAGAATCGAAGATGCAGAAGTCACCCACATTCAGACAGCAGATGGTATATCCAACGATTTCTTTATCGGATCTATTGCCGATCCGATCCTTCAAGAGACTCAGACCATATCAAGACAACATCGATCGATGATCACTGTCCATATCAATGACCTTCCAGTCAGATTTAAAATCGACACGAGAGCAGATGTCAATGTTATCCCCACGATCCTATATCATTCTCAATTCAAGCACATCAAGTTACTGGATTCCGAGAAACGCCTCTATAGACCTGGTAAAACTATCCTAAGAACCGCCGGAAAAATACGAGCGTCCTTCCGCTATGGGTGTTCCATCATCCAGGATGACCTTTATGTCGTACACGATTTGCAAGTCCCGCTCCTCGGTCTCAGGGCTAGCGAGGACCTTTCATTGATAACCATGGTTAGAGACATTGAAACATCAATACAAGCACCCTTCGATCCAATAAAGGAGTTCCCGACCCTCTTCAATGGATTGGGAAAAATGAAGACGCCGTACAAGATAACGCTCGTACCAGACTTGCCAGACCTTAGCTCACTACATAGAACATGGGTGGCCAAAATCCCGCTCGCATGTCCATGACCTCGATAAATACTTTCCCCACCGTCATGATATTTCAATTCACCGAGGCTTGCTACTAAAAGGGTCACGCCTCATTATTCCATCGCTGCTACGTCAAGACATACTGGCAAAAATCCACGAAGGACACCAAGGCATCACAAAATGCAGAGCCAGGGCAAGCTCGACGGTATGGTGGCCTGGCCTATCAAAAGACGTAGAAGATAAGGTCAAGCAATGCGCAACATGTACGAGAGAATCCGCCAACCGACATGAACCTTTATGTCCATCGGACTTTCCGGATCGACCTTGGAAAATTCTGGCTACAGATCTTTTCTATTTTCATGGAATTTGGTACTTGCTGGTTACTGACATGTATTCCCGTTTCTTCGAGATACGGAAATTGACGAACTTGAGCACCGCCGCCATCATAAATCACATGAAGTCCATTTTCGCAACTCACGGTATTCCGGAAGTCGTTAGAAGCGATAATGGCCCACAATTTAGCAAGACGCCGACATCAGAATTTCGTCGGTTTGCTGAGGAATATGGATTCACCCACATAACTTCAAGCCCCTGCTATCCTCAGAGTAACGGCTTCGTCGAAGCGGCTGTCAAAGTCGTTAAACAAACACTAAAGAAGAGCGAAGATCCTCATTTAGCTCTTCTCTCGTATCGATCGACACCCCTGGCAAATGGATTTAGTCCCGCCGAACTCCTTATGGGCCGCAAGTTACGATCCACGCTACCCATATTAGATACGGAACTTCGCCCCAGAATCCCATCTATTAAGATAGTGCGTCAACGTGAAGATCAACGTCGCATCAACCAGAAAAAGGACTACGATCAACGACACAAGACAAGAGACCTCAAACCTCTAAACAAAGGGGACAATATATGGGTAACGGACATCAGACAACAAGGAATCATCCAGAGTAAAGCCCCGGAACCCAGATCTTACATCGTCAAGACTCCGAATGGGGAACTACGTAGAAATCGGTTTCATTTACTACCGATACAACCAACGACACTACTGAAAAACCAAGTTCTGAGCTACCCCAGGTTCAGCCCGACAACGCATTCCAAGGAAACGGAAGATGTACGACCGCCGCCGTTGCACGAGCCGGAAGACCTACCACAAACCCGACCGCCGCAGTTGCAAGAGCCGGAAGACCTACCACAAACCCGACCGCCGCAGTTGCTAGAGCCGGAAGACCCACCACAAACCCGACCGCCGCAGTTGCAAGAGCCGGAAGACCCACCACAAATCCGACCGCCGCAGTTGCAAGAGCCGGAAGACGTACAACCACTTCCGATACCCGGGCCTGTAACAAAACCACGACGACGTACGACGGCTGACCCTGTGACGCAACAACAGCGACTGCTTGTTACCAAGACGAGTAGTGGCCGAGTTATAAAACAAATTGATAGACTGAATTTATAAATAGTATAACAAAAAAAAATGTGAAATGTATATATTGTAAAATTTGTAGGAAGGATGTTGTATAACTGGCATTGCGCCTCCAATGTTGTATCTCTAGTTTTAAGTCTGAACTGAACTGGATTGAACCCAGTCTGTTACTATATAAACGGATCGTCGGCTTTATTCCGATCAGTTGTTATCCCGGACGCGTGCTAACATGCATTAAATAAAACTGACGTTTTAGTAACTTTAAATGTGTTCTTATTAAGCAATTAATTAAGAAACACAACAATTTCGACCAATGATATACTAGATTTTATGTCGTGAAACTGGTAATGGACCAATTATGTTAGTGATGATCACTAAACAACTCCATTTGGTCAAATGTTTGTTGTTATTTGACAAAGGTTGAGCCAATAGAAAACCAACGAAAATGAACGACACGATTTTGTCGTGTTAAAATGAAAATCAACGCGACGAGACGATTTCAACGCGTTAAAATATTTTCAACACACTAAAATTACTTTGTCGCGTTAAAATTTAAAGACACGCCCTTCAGATGTTTAATATGTGATTCGTTGAAATATTTATAGCGAAAATATCCGTGAATTTGGTTGGTTTAAAATTTTAACGCGACAGAAAATGTTTTTTGTGTTGACTTTAAATTTGAACCCGTTGATTTGTGTTGCATGTGACAAAGAGGAGAGAAAGACGGAGAGAGAATCAGTATAGGCAGCCGTGTTCCATGCGTGGTCAAAACGGGGGTACACCGCGGCGCCTGAGTGCAGCTTTCTCGTGCATAGTTGACGTAGGGGATGACAGAGATAAGGGGAGGAGTTCAATCCCCCCATGCGCAAAGGATATGCGTCCTAAAACTAAACGTTCCGAAAATTGTTTTTACTACCCCCTTATTTTCCAATTTTTCTATAAAGCGCGTTTCTCTCTCCTCTTTGCATGTGACACGAATGGCTTTCCATAGAGTCATGGGGCTGGTAATACCAAACGGACTCTTTGGGTGTTTCAGGGAGCCCAGCGGTCCTATAATTTCTATAAAATGCTACATATTTGAACCTGTCCTATATTATCTTATAATTCCATGAATGGTTCTAATACAATCTATACTCTCGACTTAGTCGAAGTTTTCGTATAGTTAAGGGCCAAGTTTATCAAAATTAAGCACTTTCATCGAGATCAAATTTTTAGGCAGCGAAATTGCGGAGCTCGCTTCGCTCGCTCTGGATTTTTAATCCATACTATATTTATTGGGTTTTTCTTTTCAAAGTAAAATCCGACCATTTTTTTTTGAGATTTTTCTACATAGTTTAAGCTAAAATAGGATAATTTTAGTACTATATTTAGTATGAAAACACAATTTTTCTCCTATAAAATCATAATTCATAGGGAATTAAAAATTTTGGCTGAGCTTCCTGGTGTTGCCTCGGGCCCCAGCCCCCCCTGGGAAAAATAGTGATCGGCGCCCCTGAACTCAATACTTATTGACTAAAGTGCTAATATATACTAATTTAAAAAAAGCTTACTAAATGCAAAAATATTACCAAAAACGCTGCGTATTCGTTAAAATATTGTTACATGTTAATAGTTGAAATACGTTAATATTACTATAAATAATACTCGAAATACTAATTAAAATACTGATACTGGGTATCTAAAATATATACAAGTAACTTATGTGGAAAATGTCAAAGATTCTAATTAATATAACCGTATGGGGCTGTTTTATAATCAGGAAGTATTCTAACTTTATCCACTACGACCTGATATGTTTTGGTCTGGTTGATGGTGATCAGTGTGTGATCGGGAAGACGTCTGATTTGTGGGCCTATAGGGACTTGAACCGAGTTCAGTAGAGGTTCACCTTCATTGTTTACGCCTAGTAGGTTCTTCATTGTTTCAAAATTTATATAATTTTCTGTAGAGGCGTTTAAATAAAATCCTTTAACTTTGATAATGTTAGTTTTAGTGCCGGTTTTAGGGTCGAGAATGTCCATAGAATAGTTCTTTGGTCCAGCACTCCCCCATTCACAAATATAGGCATCCGGTCCATAGGATTCTAATTCATTTTTTAGTTGCCCCAAATAATCGCCTGTGGGTAGCATATGAGCGCCGTCTGGCGAAAGGTACACTAAATTATCAGTGTCATAATAAAAACAAAGGTCACCGACCTTTTCAAGATGTTTTAGTAAATGTAATCGCGCCATAGCTGTTGTGTAACAAGCGATAACTACGTTTGTGTGTTTGTGCACAATCTCGTTTTCTAGAATGTGTTCGTACTTTACTAGTACGGTGTTTTCGTTGATTGTTAGTAAACTTTCAACTTCCAAGTCTGGATTTAATATTAATCCGTACAATTTGTTGGCATCTTTGATTATTTGGGTAGATGTGTGTCTTGTTTTTTGGCCAAATTTACCCCAAAAAGAGTTGAGCATAAGTTTGCTAAGACATCTGAGACCTTCATTTTTCTCTACTTTAGTGATATCCAGTTCTACACCCTCTTCGGCTTTGAAGTTTTTGACATAGTTCTCTTTATCTTCTTGAGTCTGGATATCTGCTGGAAAGCCGCTAGCTAGGGTTTTGTATTCTAAAAAGGTATTAACATAATCTTTAAACAGTCCTCCCTGTTCTGTTTTGGGGTCGTACTGTGTCACTTTGTATGATCAAGCCTCGTACATTCGTGTGATTGTGTAACCATTCTCTACTGCATGACGTAACTCGTCGACTACCCATGTGCCTCTCAATTCTCTTTTTTCAGGAATATGTTCGCAATCGCCTTGAAACTGGGTTTTACAACATGTGTAGCATAACGGAAATGTTAATTTTCCGTTAATACGAGCGGGCAGAACGGGATGAATTAGGTTTTGGGCCGGTAATACGTCGCATTTAAGAAGACCATCAAACGAAAATATGTCAGGAAAGTTATCTAATATGATTTCAGGATGGCCTATAGGTATCTTGGTGGTTTTATTAATGAATGGGTATAGACTTGTGAAATCCACGTAATGAATTCGCTCTGATCCTGTTGTTTTATGGTATAGTTTTGTTGCGCAACATCTCCCCCCGAAGAATGCATCACGGGGGTCTAATCTTTTCACTATTTTAGGCATAATATCATTATGGTTTAAAAACTCTAATATTTCGGGCTTATTTAATTTTTCCTTCTGCCAGTCACATTCCCACTTGACATTCACTTTATAATTGAGGGATTCTAATTTGGCTAACATGAGCATGCTTCTAAAATATCTGGAATTCAAAGTCTGTGCAGGGTCTCCGTGCAAAGCCTTGTTTCTGTTTAAGGGAAAGTGTATTTTACACCCATGATAAAAACACCCCCAGTACTCGAATATTTCCTTGTTGATTTCACAAAATCCGTCTATTTTGAGTTTTTGTGTTCTGGTTTCTTTACCTCTAAAGGATGATTGGATAGATATATTTCTTTTGTGGGCGGTCCACTCTAACCATTCTATAGCCCCTATCGACTGATTTTCGCTAAGTCTATAATAATTAGCGGGTATGATGCCTATAGTATCAGGTTTAAGATAATTCCTGCGAAATACGTAAGAGCAAACGCCAGGAAGAGTAATTACACCGCAATTAAATGGATCTACACCCGTTACTTTAAAGAGTAATGTACGAAACGTTAAACAACCTAGGAATAGTAAAACCGTGTCGTTCTCACAATAATAATTGAGTTCCTTCACGAAGTCGAAACCTTTACCTTTACTATCTTCGGAGCTATACCATTTTAAGAAGACATCTAAATTTTTCCTTGTAAAATATTGACAGCCATAAGCTTCGATAGGGGGTAGATTACTTTCTATAACATAATTGGTTTCATCCTGTCTATTTACATCAAATTTATGTTCTATTACATTGAATAAAAAATGTGGAAAATACCCTTTAGCGGCGTCTGATATGCCAAAAGTAGCGGGAAACTTTGCTAAGGCTACAGGAATGAAATTATAAGAATCCAGAAATAACAAGTTAAACAATTTCATTTCTAAAATTCGAGTTCCGTTAATTTTCAAAGACGGAACGAACTTTTCATCCCTATTAATGATTTCTCGAATTAGTAGTTGATTATCATAATTACTGCCATAGTGAGACAGTATAATGACGTTCTTAACGGCATGCAATTGCATTAAGTAATCTAGAAATAGCGATATAGGATTCCCACCCGAGAAATGTTGTTTACGAGGTCCGAATTGCCCGCACATGGTGCAACTAAAGTCTAGGGATGTCTCGTCTATACAATTTTCGCAAACGGTTATACTGACTAACAGGATAGCCTGGTTTTCATAGGCTCCTAACTCTTCCTGACATACCTTCGTTTGTATACATTCTACGTCAAAGAAAATATACATAAGGTTTGGCTGATTATGTCTAGGCTTTTTAACGGATGGCACTTTCAGAGGTTTGTCTGTGATAATTTGAATAAAATATAAGTGGTTGCTGGGCAGATATTTCTTGCAGACCTGGCAATATATCTCATCACACGTATGCATCTCAGTTCTTCGGGAAAAATCAATAATTTTTAAACAGTCTCTACAGTGAAAAAGGCGCTCACATAGCGGCTTTTTACTGCTGGAAGATGCTATGTGGCTTTGATGGCAGTCATCGCCTAAGAATTTTCGTAAACAAAATCTACAAGCTTTCTGGGGACCTTGGCAAATAGTGGGTCTCATGCAACTTAAACAAAAGTCATTACATTTATGGGACTGTATTCGCCAATAAGGGATAAGGCACTTTTCGCAGAATCGGTCGTGGCTAAAAAGTGGCCTTAATTTTGTAAAAACGTTATAATGGTTATTTTCATTCAATAAAAAGAGGCGGGGCCTAGTATCATATGGATCGTTTTCACCTAAAATCAAAACAGGGACGCTATTTTCGAATTTGTAGACGAAAATCGAATACTGACTTAAATGAGTTTTGAACTTATCAAAAGATTCGGCAGTTCCACACTCACTAGCCCTTACTCCTGCCTTATAACATAGTTCCATAGCAGCTTCTTTTTGCGCTTTATTTCCTGGTCTTGCCCGAGATATAGCTTCTTATTGAGTTTTCAGAATCTGGTCTTCGGTTGTATCATCAGCATAAGCTCTATGCGCTATAGCCACACAAAGGGCTCTGGCTTGACAGAGATAATCTGAATTAACTATGCGTACAATACCACGTCTATCTTGACAGAATAGATTAAAAGGTTTAATGCCTCGGGCCGTAGAGAGGGTCTTGCCCTCAGGCAATCGTACAATGCTAAAAATAATTTTAACAGGACCCAGGAAAAATGCTTCCAGTTCGTCATCATAAAGCATAACACTAAGCTGGTCAAAAAGAATACTGGGGTCGACTTGATCTAATCGTCTAAAAGATAATTCTAGTTCGGACCTACAAATATTTGCCGCACTCTATAAAGTAATTTGGACGTAATCTGCAGGCCTGTACTTACTAAGAATACATTTGGTTACGGTACAAATACTAGCGACGGGATCTTCAGTAACTCTAAGAACTACCTCTCGACCATACATGTTAAAATGTTCGTAAAATTTCTCACTTTGTCCTAGTATCTCGCAAGAAGGTACGTTGTCAATAGGTGCGGGCTGGTCCGTTTCTCCTCCTCTCCATTGTACATCGATATCATCGTCAGAAAGCGCCTCTTCAGATCCGCTCTCCCTCTCTAAGGTATCGTTCAATAGTGTCTCTGCGGGTGGTCCTTGATCCGTTCGGTCTAAAAACTCGGCTATCTCTTTGTCATATTGCGAGCTGTTGAAGTCGGCGATCTGGGCTTCCTCTTCCTGTATATCACGCTCAATTTCTTCTTGTCGTTTCGCCAGGCGATCTACGTATTCTGTTCTTAAGGGACTCGGAATTAGATTCCTTAAGTTTTCCAATTCTTCTAGGTTATTACAGTCCTCTGGTACTCGAGCGACTGTTTTCATATAATCGAGTAAGTCGAGGCAAGCTTGAATAGCGTTTAAGCCACCATGTACTACGATTTGTGGTACAGTTTGAGGTCCGTACAACGGATCTATTCGCAGATAGGCACATAGGTAGAAATAAAACTCGTATATTAAACGTAAAGTCCAGGGTCTATTTATAGTCAGTTCATTCAAAGTTGTACTGAGAGTTTCAGGATCCATGTTTATCTCTCGGTGTTTGAAGATCGACTGTGTATTCTGATCATTTCCTCAGCCGCTTTTATACTAAATTTCTTAATAGACACGCCCACACTCCTCAATAATTTAACAATAGCCTGATTTATTGCTTATCAGTCACCAGATGTTTTGCTCTCAATGCATTTCTGACACATGCCTGTTAATAGTTTACCGATTTTAGATCAAAAGAACGTTGGATATACTTTATGTCAAAAAAAATGTCAACACAAGAGCGGCCTATAAATAGAATTTTCTTACAAACACTGCAAATAAGAGACAATTTTATTGGGGTAAAAAATAAAAAACATGGTGTGTAAAGCGTTTCTGGAGATTCTCAAATGAGAAAATATCCTTTGTTATCTTCAAGTCTGTTAAATAATAACGTTCCGAATTTCTCTAACAGGTCATAAAAACCATTGTACACTTTTCAAAAAAATGCTACCTTTAGCTAACTAAATTTCTTAATAGACACGCCCATATTCCTCAATCGTTTAACAATAGCCTGATTTATTGCTTGATCTTATCAGTCACCAGATGTTTTCACACAATGCATTTCGGACCCAGGCCTGTTAATAGCTTACCCATTTTATAACAAAATAACGATGGATTTTTTTATGTCAAAAAAATTGTCAACAAAAGAGTGGCCTATAAATAGAATTTTGGTATAAACACCGCAAATAAGGGACAATACTTGTAATAAATCAATTAAAAAACATGGTGCGTAAAGCATTTCTAGAGATTCTCAAATCTGACAATATCCTTTGTTATCTTCACGTCTGTTAAATAATATGGTTCCGAATTTCCCTAATAGGTCATAAAAACCATTGCACACTTTTCAAAAAGTTACTTTTAACTCTACCTTAAGTTATCCTACGACCAGATAGTTTCTCGCGGTCATGAATCACACTATGATTGTGTAGGAGAGAAGTAGGTCTATTCAATTAATAGTACAGGAAAAATAGGTTTTAACCCGCAACAAATTGAAACAAAGCTGACAATTTCAGATCTTATAGATTTTTGGGCGCTCTTTAACGTGGTGTGGTCTCCCACACTCTCCCATTGGAGGAATTTCCGCCATATTGGAAAATGGCGGACAAAATCGAGAAAACGTTTAATAACTCCGGTTCTACTTAACCGATTAACACGTAATTAGGCTTAAATTGTAGATCGCCTTCAAACACATAATTCACCTTTCAAGATATTTCACAATCTGACCCTGAAGATTAGCCTCATATAAAAAATGGGGATTTAAAGCATTTATGGTTTCTATTTTCAGAATACGTTTCCAAAATTAAACATATAGTTCCTATTACTGACAAATTTTGTTACTTTTCTGACAAGAGCTATAATGTATAGTACGGAAGAGGGTAAAACAGCCTTTGTACCATCATAAAACTTAATGTTTTAATATATACCATTGTTCGCCCACACTTGTCAATACGGCTAAAGTTGAGTTAAAGCGTGTGAAACAAAGTTGACAGAACCAAGAGTATACTTTAAATGAAGATTATGGAATTTAGCTTTTGAATTAGCTTCTCTTCCACCAACAAGTGCGGCAGCAAAGCAACATTCAAATAGAGATTATCACCAAGTTCAAACATGGCTTGGAAGCAGCCTAAATGCTAGAGAATGGGGTTGGAGACAGGTAGGATCTGAACTCAAACCAATCGTTACCACTCTACAACCTGCTCCAGCTGAGCTTCTGCAGATGATCCCTCGTAAATGCAATTAAGTCTGTGATTTGAAATGTGAATGCGGTAAAACTGGTCCAGTCGGTTCTTCAATTTGTAGACAATGCAAGGGAGTATCTTGTTCAAATGATCATAGAGATTTTGAGGCTCAACCTCAAGTAGAGGACTATGATTAAACTTAAGCTTAACCAATATTGATAAATATACTAATATACAAGTTGGTAAACCAAAATAAACCTCTCCGATACGAGACGCAATTAATAATATTAAGAAAATAATTAAGAAAATATAATTGATATTAATTACTTTAGTCGTCAGTAGTTTAACGTAATTCTACTGAAGTCGTTTTAAGAAACTTAATTCCTAAAATAATTTTAAACATAACTATTGTTGACGTTTGAATTCTAGCGTATGCCTCTTTAACAATTTTTGGAAATTTAGGGTATATAAGGCGATTCATTCACAATAAATGATTAGAAATCCGCAATTGCATGAACCTTTGGTTGAAGCCCTGCAATTGGAAGGCTAGACGTTTCTCGTAACCCTAGCCGATCGCCACGCACTTCTTGATCCTAACGTTGGGAGTAGAAGCAAAACGTTTGCTCCGATTTGCCAACTGCGGACGCGGTGACCGACACACAGACAGACAGACACCCCCCACACACACACGTCCAGTATAATACCTCTCCGTGACGTCATCGTCACTTAAAGAGGTAAAAATATAGTGGGAATAATATATTTTAGGTTTAAAACCCTCTTTGCATTTATTTCGCTTGAAAGCGTTTCGAAATACTCAAAAATTAGATTTGCCTTACCTTCCGGGCTGGATTGTGAACTTCCGGTTAGTTGTAGGACAACATATCTGTTGTATGAATTATGTGTTTGAAAGTAATCTACAATTGAAGCCTAATAACTTGTTAATCGGGTTAGTAGAATCAGAGTTATTAAACTTTTTCTCGATTTTGGAAATGTATTCTGAATATAGAAACCATGAAATGCTTTAAATTCCCATTTTTATATGAGGCTAATCTTCAGAGTCAGATTGTGAACTTCCGGTTAGTTGTAGGACAAAATATCTTAAAAGGTGAATTATGTGTTTGAAGGCGATCTACAATTGAAGCCTAATTACGTGTTAATCGGTTAAGTAGAACCGGAGGTATTAAAGGTTTTCTCGATTTTGTCCGCCATTTTCCAATATGGCGGAAATTCCTCCAATGGGAGAGTGTGGGAGACCACACCACGTTAAAGAGCGCCCAAAAATCTATAAGATCTGAAATTTTCAGCTTTGTTTCAATTTGTTGCGGGTTCCCTCTATTTTTGGGCTAAAATGACTGTACTATAAAAAAAGCAATGAATCACAAAATAAATTCCAATGATAACAATGCAATAGCACTGGTCAACCACCTCCTAAAGCCCTTGCCTGAACGTGTTTACGGAATAGGTAATAAAATATTTCATCAACCAGTTAGCAACTAGACACTCAAATATAACATATTTAATTCCTTAAGAGGCTAAATTTCTAAACTTTTGAAGAAGAGACAGTGGCCACTGAGCTAGTATTCGTTATGAAATGGTTTATCAACGGAATGAAATTCTCAAAACAAGTCGAATAGCAAACATTAGGCGACTTTCGCAGGATTAGAACAAAAGACCTTTCTCAACCGATGTGTATATACTGCATAACAAAAGGCGTAAATGTGCATAATACCGAAATGAGATTGATTGGGTTAATTTTGGGTTAATTTCACAGTACAATGATAATTTTCGCTACTTAAATTACTAATATAGCGGTTGACTGTAGTACCTTGAAAAAGGGACACAATTGATTGTGAAAGGCTTGTAAATAAAGGAAGCTAAACCCAGAGCAATTTGGTCCTATATGGACAGAGAATTCTAGTGCTCCAAAATAAAATTATAATGGTTTCGATACGATTTGGTACAAATATTAGGCTAGTTATTCTAAAAAGGTCACTGTCCGTCTAACGAGGGATTAAGGCTTTGAAGCACTTAATTTTAAAAATGTTAACGCATTCGTATCTTGGGGACGATAGAGTCAAGGGATTTCCGTTATCATTCATTAATAAAAACGGCACACAACAACGCTTCGTCTTCTAACGTTCACTTGTAAACCCTACTTAAATAAACCTGTTAACCTTACTAAAAAATCAGAGACTTTGTGAGAATGACTGAAACAAACAAGGGTTTGAGCATGATTTTTCTACCAAAGTATTCTTAATCTCGTCAAAGTTCTGTATAGACTGAAAGATCTGACAAGAAATAATATTAATGTTTTACTCTAACCAACTTGTTAACAATGTTGAACCCCCAACTATTTAAGATCGGCTTAAGAGACCTCATCGAGCGGGAAAATCACAATATATTGTATGGTTTGCGATAAAAAGGTTAAAAAATGTACTGTTTTTTAACAAATGTTTTGATTAATCCTAGATTGATACAGCGTTTACTTGAGATGTAAGCACTGAAAGTTTTTGATTTAGCTGCCAGATTGAAGGTAAAATGGGGTATTTAGGATAGCTTTGTTACATTATTTGCTACGTTAAAGATGATAAAAGAGCATTATTTCCTTTAAAAAAAGAACGAAATTAGTCTCCTATAGTTCTGGAAAAATACTCATATATTTTCATGGTTTCGGTTAACGCAACAAAGACATAACGTGTAGAGACTTGTCAGGATAATGGCTTCGGGGCAAACTCCTCGAATCAAATGTTTCGTGGTAGGAAGAGTCACCAACTAACAAAGCAATAAATCCGAAAATAAATTCCATTCATAACAATACAAATGGTTCGACCATGCCCCTAAAAGCCATCACGTCTGAACGAGGTTACGTATAAATAAAAACGGATGGGGATAAATCCTTTTGTTATGGATCAAGTTCGACCTCTTCCCCCTCCCCCCTTTAATGTCATAAAACCAGGTGGGTGGTCCAATTAAAGAAAGGACAATAAATTCCAATGTATCTAAAAAAAGCTATGAGCATCAGACAACAATCGAGGGAAGCACCACCCTAAAGTCTGAACATCTCAAGAATGAGCGACCCTAACCACTAATACTAGTGTTATCATATTAAATTTAATCAAAGCAGTCGTCAAATTTTGTAACTATTGGTGTAAAAACCCGTATTTTTCATGATATTCAAATTTACTAGTAAGGAACAATTTTAATGACGTAACTGAATGTTTAAACTTAACCATTTCGTAAGATTTCTCTCTTTTGTTAGTCCGTTTGTACGTTTCTGTTTGTAATATTCCCCCGTTTGTATATACTCTCGTATTGTATCTAGACTCTTGTGCCATGGAGGGGGGTCGTACCCAAGCCCTGCAGGCTTCACGACCCTATCCCTCGAGCCTTATTAAATAAATAAATAAATAAATAAATAAATTGCAACGATAAGAGTAAAGTTAGTTTTGAGGTATAGAAAATTAAATTCCTTAAGTCTGCAACCAAGACAACCAAGCCTGTTGTATTGAAATTAATGATTCTGAAATTTATGAAAATATGCTTTTCATCGAATCATTTTGATAAATATATTGCGAAAATCATCGCAACGTTTTTAGTCATGTGAACTCTTTTTCAAATGACTCGTTTCGTCATTTTAAGGCAACTAAAGAAACAAAGTGAGTTGGATTAACTGAAGTCAGTACTTTTTCAAACTTTGTATGCAATTCTTTGGGGAATTTAGGAAACCCAAATAAGCATTTTTATAGAAAAATGTTGCGTACAATTTTTCCTTCTATTGCTAGAGATCCACGATTCATGCACTGACATTAGCTAAATGACACTCTGTGTTGTACTTTGAACTTTTCGCTGGTGTTATATTCTGTTTTAGTAAATAGGGATTTATGTTTTTTCTAAAGGTGTTAGTTAAAATCTGTGTTTTTCCCTAGAACAGTGTAAATAGCAGTGATATTCTAGTGTGAAACTATGTAGATGATTCGACATTGTAAACATATACTTTGGGTATTTTAATACTCGTGCTCGAATGGATGGACGTTTCCTAAGAAATACTTTGTTTAATTAGCTTAGTCTCTGTATAGTAAAACATTGCTATACTATTTACTGCGAAGCGGGGGGGGGTTAAGAGGTATTAAATTTTTATTTAAATAGAAAAAAATTGGTGAAATTTTGCTAAATCAAAAGTGTTTTTGGTGAAACATAGAGTAATTTTGATAAATTTAGCTAAGATTTATCGAAACGTTTTAATTAATTTGAAATGTTTTTCAAATGACTCGTTCCGTGTCAGTCAATTCTCACGTGCATGACTGATTTCGTGTCGGTGGTCAATTCAATTTACCATGTATTCCTATGGGTTTTTAAGAATTTTAAATGCTCAATTTCGTTGCGAAAAAAATGTAACGTGTTGATCAAAAACGTTTCGATTGTTTTTTACTTTTAACACGAAATGCGTTGTGAATGATGCTTCTTTCAATACCGTTTTTACGTTTTCCACAAATTTTTGATTTACGCTGCCGATAATTTTGATAAATATGGTACGTTTAGGTCAATGTTTCGGTCTAATGATATATTGCCTTTCTGTTGACGCAACGGAAACATCTTTAACTTGTTGAGACTTGTCCTAATAATGCCCTCGGGGCAAACACCTGTAATCATTTAAATGCTTGAAACCCCTCGTAGGATGAATCACCAGCCCCTATTAATAAAGCAATAGATCACTCTAAATATAAATTCCATTGATTCAATACAAATGGTTCGACCCCCTCCCCCCAAAGCCATTAAGACACGCCTGGACATGTTTACGTATAACTAAAAAACAGATGGAATGTCTTAACACGTTGGTAGTGAGTCATAAATCACTCTAAATATAAATTACATTGATAGCAATGCAAGGAATCAAGTGACATTGCCATGCCCCCCCCCCAAAAAGACCTTTAGACACGTCTGAACGTGCTTGCGTATAAATAAAAACAGATTGGGATAAATTCTTTTGTTATGAACCATGTTCGACCTCCTCCTCCCCCTTAATGTCATGTAACCTACATCTGCTGGGTTGCCAAAAGGGGATTTTGTAAACTATAGAGAGTCATTTCAGTTCCGAACTCTGGAGAGAAAGGTTGTTGACAAAGTTAGTAAGAAATCATGTGTTACGGTATATGTGATTCTTTTTTGATTAAAATGTCGCTTAAAATGTGTGCTAATTAGAAAATATATGAAGCAGTCTAGCTATATTCGTGTATACTTTAGTTAGGATCAGCATTTTATGATGTTTTATAGTAATATTTGTTCATTTTAACTGATTACCAGCTACCAAGTTGTGCAAAAACTGCCTTAATTCCCCTTTTATGATATTACAATGTACTATTTTTAACATAGTAACTTAATAACCATTACACAAAAGGAGTACACCTAGAACATCATCGTAGTTTAGTTTTCAATAAACTACGAAAACCTTATGTCAATTAAAACTGGTTCTTTAATATGACATAAGCACACATGGAGACCTCAAAATCATATAAAGTATAGCATTACAGGATGGTGTAGAAAGGGTTTACTGAACCTATATAAATCATGCCCTAAATGTACACAATATCCTAAAGATACACCTAATAATAACAATACAAAACATGAGTACACCTAGAACCGCGTCGTAGCTTAATTTGTAAATGTATTTTGCAATGTAAACCTCATCTGACATAAATCTAGTTCATGTAATATAACATAATCATACATGGAGATACCTTAAAATCCTACAGAGAACAACATTACGGGAAGGGTGTGTGTAGAAAGGATCTATTGAACTTATGGAATTACCCGTAAATTATATCTTAAATGTACACAATATCCTAAAGATACATCGAAATAATACCACTATGGACACTGAATGCCTTCAATACCAATAAATTACGTGACGTCATACCAATACACAAATAATAAATTCTAAATGCCCGCCAACACCAGCACGTGACACGTGACGTTATCAATTCCTGCCAGACCCACCCCCTCAGGCACGATACACACTTGGCAAATAGTAATAATCAACCAGATCTCCCGCGACCCCCAGGGGGCATGACAATGGTTATGCACCTTCCCCTCCTTACCACCAGCTCAACGTAACTAGGACTGTTCACGAGCTCGAGCCAGCTCGGGCTCGTGACGAGCGAGCCGAGTTCGAGCCGAGCCGAGCCGCCACTTTTGCGGCTCGATTAATTAACGAGCGAGCTTTTTTATGGTCGAGCCGAGCCGAGCCAATAGGCATCGAGCCGAGCCGACTCGCGAGCCGGCTCGCGAGCTTAGTCACTGATATAGTGCTTTCCTTTTAGTCTTTATTCTCTCCACCATTAGCGTTCCGTTGTATTTTTACAGGAAATAAAGCGTGGGAAAAATCTCTCGTCTCTAACCTTGAGCATATTTTAAAGAGCGGGTTTTACTGAACCACTACATTCCTAAACATGGGATGGCATTTATAGTCATTCTCAAGTTTGGCGTTGGTAGTAGCAATTTTTTTAAAACATGTATATGTTAATCGAGCCAGCTCGGCTCGGCTCGATCATTTTCGAGCCGAGCCGAGCTCGAGCCGAACCAAGACCCAGCTCGGCTCGACTCGAGCCGAGCCGCCGTTTTTTTGACTCGAGCCGAGCCGAGCTTTTAAAAAGCTCGCTCAGCTCGGCTCGTGAACAGTCCTAAACGTAACCCCCACCCCTCAGGCACGGCACGACCTAGAGAGAAGAACTAAAAGGGGGAAGAAATGATCCCCCCCACCAGACGATTTTATACGCCAGTGAAACTGGCGTATACGGTCGTCTATACTCTCTATTTTATCATTACATTAATTACTTTTGGGAGATTAAACAATAACAAACTGTAATAGCGGTCTGTTTAGCCATGACAAGAACCTTTTAAAAGTTTCAAGCACTATATAACCCTTTCGAGACTAACAGGACTTGAGCAAACTATAGCTTAACCTGCTACTAGTACGACCAGGGAGAATTGATGTAAACTGGAGTTGAAATTTCATCATGTGCGACCTCGGCCTTGAAACTCTCCCATAGTCCCAGTGTGTGTAGAACATAATTTTTTCGCTGTTGTCTGCCAAAATCAATCTTTCTTGGTAGTGCCGCCTCCTCACTTGAAGTTTTCATGATATATTAAGGTTTGAACGAACAAAATTCTAGATTACCATTTTCACTACCATGTCCCTCTGCTAACTTGAAGCAAACTTTCCTCTCTTTTTGCTGCTCATTACCGGTGCCATTCCCTTGACTTTCTGTTCGTTATAACTACTATCATGAGTTTATTTAATTCAATACAAAATATTAAAAAAAATTGGATTTTTTTTCCTTTTGTGCTACTTAGAATTTACAAATGTATATAACGTTGTCCGTGCCATATCAAATAGTCTCTAACCATTGTTAGAAATTAGAGAGAGAAATTGGGCAGTAACACTGATCATGCCCTGAACTATGAGAAAGAACAATACGACGGTTGACTAAAGTACACTTGATATTACATCATTTTGCAAAATTGCGAGTAAAAATCTTACTGTCCCTATTGAATTTGGCGCCATTGGTTTTAGAATAATTAAAATGTTCCACTGCGAAGCGTGCCCGTCACGAATGGGGATGTAACGTCTTTAGAAACCTTTCAAAATGCAAAACCATACACGTACTCTCCCAAAAGTAATTAATGTAATGATAAAATGTTTTCGGGGAATGGAATTGTGGTCGAAAAGCCGAGATAAGTAAATTTTTGAAATTGATTACCAGTAAAATAATTTATTTCAACGGAAAACGGTAATGGAACGTTGTTTTTTCTTAAGCATGCATTTAAGTTTCAATTAAAAAGAAAAATTAAAGGAATAGCGACGTGATTTAAAAATTATCTCAAATCTAAAGAAAACCTTACTTTTTTGAGAGTTTAACCTCTTTTGATTCCAAAAATATGCTTGAATAATATTTAATTATGAGGGAAAACACAGAAAAAACACTTTGAAAACTTGAAATTTGGGGGACAAAGGCAAATTTGCGGAGAAGATTTTTGGCGAGTTTTTCTCCTTGATACGTCACTCACGGCATCTCGCAGAAAAGCCAAGCGCGAGACTCCCGAGTCTACTAATGCGGCGCGCGCGCGAATCTGAATAAATTAGGCTTAACGCGGCGCGGCGACACTAACAGGCGCGTCACGTGAGCGACATCTAGAGTGAAAATTTCTCCTTACTACGTCATCAAACGAAAGAAAATCTCAACTAGGCCTTTTCCAAACACAAAACTTTGATTGCAATTTAATAAATTGCTACGAAACCAAATAAAAAAGTAAACATATCATAATAAACTAGATTTTTCAAGGATTTTTTTTGCATTTTAAGTTTGAGGATGACGAAAATTATGTCAGTAACACTTTAATATCTGATCCTTCAGACAAGTGATTACCTCAGTCTTATCGATACTTTTTAGGTATTGATTCTAATCAAGACATTTTTGATTAATAACTTATGTGATAATTAATCGATTTTGCTGATAATTTCGAAACTGATGCCGTCCTCAATAATTAAGCTAGATTACCGATGGCAGGTAATTAAGCTAGATTACCGATGGCAGGTAATTAAGCTAGATTATCGATTTCAGGTAATTAAGCTAGATTATCGATGGCAGGTAATTAAGCTAGATTATCGATTGCAGGTAATTAAGCTAGATTATCGATTGCAGGTAATTAAGCTAGATTACCGATTGCAGATAATTAAGCTAGATTACCGATGACAGGTAATTAAGCTAGATTACCGATGGCAGGTAATTAAGCTAGATTACCGATGGCAGGTAATTAAGCTAGATTACCGATGGCAGGTAATTAAGCTAGATTACCGATGGCAGGTAATTAAGCTAGATTACCGATGGCAGGAAATTAAGCTAGATTATCGATTGCAGGTAATTAAGCTATATTATCGATTGCAGGTAATTGAGCTAGATTATCGATTGCAGGTAATTAAGCTAGATTATCGATTGCAGGTAATTGAGCTAGATTACCGATGGCAGGTAATTAAGCTAGATTACCGATGGCAGGTAATTAAGCTAGATTACCGATGGCAGGTAATTAAGCTAGATTACCGATGGCAGGTAATCAAGCTAGATTACCGATGGCAGGTAATTAAGCTAGATTACCGACGGCAGGTAATTAAGCTAGATTACCGATGGCAGGTAATTAAGCTAGATTATCGATTGCAGGTAATTAAGCTAGATTATCGATTGCAGGTAATTGAGCTAGATTATCGATTGCAGGTAATTAAGCTAGATTATCGATTGCAGGTAATTGAGCTAGATTACCGATGGCAGGTAATTAAGCGAGATTACCGATGGCAGGTAATGAAGCTAGATTACCGATGGCAGGTATTCAAGCTAGATTACCGATGGCAGGTAATTAAGCTAGATTACCGATGGCAGGTAATTAAGCTAGATTACCGATTGCAGGCAATTAAGCTAGATTACCGATTGCAGGTAATTAAGCTAGATTACCGATTGCAGGTAATTAAGCTAGATTACCGATTGCAGGTAATTAAGCTAGATTACCGATTGCAGGTAATTAAGCTACATTACCGATTGCGGGTAATTAAGCTACATTACCGATTGCAGGTAATTAAGCTAGATTTCCGTTTGCAGGTAATTAAGCTAGATTACCGATTGCAGGTAATTAAGCTACATTACCGATTGCAGGTAATTAAGCTACATTACCGATTGCAGGCAATTAATCTAGATTACCGATTGCAGGTAATTAAGCTAGATTACCGATTGCAGGTAATTAAGCTAGATTACCGATTGCAGGTAATTAAGCTACATTACCGATTGCAGGTAATTAAGCTACATTACCGATTGCAGGCAATTAATCTAGATTACCGATTGCAGGTAATTAAGCTAGATTACCGATTGCAGGTAATTAAGCTAGATTACCGATTGCAGGTAATTAAGCTAGATTACCGATTGCAAGTAATTAAGCTAGATTACCGATTGCAGGTAATTAAGCTAGATTACCGATTGCAGGTAATTTAGCTAGATTACCGATTGCAGGTAATTTAGCTAGATTAACGATTGCAGGTAATTTAGCTAGATTACCGATTGCAGGTAATTTAGCTAGATTACCGATTGCAGGTAATTAAGCTAGATTACCGATTGCAGGTAATTAAGCTAGATTACCGATTGCAGGTAATTAAGCTAGATTACCGGTAAGCATATGACTTGTGTTGGTGCACATTAAGTCTAAGACATGTGTTGGTGCACAAGTCCCGCCCAAACCTTATCGAGAGGTTTGACAGCGTAACGAAGCTCTAAATTCATAGTTATACATAGATTCATGCTAATTGTAAATTTTTCATAGTATATTATATGTAAACTCGTACTATTTTTAAAATGAAGCGCATGTTTCCTGTTAAAATATTTTACCAGGGAGGAAAGGGAGATGCCGCGTGAATAGCGCGAGGTGTCTCTCTTTTGGGTGGGAGAAGTAAATTTCCCAGCCAACGGGGGTAGTATCGCCCGGGCCACCGCGAGCTCTACTGCGCAAAATTCAAATTTTTATCTCATGTAGCAATTATTCGTGATGTCACTTCGCGCATGCTCAATGATCCACCGAATGACCCAGGGAGAGAGAGAGAGAGAGAACTTAGTATTTCATCCCCCCGTTTTCAACCCCTTCCCGCTAGATACGAGTTCTGTTAGCATTAGGCGGCTTCTCCCTTTCCTCCCTGATTTTACTGAAGTAATTTTGGTGAAAAAAACTAAGATAAGAATTTTTTCAAATAATTGATGTTTTATAATCATGTGTTCAAAAGTGAAAATTGAATATCTGTACTTCAGGCAATTACATTGAGTTGAGAAACTCTCAACTCAATGGGCAATTAATTTTCTACACTTATCTCTTACTTTTTCCCATCTTTGTCTACAAAGACAGTTTTTAATAGCCTTAGTCCTGTCATAGCCCACTCAATGACGCATACACGACGCGAGCAGCTTGCGTTGTCGAATGCGTGATCGAGTGGGCTATGGTGCTGTACAACCTTAGCACATTGGAAACCACACTGAGTGAAGCAAAAAAATTTTTCCCCTTCTTATAATTCAAAAATAGTAAATGAGTTTCAGAAAACTATTTTCAATACTGGAAGCCCAGCGGTCCTATAATTCCTATAAAATCCTATATGTTTGAACCTGTCCTATATCATCCATTAATTTTACGAAAGGTCCTTTAATATCCTAATTTCAGACTTATTCGAACTGTTAGTACAGTTTAATATCGTTCCTTTATCGCGATTACATTTGACTAGACATCGAAAACATGAAGCTCCATATTTTGGCGAGGTGCGTTATCCCTAAACTATTTTCATGGGAAATTTGCCTATTTATTACATTTTTGCATCAGTTCATAATATAGTACCATAACTTCGTCACTGATTACTGAAAGGTTGTCATGAAATGACGTAGGCATTTACCCACACTCATTGTGTTCGGGTTTTATTTATTTATTTATTTATTTGAATGTGTTGTTCACAAAGTCAACAGTGTGACGTATGTGTGAACATCGTAAATCGATACATTAGGCATGTTACGGAAAGACACTAAGGGAGTACAGCAATATGAGAACCAAAAACGGATAATAATGTAATATTAAAAAAATAATTATTACAATTAATAATAATAATTATACAATTAAATTATAATAATTATTACAATTAATAATAATAATTATACAATTAAATAATAATAATTATTACAATTAATAATAATAATTATACAATTAAATAATAATAATTATTACAATTAATAATAAAAATTAATTATACAATTAAATAATAATAATTATTACAATTAATAATAATAATTATACAATTAAATAATAATAATTATTACAATTAATAATAATAATTATACAATTAAATAATAATAATTATTACAATTAAAACAATGTCAGATAATTTAGAATTCGCTGCACAATAATTTCTTTTCACTATCATTGACCCGCTTATTGCTTTGCGAAGCTGCGGCTTTAATGCTATTTTGGACTACAGACTGTTGCTAAGGTTGCTTTTATAGTTTGTTCGTTATTAGAGTTGGCCGTGGATCTCCTTTTAAACAGGCGGGAAATTCCCCTAGCGCAAGTAGCGCTACGGCGAATCGAATTCCGGGGCGGGGCCCTGGTGGGTTAGAAAAGGCGGGAAATTCCATAACTGCAACTGTTTTAGCCTAGGGCGAAGCGCACGGCGGCCGGTGGCAGTTGCGAACTTCGCGAAGTAACCCGCACTCCGACACTCGCGGCTTGGACTTGGTTCATTTAACATGCGGGTTAAAGTCTCCTACGCTGATGGCTCGGTGTCGGGCAAAACATTTAAGATTAATTCGAGTGATTTTTCTAAAATTCAAACGGTTCAAACATTCAGAAAAACGGTATCACAAACTATAAATATTCCTATAAATCGGTTTGTTTTAATCTTTCAAGGGAAAGTGGTAAGTTGCGCTTTTTCCGTTGTTGTCCTGGTATTCATCTACCTTTTTTTTATTAATTAAATTAATATGAATCAAAACAGCTGACTGATAAGCACACCGATGAATGTGGTACCATCGAAGACGCCTTTCTGTATCACTATGGTGTTGAAGAAAGGCACACGTTGCAAGTTTTCGTAAAGGTTAATGTCGATGCTGATGCCAATGACAAAAAGAAAAGTGGTGTCTCTAGTTCTGTAAATGGAACTGAGAATGAAGCCGCCACTAACGTCATTGTACGTAACGCTACAACTTTTTACATTTTGGGCGGTAATGAAACCAACCACGTATCATAACTGAAATTTAACCATACTTAGTTCATTGCATTTAGACAAGTTGCAGTTGCCAAAATTAATTGAGTATTTTCTAGCAGCGCCCCAATTCTTGACTTATTTGTTGTAATTAGTCATGGGGTTTAATGTTAGGAATACCATTTCTAAGATTTTGTCGCGTTTCTCACAAAGATGGCATCAAGTACGCTGGGGGAAATTGCGTGGGTCTTTGGAGCAAAACCTGTTAAACTAATTGATTGGACCAGTTTTTAAAAAAGTGGAGGTTACTGGTCCTGGGGGAAGCAGTTTATTAATTGCAAATCTGTAGGAAAACTATGGGGGAACTAGATCAAAATTTTTGATCCCAAGAACTATAGTCTGTCAAACGAAAGAAGAGCCCTGAGAAATTTGTCCAAATTGGTGTCGCCACCATCGACCCCATAGTACTTTATCAACTTGTTTTGTTTTGTCAATAGTCGTCTGAAATATAGTCTGCTATATACAGATACTTTAACTTATGTCATTAAAATATATTGCAATGCTAGTTCAACAAAGATAAAACTGCTGTCTTGTCGTTAATTTTGTTTTATATTCTTTAATTCTCGATGACCGTAAAAAACCATGAAACATAAACGTATTAAATATATATTGCAAAATGTATTGGTTCTATTGCGATTAAGCCTATCTGTATATAGCAGACTATATTACAGACGACAATTGGCAAAACAAAACAAGTTGATAAAGTACTATGGGGGTCGATGGTGGCGACACCAATTTGGACAAATTTCTCAGGGCTCTTCTTTCGTTTGACAGACTATAGTTTAAGAAATATTCTTAATTCCCAGACTGGCATCAAGTCTTAAAGATACCATTATAGAGTAGATTGTAAGCAGCATTTTACATTATTTGTTGTTGTAAATAGTCACGGGTTTAAAGCAAAGCGCGGGCCACGTGGTTCCCCTACAACAAGTTGACTTTCCTTGTCGCGTTTCAACACATTTTGCGCTCAAAAGGCCTGTCCAGACTGACACATTTTGCGAGTTCGCATCTTCGCTTTGCTTGTTTGCAAGATCGCGCTACTGTCCACATTGGGTTTTCGCTACTTTGCGTCCTCACCTCGCGAAGATACAAATTTCTTGCGACTAGGCCAAGAATTTCGCGTCTTCGCGAGAAAAGCACCAATCACAGACGAGAGGAAGGCAGGGGGCGATTAGTTTCGTTTTTCTCTTTGGACAACGTCGATGGAGAAGGGCAGATGGCGCAATGATTGCTCAATTTTTATTGGCTCTCAAAATGGGAAAAGCAAAATTTTTGCTTGTATCTGAACAGAAGTGCAAATGTTTTTCGTGATCTTTGCGAAGATGCGAATAGACGAAGGCGCGAACACGCGAGCGCGAACTCAATGTGGACAAAGCTTAAGATGGCATCAAGTCTTTAATTAACACATCTTTATTTATTTTTTTGCTTTGAAGGAAGAGATAAGTACCTCGCCAACTCTTGAACCAGCAACTAGTGACTATTTCAATGTTGGGGAGCTGGTTGATGCAAAAAACTTCCAGGAGGAGTTTCAAGGAGCGTGGCTGGAGGCCAAAATTGTCGGAATTTTTCGACAACCCGAGGAAGGTACTCAACCTTCAACCTCAAACAATACAGGAGACTCGCTGATTTACTCCGTTGAGTTTGAACTGGAGTGAGTATATTCAGAAGCTATTATATAAAAAAGGACTTGGTTTGCCCAAGCCTAAAAAACAAAACGATAAGAGTTTTTTCCAGTTGACTGAAGCGCTGATATTTTATTTTTCTATATAATTTTAAAGACAATCTTATTTTACTACTCTTTAATTCAATCTCCTGATTTTACTGGTAATGGATTTATTTCCTATAAATTAATTGAAATAAAATATCTTATCTCAGATTTTTCAACAACAATTCCATTTTCGTAAAAATTTTATCATGAAAAATCTGAGATAAGTAATATTTTATTTCAATTAATTTATAGGAAATAAATCCATTACCAGTAAAATCAGGAGATTGAATTAAAGAGTAGTAAAATACAGATTGTCTTTAAAATTATATAGAAAAATAAAATATCAGCGCTTCAGTCAACTGGAAAAAACTCTTATCGTTTTGTTTTTTAGGCTTGGGCAAACCAAGTCCTTTTTTATATAATATCTGTTCCTTCAGTCTTCATTTGTATTAATCTATTATAAAATAATATTTGCCTGAAATGCGAAATTTTTCACTTCTAGGACGAGGTTAAAAATGGTTCTACACTTCTACTAATTCTTATAAGATACGGCTCACAATTCGTTTTAGAACCCGAGCTTCATAGTCAACTTCAAAACCAACATCCTGCCACGATTTTAAACTATCAAAGCCGTATCTTTTACAGTCCACTTTACGATTGCAATTATCCATGACATTGCGTGCACTTCCCTTGTACGTTTACAGTGATTGGCACCGTGGACAGTTATATTAATTAAAATACCTAGGCCACAGGTCCAGTTTTAAAAATATCCTTATTTCCAACACTGATCCATCTATCCTTCCAGCTTTTACAATCACCCATTGCATAGACTCACTCAATAGTCTGCCTAAGCATGGATTTATAATAGAAGCTTACGCTTCCTGGATATTTCACTCACCTTAAAACACGCACAACATTTATTCCTCGTCTGAAATAGTACCAGCCTGGCATGCGCGTTTGTGATGTAGAATTTGAGGCAAATTCAGAGGGGGGGTTGAAGTTTTTCACGTGATCGAGTTCTAATTTTGAATAGCGCGCGCGCACGCGCGCCAAAAGAAAAAAGTTTGCCTCAATTTCTACGTCATCAGCCCCCAGTCCCCACCCGCGCGAATTTTTTAAACATAAATGTGTTTGAAATCAAAATGCCTTACTGAAGGCTACAGGGAAATATCCATGAAGCGTAAGCTTCTATTATAAATCCATGGCCTAAGTAAGGCAACTTAAGCCTTGGTCGAAACTAACATCTATAATATAAATTAAAAAGGTATCTTAAGTATAGAATTTCAACCGAGACACATAATTAAACGAAAATTAGACCCGACAGAGAAGTTTTTAATAAATATAGTGTTATATTTATTGAAAAATATCAAGTTAAAGTTTCAAGGCGGTGAAATGGCAAATTAGCGTCGTCTACTGTAGAGTAACGAACAATTAGCGTCGTCTGCTGTAGAATAATCTTTTGAGGTACTTACATTTTTAATTAAATTAACATACTTAGACTTAATTAAATTTGATGAAACTTGAAAAAGGCACACCTTGAATAGTTATTTGTTAATTTAAAAGTATTCCGAAAGCTAACTTCCATGCAGTTTTTAAGTGATTCGATGTACAGGAGCACCAAAAACCCCATGTTATTCCTATGGGAAAATCGGCGAAAATCTGTGAATTTTCATTTAACATTACGGGAGGGTGTGGGATCTTATCTAGAAGGGCCTACCGGCCCTCTAGAATATTCCTATGGGAAAATCGGCGAAAATCTGTGAATTTTCATTTAACATTACGGGAGGGTGTGGGATCTTATCTAGAAGGGCCTACCGGCCCTCTAGAATAGGGATTATAAATTGTTAATTATTGAAGATTAAAATAATTAAAAATAATTATATTTATTTAAATATTAAAGATAAACCTCTCGTGCAAAGAGAGAGATTTTCATAGCCTCCTATATCTGCCAAGGCCCGTGCATGCGATATATTTCATTCATTGCCTCCTATATCTATCAAGGCCCGTGCATTGCGATATATTTTTCAAAACAACAACCAAAATGGGCAGCTCCTCTCAGAAACATAATAATTTCTTTTCTCTGTATATGAAATGAAAATATGGATAATATTGCGCTCCTTCTTTAATGCTATGAATCCTTGCCTGTCTATTAATATTTTACGTAGTAGTAATACGTTTTTAGTGAAGTCTAGAGAGGATAAACATAAGCGAGATTGTTTCGGAAAACAAATACTGCTTCCACTAATGGGTTTATACTCCTTGTTACTCTTGTTGTCTGTGTGTGTCCGTCCATTGTTACACTAGTGCGTCGCGTTAGCAGTTAGCCTTGTGTTGATGTGTTAAGAAATCATACAGAACCTTAATATTCCCTTTTTCCATAATATAAAGTGAATATGTGGAAGTATTTTTCGTAATTATGATGCATTTAGTACTTTTGTAGCTTTAAAGCTCTGTTTCATTTTGATATTCCAAAGATTTTTTTTAATATTGTTATTTGAAATGGCTGTTTATATATTGCTTAAGCTATACTACATCTGTATATAGAATAATCCTTGGTTTAGTGATTTCATGAAGAAAACTAAGACCTAGACTCCGGCGCGTACAACAAGTACTAACCGCAATAGGCTTAGTGAAACAAAGAGTAAATAATTGAGGCCTGAGGTGAAGTAAACTTTTGGCTTTGATTTTCGAGTCTGAAATGAACAGACATCAACGGTTCAGAGTGAGCCGAAAGTTAAATACACTCTTAAATAATCAGGTTAAGATTAGTAAAAGGGCTAATGGTAAACGGGTAGTAACTACAGACTTATTATTCTCTTTATGGTGCGCATTGGCTATTAGTGCGTCTAGCTACAATTTAGCTTTGGTGTTATTTAACGTTAACATTCATGTTGGCAAACTAAGAATATTGTTGAGGTGAGACGAGACGATAGTGTTTACACTGCAAACCAGTTGTGAATGTAGCTTTCAGAATATAGGGTAAACAGCTGAAGCGTAGACTTCATTTCCTGTTCTTTTCCCCATTGACTGATTTCCATGTGTCCAAGATTTATCCTTATTGGATGTGAAATGTCGTCTGCTTTACTGTACATTCGCTATGTTTGGAATACTGCTTCAATATTTCGTAAATTTTTACTTCAAAGAAGTGAAATAATTCCATATCTAGGTAAGTACGTTTGTAGAAGTAGACCTCTTGACACGGACAGGTAATATTTTGGTTTTCCCAACTTGTTTACAGTTTATGCTTGCAATAACTTTTAAGTATAGGCAGATCATAAAGTAATATTTGAAATTATATTTTATTAATCTTCCATATTAGTTTACTGGTTCATTTCATTTGCACGAATGACACTGTAAAACGTTTTTAAACGATAATTTTCGATTTAAATAACGAGGCCAGGGAGTATATTTGACAAGATGAACAAGTTTAAAGGGATATTTAAGGCGAAAGTACTTATTGACTTGCCTTAACTATTGAAAGCAATCTCCTAGTCTAGTTATATTTTAACACTGTCATCTTAAATTGGCTTTATTTAGAACAATAATCGAATCCAATTAATCTTGGAAACTGCATACTTAAACATTATGATATTTTGATAATTCTTCTAAAATGTCTCGTTGATAAATAGCTAGAAAATGTTTCACCATCACTTGAACAATTCTTGTACGTCATGGGTTTTTAAATTTTATGCCTTTTTTTGTGACTGCCGTAACTATTAAGGTATCGTTCCTTTCAACCGAATTCCCAATGGACCGAACTCCCATTCGACCGAATATCCCGCAATGATTTTAGATTTCCAGCCCAATGGCTATATTCCCGATGGACCGAAATCCCAATCGTCCGAATATGCCCCTAAAAAATACATGAATATAACTTGAAACACAGTAGCCGTCAGCGATTCGGTGGTGTAGTGGATACGATGTTGGACTGCGAAGCGATAGGTTCTTGGTTCGAATCTCCGAAAGGTTGTTGGTTCGAATCTCCGAAAGGTTGTTGGTTCGAATCTCCGAAAGGTTGTTGGTTCGAATCTCCGAAAGGTTGTTGGTTCGAATCTCCGAAAGGTTGTTGGTTCGAATCTCCGAAAGGTATGTTAATAATATTAAAAGTAAATGTTTCGTGATACTTATTAAAACGCTCACTTTCATTCCTTTCAAGGCAAGAGATATATAGAATTAATAAACAAATTGTGCCTGATAGTACAGGAAAAATAGGTTTTAACCCGCAACAAATTGAAACAATGCAGAAAATTTCAGATCTTATAGATTTTTGGGCGCTCTTTAACGTGGTGTGGTCTCCCACACTCTCCCATTGGAGGAATTTCCGCCATATTGGAAAATGGCGGACAAAATCGAGAAAACGTTTAATAACTCCGGTTCTACTTAACCGATTAACAGGTAATTAGGCTTAAATTGTAGATCGCCTTCAAGCACATAATTCACCTCTTAAGATATTTCGTCCTACAACTAACCGGAAGTTCACAATCTGACCCTGAAGATTAGCCTCATATAAAAAATGGGGATTTAAAGCATTTATGGTTTCTATTTTCAGAATACGTTTCCAAAATTAAACATATAGTTCCTATTACTGACAAATTTTGTTTATTTTCTGACAAGAGCTATAATGTATAGTACGGGAGATGGTAAAACAGCCTTTTTACCATCATAGAACTTAATGTTTTAATATATACTTTGTTCGCCCACACTTGTCAATACGGCTAAAGTTGAGTTAAAGCGTGTGAAACAAAGTTGACATAACCAAGTGTATACTTTAAATGAAGATTATGGAATTGAGCTTTTGAATTAGCTTCTCTTCCACCAACAAGTGCGGCAGCAAAGCAACATTCAAATAGAGTTTATCACCAAGTTCAAACATGGCTTGGAAGCAGCCTAAATGCTAGAGAATGGGGTTGGAGACAGGTAGGATCTGAACTCAAACCAATCGTTACCACTCTACAACCTGCTCCAGCTGAGCTTCTGCAGATGATCCCTCGTAAATGCAAGGAAGTCCGTGATTTGAAATGTGAATGCGGTAAAATTGTAGACAATGCAAGGGAGTATCTTGTTCAAATGAACATAGAGATTTTGAGGCTCAACCTCAAGTAGAGGACTATGATTAAACTTAAGCTTAACCAATATTGATAAATATACTAATATACAAGTTGGTAAACCAAAATAAACCTCTCCGATACGAGACGCAATTAATAATATTAAGAAAATAATTAAGAAAATATAATTGATATTAATTACTTTAGTCGTCGGTAGTTTAACGTAATTCTACTGAAGTCGTTTTAAGAAACTTAATTCCTAGAATAATTTTAAACATAGCTATTGTTGACGTTTGAATTCTAGCGTATGCCTTTTTAACAATTTTTGTAAATTTAGGGTATATAAGCCGATTGATTAACAGTAAATGATAAGAAACCCCGCAATTGCATGAACCTTTGGTTGAAGCCCTGCAATTGGGAGGCTAGACGTTGCTCGTAACCCTAGCCGATCGCCACGCACTTCTTGATCCTAACGTTGGGAGCAGAAGCAAAACGTTTGCTCCGATTTGCCAACTGCGGACGCGGTGACCGACACACAGACAGACAGACACCCCCCCCCCACACACACGTCCAGTATAATACCTCTCCGTGACGTCATCGTCACTTATAGAAGTAAAAATATAGTGGGAATAATTTAAGCCAGTCGACAGACTGGCTGATATATACGGGTCGTTCGAGTTTCCTGCCTTTCTACGGGCAAATTTTTGGAACGGGAGAGTAGATAATTTTGACGCCAGAAATGGCAGGTCTATGGGTTCAAGCGAATAAACGCCAATTCATTTTTAACCCTTGTGCTGCAAATAGCCCCCTTTCGCGTAAGTATTTCTGAGGTCCTGAAATGGCAACCCTACGGCTTCACGCGAATAAACGACAATTCGTTTTCAACCCTTGTGCTGCCACGAGCGTATAGGTCGCGTAGGTTTTTCTCGAGGGTGGGCTCTATCTAGCTCTTAGGTCGCGTAAGTCGACGTTTCACTACAACGAACGTAGGTCATTACAGTTCCACGGCTCGAGGGTGGGCTCTATCTAGCTCTTATCATGGTGGGGGATCTTTTTAGCTCTTATCATGGTGGGGGATCTTTTAACGACGTACTCGAGTTCAAAATTCTTGTAACTCCAAGGCATTGAGGTTAAAATGCACGTATCTCCGATTCGTTTATTGAGACTTGGACTCTCTTTGAGTTAAAATGCACGTATCTCCGTCGTTCTCCGATACGTTTCATTATCAGTAAGACCAAGCCTTTCAAGGAAGGGACACATAAATATCCATTCCGTTTGAAATTAATCATTTCATATTTCATTATCAGTAAGACCAAGCCTTTCAAGGAAGGGACACATATTATAAAAAAACCGTTTTTACAAACGGAAAAAACCTGATATATACTACATCGTTGATTTTGGGTCGCCACTCACTGTTCTTGTCACGGCTTCTAAGGGACAGATATTATTTATTCTAACCGGTTCATATAACACCACCATTTATTAAAGCGGTAACATTGCGTCATGACAATTAATATCACATGTCATGACAGCACCAACTACTAAAGCGGTAATATTACGTCATGACAATTAATTTCACATGTCACAGCTAAAAATTGTCGATTCTTATCAGGGGCGTCAACTTCATTATCTTAACACATTTTCTTTACTTTTTATTTCGGCTGACATTTTTACCATAACTTCGTTGTTATGGTAAAAATTATTTATTTTTAGCTTCAAAAAATGTCAGCCGAAATAAAAAGTAAAGAAAATGTGTTAAGATAATGAAGTTGACGCCCCTGATAAGAATCGACCGTTTTTAGCTGTGACATGTGAAATTAATTGTCATGACGTAATATTACCGCTTTAATAGTTGGTGCTGTCATGACATGTGATATTAATTGTCATGACGCAATGTTACCGCTTTAATAAATGGTGGTGTTATATGAAACGGTTAGAATAAATAATATCTGTCCCTTAGAAGCTGTGACAAGAACAGTGAGTGGCGACCCAAAATGAACGATGTAGTATATATCAGGTTTTTTCCGTTTGTAAAAACGGTTTTTTTATAATATATTTTAGGTTTAAAACCCTCTTAGCATTTATTTCGCTTGAAACCGTTTCGAAAAACTCAAAAGTTAGATTTGCCTTACCTTCCGGGCTGAATTGTGAACTTCCGGTTAGTTGTAGGACAACATATCTTTTGGATGAATTATGTGTTTGAAAGTCATCTACGATTGAAGCCTAATAACTTGTTAATCGGGTTATTAGAACCAGAGTTATTAAACTTTTTCTCCATTTTGGAAATGTATTCTGAATATAGAAACCATAAAATGCTTTAAATCCCCATTTTTATATGAGGCTAATCTTCAGAGTCAGATTGTTAACTTCCGGTTAGTTGTAGGACAAAATATCTTTCGAGGTGAATTATGTGTTTGAAGGCGCTCTACAATTGAAGCCTAATTACGTGTTAATCGGTTAAGTAGAACCGGAGTTATTAAACGTTTTCTCGATTTTGTCCGCCATTTTCCAATATGGCGGAAATTCCTCCAATGGGAGAGTGTGGGAGACCACACCACGTTAAAGAGCGCCCAAAAATCTATAAGATCTGAAATTTTCAGCTTTGTTTCAATTTGTTGCGGGTTCCCTCTATTTTTGGGCTAAAATGACTGTACTAATTGTACAAATGAAGCACAGTCTTAATGGTAGTTCCATCAATGTCTTTAAATTTTAAATTAAAATTTTAATATTTTGGTTTCGGGTGGGTTAGGTTAGATCAGGTTAGGTTAGGTTAGGTTAGGTTAGGTTAGGTCAGGTTAGGTTAGGTTAGGTTTGGTTTGGTTGGTTTCAATAATTCGTTGACACCTTTTCCAAAATATGCTCCTTTTAATTAGCTACCACCTTTTCCAAAATATTCTCCTATTAATTAGCTGCCACCTTTTCCAAAAGATTTTCCTATTAATTAGCTGCCACCTTTTTCAAAATATTCTCCTATTAATTAGCTGCAACCTTTTCCAAAACATTCTCCTACTAATTAGCTACCACATTTTCCAAAATATTCTCCTTTTAACTAGCTACCACCTTTTCCAAAATATTCTCCTTTTAATTAGCTACCACCTTTTCCAAAATATTCTCCTTTTAATTAGCTACCACCTTTTCCAAAATATTCTCCTATTAATTAGCTGCAACCTTTTCCAAAACATTCTCCTACTAATTAGCTACCACATTTTCCAAAATATTCTCCTTTTAACTAGCTACCACCTTTTCCAAATATTCTCCTTTTAATTAGCTACCACCTTTTCCAAAATATTCTCCTTTTAATTAGCTACCACCTTTTCCAACATATTCTCTATTAATTAGCTGCAACCTTTTCCAAAACATTCTCCTACTAATTAGCTGCCACATTTTCCAAAATATTCTCCTTTTAATTAGCTACCACCTTTTCTAAAATATTCCCCTATTAATTAGCTGCCACCTTTTCCAAAATATTCTCCTATTAATTATCTGACATCTTTTCCAAAATATTTCTATTATTGCTAATAAATTGTTCGTGGTAAGAGGCGGGCTTTTAATACTCATATAAATAATCTTTTTACCTCCAAACAAGTTTGGGTTAGGTTAGGTTAGGTTAGGTTAGGCTTGGGTAGGTGAGGTTCGCCGTAATTAAAACGTAGTTAAAATAAGTGCAGTAATACATTTTCAACTCACATTTATTTTAACAATAAGTTGTGAAATTAAAAATATATTTAATGCAAAACCACACAGTATGTCTTCTTCCAGTTTAATAGAATTTCGGTCCAATGGGACTATAATAAAATCGCACCTTTGGCTACGTTCGGTCGAATGGGACCCCAAAAAAAACCCCTTCTGTCGAATGGGAATTCGGTTCAATGGGACCAAAGCACTATTAAGTGTAGACAGATCGTGAAGTATTATTTGAAATATTATATGATTCTTACATTATATTTTACGAGATTAAATTCGAATTTTTTTTTCTCGAAGATTATGCCAATACGACGACGTGGCGAAAGTTATAATGTCTGGAAGTTTATATCTGCTTTTGGTCTGAACTGAGCGTGCCTAATACTGCGGCTGGCCATCCAAAGTTAAATAACCCAAGTATATTTGGCGCTGCGCCTTAAGATGTTTGCTATTCTACTGTAATTAATGGCATATCATATTGAAATTATAAACACCCTGGGAGCCGCATTTCTCTATTCCCTGGCAACTCTGGGTGTAATGTACGGGACCAATGAGGTTGTTTCAATTACCCCGCCATTTTTAGTGGCCCTCGTTCCAACCCATCGCCGAGCGCTTCCGCGAATGACGGAAAATAATTCGGGACAAGATTTTTACCACGTGACAGTTTATTAAATAGGAAGATACATGAATTTACGAAAAGTGTTGTGTGTTACAGTTGATAAAAATAGGCCAAAAGGAAAACGAAGTCAAACTCTTCTGAAATTGATGGAATAGTGTATCGAAATCATAAACACCATGGTGCTTTAGGTGGCGCAAACCTTGTGCCATTTGTCACTTCCATTGTTACTCAGGGTGTAATGTACCGGACCAATGATGCTGCTTGAATCTCCCCGCCATTTGCAGTGACCTAATTGCCAAATCGACTCCTGGCAAAGCCACAAATGACGTCATCATTAAGGCAATGTTCGGCAAAGCATATATCATGCATCATATCGCTTTTTGACCTTTTATTGTCAAACGTTATTTCCCAAATGAAAATTGAAAGCGTATTTTTTACCACGTGACAGTTTATTATATAAGACGATACATGTATTTAAGAAGAGTGCGAGTTAACCACAATTCAATCAAATGAAAAAACAGTATAATTATTATAAGTAAGTTCACACAGTGCAAAGGGGTTGTAGTATTATTTATACTATCATTTAGTGTTTTTCCCTCTAAATTTACCCATACGCCTTGCGATCCCTACAATTACAAATTCCTTCATTTCTATTGTAACCTATGCGTTCCTGAAAATTATCTGACGGATAATAACAATATTCGTGAACGCCACGTTTGTTGCCGGTGCAATTGAACCCAGTGCACTCATATACGTCATGGCATATACAAAGACAGCCGTGCTTCAATGGAAGTTTTTTTATTTTTTCGAATTCCTCATCAGTCATTCTATTCCCCCTAAATGGCTGGTGCACGATGCATTCCAACTTTGTCACCCCCGGGCATTTCAGTGTCTGATTACACTGTTTGTACCTCTCCTCGGAACATTCTGCGTAAGAGAAAATCATAAATTAAACATGTTGGGTAAGCCAAAATACTAAATCTCCGAGTCGAAATTACTGTCGCCAAAGACCTACCCTTTCTTAACGTAACAAGACGACCCAAGGGCTCGTAATAGTAGCCTCATCGTACGAGTGAATAACCCCTCTATACCTTACCCTAATTAGTACAATGCTTAAATGATTTACCGTGTATAAAATCAGAGTGAATAGCCCCTCGATGCCCTTTCCTAAACAGTGATTAAATTATTACCCGTATAAATTTACTTATGCTGTAATTGTAATATTTTAGTGATTATCATCTCGATGAGTTACCCTTAGCAATGCTAAAATGTTCAAACGCATAACGCTCATTTAACTTTACAACGTAAACTTATGCCAACGCATACTTATCGCGTCTTATTAATTTTTTTTTTAGTTTTTGAGTTTAGAACATAGACTTATGCCCATATATAATGACCAGCTCTACTAGTAAAATTAATACCAATCTACGACCATTGTAAAAACAGACAGACACATGGACTGAAAAGTCCAGAACAATAACTCTCCGTGACGTAGATCATCCGGAGAGTTAATTGAGCCTGCTTGTGCAATAATTGTAAATACTTAGTTTGACTTATAAAAATGCTAGCCAAAATGAATTATTATCTAACGAATTCCAGTTAGATTACTTACTGAACGGATTACCATCGCAGTAGCTAAGTTTGACCAGCATCAGAATGGCAAAGACCCACTTGAACAGCATTTCTATCTGATTGAATAGTTATAATTATAAGTCTGCAAACTAATTAAATAATCAGAGACACTTGAAGCTTTTAAGAATAACTCTCGAGACATAAAAGATAACTACAAAGTTTTTGGCTATGCTATTTTAAAATAAGAATTCCGCTTCAAGCCGACGAGTCTTATGGTTGTACTTACCAGTCTAGAGAAGCGATGACGATGAACAGTTTCGGCGAGAGTTTGTCGTTGGTTAGTGGACGAGGAACTTCTACAGTTGGCAATGGCTCCGCTGTCATGCGTTTTTATGTGGTTCGTTTTGAAATAAAAGAGGGGAGGCAATAACCATTACTAGACAATGACAAGTACGGTTTAAAGGAACAGTGACCAAGTTAAATATTCCAAAACTGACTTAAAATTTCATCTTAATTTATTAAATTCGACTGATGGGTAGTAATATCTTAATTTTTAAGACTGCATCCATCTTGAATAAAGGAAAAAATTCAAGAAACAGTTATCTGAAACAAAAGGCTTTCATGGTATGATGAAACAGCCCTGACTCATAGATTGATACCATTTCACGATACCTTTGAAGAGACACGTAAAACATAATTTAAATAATATTTTTTTATCTCGTATTGTTTACGAAATAATATTTTTTGAAATTGTACGAAACATTATGCAAAATTGACGTATTGTCTATTGGAAATGACTGAAGTATTAAGCGCCAACAAGGCGCCTTTTAGGCTGTAGTGATCTCCAAACTTGATTATGTTTTTTTTTAACACGGAGCTATAATTAAAACTAATTTAATCTTGTTTAACTTCATTGATAGTAATTTCTAACATCTCTAGTTGATGAATTACTAGAGATTGTTTCACCATCTCTTTAACGAGCCTTGTAAGTCATGGGTTTTTACAGTTTATGCTTGCAATAACTTTTAAGTATAGGAAGATCATAAAATAATATTTTAAATTATATTTTTTTATTCTTCCATTTTAGTTTAAATAACGTGACCAGGGAGTATATTAATTTGGGAAGATGACAAGACAGTGCAGTTAAGTTTAAAGGGATATTGGATTAAGTACTTCTTGACTTGCGATCTCAAGGTCTAGTTATATTTTAACACTGTCATCTTAAATTGGCTTTATTTAGAACAATATTTGAATCAAATTTAATCTTGGAAACTGCATACTTAAACATTATGATATTTTGATAATATCTTCTAAAATGTCTTGTTGATGAATAGCTAGGAAATTTTTCACCTTCACTTGAAGTCTTGTACGTCATGGGTTTTTAAATTTTAGACCTTTGATTGTGACTGCCGTAACTATTAAGTGTAGACAGATCATGAAGTATTATTATATAAAAACGTCTTGGTTAGGACCAAGGCCGAAAAAACAAACGATATGTGTGAGGTTTATCAATTGACTGAAGTTTCAGATATTGAAATTTTTTCTAGTTATTTTTATACACTCAATCCTTAATCAATATTTAATTCAATCAACTGATTTTACTGTTAATCGACCTAGTCCCTCTAAATTAATTGAAAAAATTACATATCTACGCTTTTTCAAGAACAATTACATTTTCCGAAAACATTTTATCGTGAAATTAATTTATCATGTTGAGGATACAGTTTTGAATATTTGAAATGTTCTACTGGATGTCTAAAAAAAGCATGCGAACTTTGGCATAACTCGAATGGAAAATGTAAATATTTGATCGTGGATGCCAAACAAGGGTGTTGCGCGAATTTATACGTTTAATATCGTATATCGAAATGCTACATTTCTATTGTCGCCTCTTTGATGGTAAAGTTGCACTGGAACTTCCTTTTCCGTACTTAAGAATTTCTTGGTCATAACTCAGTCTATGGTAATATTGGCTGAGTGTGTTGCGACGGCTCAGATGACCCTTACACTGAAACCACTGGTGATTATAAAATGCCATATATTGGGAAAATAGAGGAAGGGAGGGGGTGTCGGAGTTAAATGTGACCTTCTTGGCATAACTAGTAATGAATGATGTGTTTAACCATATTATTTCCGCGGGAAATGAATATAACAAGTCTGAGACGTATTTCTGTTTATGTGATCTTTACCCTTTACCACACAGGGTAAACTTTAATGCTTTGTCTTAAGTAGACGACATTCACTCTAAACGACAGTCTTATCAACAACTTAAAGCAGATTTAAACTTCTTTTGGTGCAAACTTGAAAATTTGTCAAGCCAGCAACAATTAAAACTATGTAGGTCAAGATGCTCACAAGTTAGTGAGCATCGACACGAAATCCCTTCAAAATAATTAATTTCATGATAAAATGTTTTCGGAAAATGTAATTGTTCTTGAAAAAGCGTAGATATGTAATTTTTTCAATTAATTTAGAGGGACTAGGTCGATTAACAGTAAAATCAGTTGATTGAATTAAATATTGATTAAGGATTGAGTGTATAAAAATAACTAGAAAAAATTTCAATATCTGAAACTTCAGTCAATTGATAAACCTCACACATATCGTTTGTTTTTTCGGCCTTGGTCCAAACCAAGACGTTTTTATATAATATCTGTCGCTTCAGTCTTAACGTAATTAAATTTTGAGTAATTATGTTTTCTTTACCGCTTATTATTATGTCCAATTACGATGGTCAAAACATGTATCTAGCAGGGCCCGAACGTTGCACCTTCCGCGTGTTAGGCGGACGAGATAACCACTACACTACACATACCTGGTAATACTGAGATTCCTAAGAGATCTAGCTTATTATTATGTCCAATCACGATGGTCAAAACATGTATCTACCAGGGCTCGAACCCGGGACCTTCCGCGTGTAAAGCGGACGTGATAACCACTACACCATAGATACTTGGTTATTTTGAGTTTTCGAAGAGCTCTAGCATTATTATTATGTCCAATCACGATGGTCGAAACAAGTACTTCTGTAATTAACTAAAATTAACATACTTAGACTTAATTGTTTCTGATTAGACTAGCCGATCGCACACCCTAAATACTTAATTGTTAAATTAAGAGTATTCCGAAAAGTAACTTCGCTCTAGTTTTTCAGTTAGAGGTGGTTAAATATCACGAAAAACCCCATGTTAATCTCCATAGCAAAATTGGTAAAAGCATGTGAATTTTGCTTTAACGTTACTAAAGAGTATCAAGTCATATCTACAAGGGCCTACCGGCCCTGTAGAATTTGAAATATTATATTAATATTATTCTTACGAAATTAAATTGGAATTTTTTTCTCGAAGATTATGCCAATACGACGACGTGGCGAAAGTTATGTCTGGAAGTTTATGTCTGCTTTTGGTTTGTACTGAGCGTGCCTAATACTGCGGCTGGCCATCCAAAGTTAAATAACCCAATAGTACAGTCATTTAAGCCCAAAAATAGAGGGAACCCGCAACAAATTGAAACAAAGCTGAAAATTTCAGACCTTATAGTTGTTTGGGCGCTCTTTAACGTGGTGTGGTCTCCCACACTCTCCCATTGGAGGAATTTCCGCCATATTTTGTCCTACAACTAACCGGAAGTTCACAATCTGACTCTGAAGATTAGCCTCATATAAAAATGGGGATTTAAAGCATTTTATGGTTTCAATATTCAGAATACATTTTCAAAATCGAGAAAAAAGTTTAATAACTCTGGTTCTACTAACCCGATTAACTAGTTATTAGGCTTCAATTGTAGATTACTTTCAAACACATAATTCATCCAAAAGATATGTTGTCCTACAACTAACCGGAAGTTCACAATTCAGCCCGGAAGGTAAGGCAAATCTAACTTTTGAGCGAGGGGCTGCTATCTCTCGCTACACAGAAAAAAGTGTGTTAATGATTTGAACACATTTTTGTGTTCAAAAATCAGATTTTGGTTTCTTGATATGTTTAAGTGATGAAAAAGTGTAATTTATTGAACACTTCGCTTAATTTTGGCGTTCAACTTCTAATTTTAGTTTCTATTTGGAAAAATTGTAACAGTTGAACACAAAATCTTAACACTTTCACAATGAACGCATTAAAAATTTAGGAACAGCGAACGCGATCATTTGTTTTCATGTTCTGTAAACCTTGTAGTTGAAGGCGTACTTCGTCGAAGCTTATTCGATATATACTCTGTTCCAGCTTTGGTTCTCAGCACACTCTAAGCTAGATCTCTATGTAACGTAGCTTTGTGCGTGCTGACGACTAAAGCTGGAACAGAGTATACACCGAATAAGGTCCCGTCGGAGATAGGAAGTTGCTTATCATATAGCGTGAAAACCTATTTCCTCACGCGCATTCTTTATATCCATGGTTTTTCTTTGTCGCCCAGGAATGAATTTAAACTTGAAGTAATTATACAATTCAATGATTCAGTGGCGTCGCTAGGCCTTTTTTTCGGGGGGGGGGGGGGTAAAGCCCCCTATTCCCCCCCCCAAATTTCAAACTTAGACCCCTCTAAAATAATCACCAGACTGGTAAGCATATTTTTAAATAATAAATATTTGGAATGCGAATTTAATTTAACTATACGCCTTGAAAACGTTTCTTGGCAAAGCGCATTCGCTGAGACGAACTCTCTGACAAAGCATTTTTGCAATTGCATTTACTTATGTTTGGGAAATTTTAATATTCCCTAAAATTCGTCTGCAACCTTTACTGCTGCTAATGTGCTAATAAGAAAACCGATCCCGAAAGTAACAGCACATAAGTTTTGGGCAGGATTTTTAAGCCTTGGCCCTTCAGAATATTAAAGGTGTAATCCTTTTTGTGGGTAAGTTTTAAGTAACTATTACAAGACAAAAATATATTTCAATACTTAATAGTCCTTTTACTAGCAAAATAACTTAAACCTCAGTACAGTAATACCTATTAATTATTAATTACAAGTAAGAAATTCTCGTACATATCTCTCTTGGACTCTAGAATGAGAGAGGTACAGTCGCCGCAATTAAAACCTTTTTTTCTCGCGACGTCTTGTTTCAACAATAAGCCGCAAATCTTTATTAAAACAACAATATACGATAAGTTTTTTTATCAATTGTATCAGATCAATAATTTGCGGCTTATTGTTGAAACAAGACGTCGCGAGAGAGAAAGTTTTTAATTGCGGCGACTGTACTTAACATGTTCGTACACTCTAAGAAAGGGAAGTGTAATTTAAGAAAACACTTTTTTTACACCTTAAAAACACCCAAAGAGAGTTTTATTACCTTGAGTTTTTGTGGGGCCAATTTAAGGTGTAAATTCGGTGTAAAATAAAACTTTTTAAAACCGTTTTGAAATTAAAAATGGAAAATTATAGTACTGCGGGTTTCTTAAATAAGGTCTTTCATTTTCATTAATGTTTTAATATTAAAGTCAATACAAACAGTAAAAAATTATTGAAAAACTTGATTGTTAAGCATTTTTTAAAGATGATATTCATGAAAGAATATATTTTTATCCTTTAAATAAAATTAACAAAGAAATTCGTAATCAGAGGGTATTGTACTTTTGTAAAACACTGCTAAACGTGTTAGGCGACACTCTGAAACGTGTTAGGTGACACTCTTAAAAGCGTCATGCGACACTCTTGCAGTGGGGTCGCTAAGTCTTTTTGGGGGCTTTAGCGCCCCTAAAATTTCAAAGTTAGCCCCCTTAAAATAATCCGTAAATTCTACTAAAAAATTGCTCGTATCCCCTAAAATTTTGTAGCAATATAGTGTAAAAAATTATTATGATAATTTCGTTCAGTTTCATCTTTGTAGAGATGAATTTCAATATCAAACAGTAGTGGGGACTAAAAGCAAACGGAAACTGAACTTATAAAAGACGAGTGAAATTCTTTCATCCACAATTGTCTCATAGTCACTAACTGATCGGTTCCGTACTCTTTATTAATAAAAGTTTGTAAATCTTTAATATACGAATAATAAACTTAAACCCCCCCACCCCCCCCCCCCCAAATTTCAAACCCTAGCAACGCTACTGCACTCTTGAAAGTGTTAAGCGATACTCTTAAAAGTATTGTGCGACACAAAAAAACGAGACTATGTTAGTAGGGCGACTACAGACGCCAACTTTTGTGACATGTCTTATCTTTATTTTGAGAATCATTAGAGTAGAAAATGAAATTTTTTTTTAAATATTGTAGAGTAGATTAGGTCAAACGCGTTTCTGGTGCTCGAAAAATTCTTAGTGAAAAGAGATTATTAAATTTAACAAGAACGTTTATATCTACTGCTTGGATATTATGGCCTCCAAAACCAACTTAATATCCGATGAAATTATAGTAATTAAAAACTTTCTGCCTTTTTCAGAGGCTATTAAGTCGGTAAAAATTACCAACTTTTATGCAGTTTCACACTGAATGCTAGAACTAGCATTCAGGGCCGGATTAAGCAATTTTGCACCGGGGGCCGCCCCCTTTAGTCGAAAAAAACAGAACAGCAAATGTCCCTAAGAGGGAATAGTTTAACTCTATGCGCCCCCAACAAGACTTGCGCCCGGGGGCCAGTGCCCCCTCGCCCCCCTCTTAATCCGGCCCTGCAAGCATTGCTTAAAGCGGTATAGTTCTGCATGTAAGAACTTTCCTCTTAATTTAACTCAAAGTGGAACCTTGCTGTGAATATAGCACTGATTGCTAATAAATCACCCACTCTGAAAGGTGATATGCGACACTTTGAAAGGTGTTATGCGACACTCTGAAAGGTGTTATGCGACACTCTGAAAGGTGCTATGCCGCACCCTTTAAAGAATTGCACAACACTCATGTGAGAGTAAAAATTAAGTTTTAGTTCGATATAAGAGTTAAAAAGGTGTTAAACTGCACCTCTGTTGCACCATTTTATAGCACCAATTGCTCCATAAGTGTTATTAAACCCTTTCAGGGGTGTAAATGAACACCTGTAATGATGTCAAATTTGGCCCCAAACTACTTTTAAAGGTGTTAAAACGCGCCCCATTTTCTTAGAGTGTATGCTTAACACGTAAAAGACGTTCAAAACCGAAACAAAAATCGTCTTGAACACATTAGAAAGTGAACATATTTTCACTTGAACATGTGCTCATTTTTGAACATGTATAGTAGAAAGAGTCGCATGAAGGTGTTCAGGGATTGTGTTCAGCTCCTGAACACATTTTCTGCATAATTAACATGTTCAGAGGCAGAGCACTTAAATAAAAACACGTTCAAAATCAAACACAAAATGGCTTGAATGCATTAGAAAAAAGAACAGATTTCTATTTGAACATGTTCTCATTTTTGAACATGTATAGGAGAGTGTTGCATGAAGATGTTCAGGGATTGTGTTCAATTTCCTAACACATTTTTTTCTGTGTAGAAGGTGTACACCTGATTTCAGATTCATGAATTCCTCAATTTTCAACCTTATGAATCCATCAATGTGTTAGATGACTTCACGCTAGTAAAAAATGAATTCACAACTGAATTTATAGATTTTTTAGTGAATTCACGGAATTCATCAGTGAATTCAGGTACGAATTCTCGAATGTTTAAGTGAATTCAGGGAATTTGCTGAATTCATCAATGTTTTAAATGAATTCACTAAATCAAAAAGAGATCTCACCGAGTTCATCAGTAAATTCGTAAATTTTGAAGTGAACTTGTTAAAATTGAAGCGAATTCACGGAATTTATCACAGAATTTGTTAATTTTCCGCGAATTCATCTTTAACATTCCAGTTTTCAAATGTTTTAAGTGAATTTTCGGTAAATAACTCAGCGATGGACTAGTCACGTTACGAGTCTCTGTACACCGATTACGGGTAAAAGCATTAGAAATGAAATTTGTGTACACGGCTGTATCATTGACTGTACTGAAAGGATTACACGTAAAAGTGAAATCCCCGCCCTTGGCAGTGGTTAATTAAATGATAATACTTTACTAGTCCCTCGATAAGTTATTTGTAAATACTTTTACTGTAAGGGATGGTTAATAACAGAAACATATTTTGATAAGAAAGGGGATCTCGATAGAACTTACTAGATTGCGACCGTTTGAAAAATTTAAATCTTCCTGTAACCATGGTAACAGGAAGGATCTGTTTGTGTTTTTGCTACCTGTTCTCTATAGGCTTACCAATAAATGCTATATTTTTTAACACCCTTGAACAATAAATGTTATATTTATTAAGGTCCTTTTCTAATATATTGATTGTAATATACAGGTCGGTTCGGTTACAATAGAGGCTTGCTTCTAAACTTGTGGTTTGACCATCGCAGTGTCATTATTTAACTTGGAAAGTGTACGGCATTAAAAATATATCGTTAAATAGCTGCACTGAAAATTTTAAGATCATAAAACCGCACATTTTGGTGGTCCAATGGGCCAGGAGCTGCGTTTCCACCGAGCTAACTTTATTGTGTAAACGCAATTTTAATTCAAAACTGTATTGAAAACATCACATACTTTACAGAAAAAACGTAGAAAAATCATGGTTAAGAAACTAACTGAAAAAGGTTGGAGAAAAGTATCATAAGACCAATAAGACACTCAGCAAAGAAGGTTTAATCCTAAATTGAAAGAAAGTGCTTTTAAAATTAGTTTTATCCCTTAAATACTAACATGTTTGGTAAATGAATACCGAAAAAATTAAATGCCGTGCCCAACAAGTAAGGACAACAATTAAAAATGGCAAATGGCTGGGCATCACAACAAGGGTTTTCGCGACATCTGCCCCTCTGCATGTTTACAAATCTTAGAAAATTGGTTCAAGAGGTCTAAGTTTTACAATCTGTTACACTGTTAAAAAAAATGGAACTGATTGACACCTTTAGAGGTGTTTCCTAATGCATTCCCAGTAGCACCTCTATTGGTGTTTAAAAGCACCATTCGAGAGGATGTCAATACGCACCTTTCAAAACGGTTCGAAATAATACCTTCACTGAAGGTGCTTTTTATATCCTGTTAGGTGTTTTAATCACTTTGAATAGAGGTGTATATTAATAACAGAAAAAGTGTTTATAAACCCTTTAAAAAAGATCTTTTTGAGACTAACTTGGTGTTTTTAAATTCCATTGACGTTGGTGCTTTTTAATTCCTGTTAGGTTTAAAACATCACCCTTAATAGAGGTTTATAATTATACCAGAAAGGTGTCTATAGACTCTGTAAAAGGTGTTTTTTGAAATAATTGTTTTTCAAAACACATGAGTTACCATAGATTAGTCTTTCAAAATAGCTGCTCAAATGCAGTGGATTAAGGGTAAACGTTTTTTCTGCTGTAAGCCTTATTCAACCGTGTAAGAATTGATACGCGTGCTAAATGGTTACGTTTAACCATTACTGTATATCCTCAATAGTTCTATTTAAGGACCTGATTTATATCATTCAAATTTGTATTTAATTTTTGGCTCACTGTGAACCGTGAAGACCTCCTCAAAGACACACGAATTCACTAAACCAATCCGAACAACGCTTACCAAAATATTAAAAAGTAACTTTCAGTGAAACTAGGAAAGTTTAATTTCACGTTTACACTGTATATAAATGTAGTAAAGCTGAAATAAAAAGTAAACACCAAATTTGAGATATTAATATAAAAGATGTTCTTGGAATATTGAAATGAAACAGAGCTTTTTAGCTACAAAACTACAAAAAGAATCGTAATGCCGAAACATACTAAATATTTTTATTTAATATTCTACAATAAGAAAATTTTATGGTTTTGCAAGAGATAATTTCATTTTACTCGCTTTATATTAACTTTGATATGCGCATAGTGTTTTGATTCAGATGCAATCTTCATTGCTCGTTCTATATAAACTTTCACTTGTGTCGTTCCGAAGAAAGAAGATTATCTTAAATAATTAAATAAATATAAATGATATTAATTTTTATAATCGTCAGTATTTTACCTTAATTCTAGTAAAGTGGTTTTAAGAAACATTATTCTTAAAATTATTTTAAATATAGCTATTGTTGACGTTTGACTTCTAGCGTAAACCGTTTTCACAAGTTTTGGAAATTTAGGGTATATAAGGCGATTGATTGACAAATGGTAGGAATAAGCGCTATTGCGTGAACCTTTGGTCGAGGCTCTGTCGTTTCTCGTCACTTAAGACGATCGCGCGTACATCTTAATCCCAACGATGATAATGGAGTAGTAGCCAATGTTTCAGATCGGCGAGTATGTGGTAAACACAGAAGACTATTTGATGGTGTTGTTAGAAGCCAATAAATACAGATAAACGTGTATGTCGTATATACCATTAGAAAAACAAGTGTGGAGATTGTGTAATGAAGTAGAGTTTTTACCTCTCCGAGTGACGATGACGTCACGGAGAGGTATTGCACTGGACGTATCTGTGTGTCTGTCTGTCACCGTGTTCGCAGTTGGCAAATCGAAGCAAACAGGTTCGCAATTTCCGGACCGCGTTCGCAGTATACAGAAATTCGAAAAATGTTACTTCGTTCCTATATCCAACTTATTTAACGTCAATCATTAACTATCCGTTACACCTTCATCTACTGTCTAACCACCAATTGTTTCACCCAATGCCAACCGGTATTTAATGGCTTCTAACAAGAACACCATGCAATAGTCTTCCGTGTACACCACATACGCCATACGCGGCGAGCGGCTAGGGTTACGAGAAACGTCTAGCCTCCCAATGGCAGAACTTCCACCAAACGTTCACGCAATTGCGCATTTTCTTACCTCTTAGTGTGAATCATTCACCTTTTATGCCCTTAATTTACAAAGGTTCTGATATAGGTGTTCCCCAGAAGTATAACGTTAAGGATAGCTACGTTTAAAATTATTTTAGGAATTAAGTTTCTTAAAACGACTTAACTATAATTAACGTAAAATACTGACTATTAAAATAATTAATATCACTTATATTTATTTAATTATTTAAGATCAACTTCTTTCTTTGGAGTAACAAAAGTGAGAGTTTATATAGAACGAGTAATGAAGATTGCATCTGAATCAAAACGCTACACATTTCAAACATATCAAAGTTAATATAAAGCGAGTAGGATGAAAAGATATCTTATAAAACGTTAATATTTTCTTTTTGCAGAATATTAAATGGAAATATTTTAAATATTTTTCGGCATTACGATTCTATTAGTAGTTGTGTAGCTATAAATTTCTGTTTCATCTCAGACACAGAGATACGTCCAGTGTAATACCTCTCCGTGACGTCATCGTCACTCGGAGAGATAAAACCTGTGTCAAGGGGAAATTAAAGTATTTTTTATGAATTACTCTAATTCCAAGACATTCCAGCATATTGAACTCTTCGAGAATTATTTTCCAATGATTGAAAAATCAAAATAAGTATGAATTCCTTCAAATATTTGGTATAAGGTAGTCCAAAGCAATTTTTTAAATCTTTGGGATATTTTTAGGATGCTTCACCTTGCAGGTAGAATTAATAGGTGATTTCCCTCTAAGGTCATATCAAAAACCTTTCACTTAAAAAACACCATGTCAGCCAAAAGTGTTAAGTAAAGCCCAAAGGTGTTTATTAGCACCATTCCAACAGATTTTTATTAAAAACACTATTTCCGTTTTTAAAAAAATTTGTTAAGGGTCAATTAACACCTAAAGGTGTTTATACGTACCAGTGAATCACCATTTCCTTAAAAAATACCTAAAAAGAGTCAACTAGCACCTTTTTACGGAGAAAACACCATCTCATTTAAAAACACTCTAAAAAGAGTATATAAACACCTCAAGGTATTTCCCAACACCCATGAAACACCTTTTTTTCTAACAGTGTATTGTAAAAGGCATGTTTTAGACAAGGAGAATGGGGTTGGGTTTTTATCTTGGAAAATTGTTGTAAGTTCTGAATTTACAATAGTGACATAGGAGATTAATCTGTATTTAAAAATCTACTGAATCTAAAAGCTTCAATCCTTTTAATATAATATAATATATTGTAACACACCTTTCGTTAAAATTTCAGGACATTTGGACAATTTGATTCAAAGATACTGAATTTAAAATTATGACACAAGAAATTACTTTTTATTAGCACACCTCAGGCTTCAGGACATTGGGACAAGTAGATCCGAAGATATATTCAGTCTTGGGCCTGAACCCATCATTTTGACTTTGGAAAATAATTTTTATATAAAAAAAACTATCCACTCTAAAAGGTTGAATCCTTTAAAGTATGATAAAACACGCCTATACACGCGTGTCATTAAAATATCAGGTCATTTGGATCAATAGGACCAATGATCTCAGCAAAAAATGTACCTCCTCCCTTTGAACTTAATTTTAATTTTCGGTTCCTTGGATTTTTTTTAAAAAGTGGCGCTTATACTTGTAAATCAAATTCTTTGAACGGGCTTCTATAGCGCGAGCAACCTGCGTCGTCGAGTACGTGATCGAGTGAGCTATTGTCAAATCAAATACACTGAACAATACTTATAACAGGAGTTCATAATAACTCCTGTTATAATGAATTAAACTTGGCCCAGTGGTGTTTATACTCTAGCGTTTACAAAGATATCTCATCGAAAAGATATATACACGAAAAAAAAATGAATACCAAAGAATTCATTGCGGAATTCAGTGAAATCGTGTGCATACTTTAGGAATTCACGTGCATTCTTAAAGAATTCGTGATCATTTTTCTGATTTCAAATGAATTCATGCTAATTTTCGGGAATACAATTGAATTCAATAAAAATTTTGGGAGTACGCTGGAATTCATAAAAATTCACAAAATTATTTCGGGGAATTCAGTAAATTTGCCAAGAATACATAGACTTTTATCAGAAATTTTGTATGAATTCATGAAATTTCTTGGGAATTCACATGAATTCAAAGGGCTTTTCTTGATTCGTTGGAATTCACTTGAATACATGGAATATTTTGTGGAATTCAGAAGTTTGTTTTTGGAATTCACATTGAATTCAGCCAGTGATGTACACCGAATTCGCGAGTTAGAAGCCCCTCGCTTTTGAGTATTTCGAAATGGTTTCAAGCGAAATAAATGCTAAGAGGGTTTTAAACCTAAAATATATTATAAAAAACCGTTTTTACAAACGGAAAAAACCTGATATATACTACATCGTTCATTTTGGGTCGCCACTCACTGTTCTTGTCACAGCTTCTAAGGGACAGATATTATTTATTCTAACCGTTTCATATAACACCACCATTTATTAAAGCGGTAACATTGCGTCATGACAATTAATATCACATGTCATGACAGCACCAACTATTAAAGCGGTAATATTACGTCATGACAATTAATTTCACATGTCACAGCTAAAAACGGTCGATTCTTATCAGGGGCGTCAACTTCATTATCTTAACACATTTTCTTTACTTTTTATTTCGGCTGACATTTTTTGAAGCTAAAAATAAATAATTTTTACCATAACAACGAAGTTATGGTAAAAATGTCAGCCGAAATAAAAAGTAAAGAAAATGTGTTAAGATAATGAAGTTGACGCCCCTGATAAGAATCGACAATTTTTAGCTGTGACATGTGAAATTAATTGTCATGACGTAATATTACCGCTTTAGTAGTTGGTGCTGTCATGACATGTGATATTAATTGTCATGACGCAATGTTACCGCTTTAATAAATGGTGGTGATATATGAAACGGTTAGAATAAATAATATCTGTCCCTTAGAAGCCGTGACAAGAACAGTGAGTGGCGACCCAAAATGAACGATGTAGTATATATCAGGTTTTTTCCGTTTGTAAAAACGGTTTTTTTATAATATGTGTCCCTTCCTTGAAAGGCTTGGTCTTACTAATAATGAAATATGAAATGATTAATTTCAAACGGAATGGATATTTATGTGTCCCTTCCAAGAAAGGCTTGGTCTTACTGATAATGAAACGAATCGGAGAACGACAGAGATACGTGCATTTTAACTCAAAGAGAGTCCAAGTCTCAATAAACGAATCGGAGATACGTGCATTTTAACCTCAATGCCTTGGAGTTACAAGAATTTTGAACTCGAGTACGTCGTTAAAAGATCCCCCACCATGATAAGAACTCGAGTACGTCGTTAAAAGATCCCTCACCATGATAAGAGCTAGATAGAGCTCACCCTCGAGAAAAACCTACGCGACTTACGCGACCTAAGAGCTAGATAGAGCCCACCCTCGAGAAAAACCTACGCGACCTATACGCTCGTGGCAGCACAAGGGTTGAAAACGAATTGTCGTTTATTCGCGTGAAGTCGTAGGGTTGCCATTTCTGCACCTCAGAAATACTTACGCTAAAGGGGGCTGTTTGCGACACAAGGGTTAAAAATGAATTGGCGTTTATTCGCTTGAAGCCATAGGCCTGCCATTTCTGGCGTCAAAATTATCTACTCTCCCGTTCCAAAAATTTGCCCGTACAAAGGCAGGAAACTCGAACGACCCGTATATATCAGCCAGTCTGTCGACTGGCTTAAATTATTCCCACTATATTTTTACTTCTATAAGTGACGATGACGTCACGGAGAGGTATTATACTGGACGTGTGTGTGGGGGGGGGGTGTCTGTCTGTCTGTGTGTCGGTCACCGCGTCCGCAGTTGGCAAATCGGAGCAAACGTTTTGCTTCTGCTCCCAACGTTAGGATCAAGAAGTGCGTGGCGATCGGCTAGGGTTACGAGCAACGTCTAGCCTCCCAATTGCAGGGCTTCAACCAAAGGTTCATGCAATTGCGGGGTTTCTTATCATTTACTGTTAATCAATCGGCTTATATACCCTAAATTTACAAAAATTGTTAAAAAGGCATACGCTAGAATTCAAACGTCAACAATAGCTATGTTTAAAATTATTCTAGGAATTAAGTTTCTTAAAACGACTTCAGTAGAATTACGTTAAACTACCGACGACTAAAGTAATTAATATCAATTATATTTTCTTAATTATTTTCTTAATATTATTAATTGCGTCTCGTATCGGAGAGGTTTATTTTGGTTTAGAAAAACTTGTATATTAGTATATTTATCAATATTGGTTAAGCTTAAGTTTAATCATAGTCCTCTACTTGAGGTTGAGCCTCAAAATCTCTATGTTCATTTGAACAAGATACTCCCTTGCATTGTCTACAATTTTACCGCATTCACATTTCAAATCACAGACTTCCTTGCATTTACGAGGGATCATCTGCAGAAGCTCAGCTGGAGCAGGTTGTAGAGTGGTAACGATTGGTATGAGTTCAGATCCTACCTGTCTCCAACCCCATTCTCTAGCATTTAGGCTGCTTCCAAGCCATGTTTGAACTTGGTGATAAACTCTATTTGAATGTTGCTTTGCTGCCGCACTTGTTGGTGGAAGAGAAGCTAATTCAAAAGCTCAATTCCATAATCTTCATTTAAAGTATACACTTGGTTATGTCAACTTTGTTTCACACGCTTTAACTCAACTTTAGCCGTATTGACAAGTGTGGGCGAACAAAGTATATATTAAAACATTAAGTTCTATGATGGTAAAAAGGCTGTTTTACCATCTCCCGTACTATACATTATAGCTCTTGTCAGAAAATAAACAAAATTTGTCAGTAATAGGAACTATATGTTTAATTTTGGAAACGTATTCTGAAAATAGAAACCATAAATGCTTTAAATCCCCATTTTTTATATGAGGCTAATCTTCAGGGTCAGATTGTGAACTTCCGGTTAGTTGTAGGACGAAATATCTTAAGAGGTGAATTATGTGCTTGAAGGCGATCTACAATTTAAGCCTAATTACCTGTTAATCGGTTAAGTAGAACCGGAGTTATTAAACGTTTTCTCGATTTTGTCCGCCATTTTCCAATATGGCGGAAATTCCTCCAATGGGAGAGTGTGGGAGACCACACCACGTTAAAAAGCGCCCAAAAATCTATAAGATCTGAAATTTTCTGCATTGTTTCAATTTGTTGCGGGTTAAAACCTATTTTTCCTGTACTATAGTGCGTCGCGTTAGCAGTTAGCCTTGTGTTGATGTGTTAAGAAATCATACAGAACCTTAATATTCCCTTTTCCATAATATAAAGTGAATATGTGGAAGTATTTTTCGTAATTATGTTGCATTTAGTACTTTTGTAGCTTTAAAGCTCTGTTTCATTTTGATATTCCAAAGATTTTTTTTAATATTGTTATTTGAAATGGCTGCTTATATATTACTTAAGCTATACTACATCTGTATATAGAATAATCCCTGGTTTATTGATTTCATGAAGAAAACTAAGACCTAGACTCCAGCGGGTATATGAAGTATCATCCGCAATAGGCTTAGTGAAATAAAGAGTAAATAATTGAGGCCTGAGGTGAAGTTAACTTGTGGCTTTGATTTTCGTGTCTGAAATGAAGAGACATCAACGGTTAAGAGTGAGCCGAAAGTTAAATACACTATTAAATAACCAGGTTAAGATATTATAATAGAAGAAAAGATCATGGTGGCAATTAGAATAGTAAAAGGGCTAATGGTAAACGGGTAGTAGCTACAGACTTTTTTCTCTTTATGGTGCGCATTGACTATTAGTGCGTCTAGCTACAATTTAGCTTTGGTGTTATTTAACATGAACATTCATGTTGGCAAACTAAGAATATTGTTGAGGTGAGACGAGACGATAGTGTTTACACTGCAAACCAGTTGTGAATGTAGCTATCAGAATATACGGTAAACAGCTGAAGCGTAGACTTCATTTCCTGATCTTTTCCCCATTGACTGATTTCCATGTGCCCAAGATTTATCCTTATTGGATGTAAAATGTCGTCTGCTTTACTGTATTATTCGCTATGCTTGGAATACTGCTTCAATAATTCGTAAATTTTTACTTCAAAAAAGAGAAATAATTCCATATCTAGATAAATAAGTTTGTAGTAGTAGACCTCTTGACTCGGAGAGGTAATAATTTGGTTTTCCCAACTTGTTGTAGATAAATCCAAGGAAAAACATAACACTGAAGATAAAAGAGGTCCAGACCATCACATAAAAATTCTTACTAGAGAAAAAATCTTAAAATGTGATCATGGTGAATTTTTGAGCACAAATGAGAGTAATTTGATCAAACATGAACGCAACGCGTTCACAGTGTAGAAAAACCATTCCAATGTGATCAGTGTGACTTCACTACCAAGTGGAAGTCCGTATTGATCACACATCAACGCCATCACAGTGGAGAAAAACCTTTCCAATGTGATCAGTGTGACTACGCATGCGCGTGGAAGTCTATATTGATCACACGTCAAAGCGTTCACAGTGGAGAAAAACCTTTCCATTGTGATCAGTGTGATTTTAGGTGCGGTCTCAAGGGTAATTTTATCAGACATCAACGCGTTCACAGGGGAGAAAAACCTTTCCAATGTGATCAGTGTGACTACGCTAGCGCGCAGAAGTCCGGATTGATCACACATCAACGCGTTCACTGTGGAGAAAAACCTTTCCAATGTGATCAGTGTGACTACGCTAGCGCGCAGAAGTCCGGATTGATCACACATCAGCGTGTTCACTGTGTAGAAAAACCTTTCCAATGTGATCAGTGTGATTTTGGTTGCGCTGTCAAAAGTAGTTTTATCAGACATCAACGCGTTCACAGTGATGAAAAGCGCTTCAAATGTAATCAGTGTGAATATTCCTGCACTCTCAAGACTAGTTTAATCATACATCAACGCATTCACAGTGGTGAAAAACCCTTCAAATGTGATAAGTGTGACTATTCCAGCGTACAGAAGCCTAGTTTGACCAAACATCAACGCGTACACAATGGAAAAAACCCTTTCCAATGTGATCAGTGTGACTACGCTAGCGCGCAGAAGTCCGGATTGATCACACATCAACGCGTTCACTGTGGAGAAAAACCTTTCCAATGTGATCAGTGTGACTACGCTAGCGCGCAGAAGTCCGGATTGATCACACATCAGCGTGTTCACTGTGTAGAAAAACCTTTCCAATGTGATCAGTGTGATTTTGGTTGCGCTGTCAAAAGTAGTTTTATCAGACATCAACGCGTTCACAGTGATGAAAAGCGCTTCAAATATAATCAGTGTGAATATTCCTGCACTCTCAAGACTAGTTTAATCATACATCAACGCATTCACAGTGGTGAAAAACCCTTCAAATGTGATAAGTGTGACTATTCCAGCGTACAGAAGCCTAGTTTGACCAAACATCAACGCGTACACAATGGAAAAAACCCTTTCCAATGTGATCAGTGTGATTTTAGGTGCGCTGTCAGGAGTAGTTTTATCAGACATCAACGCGTTCACAGTGATGAAAAACGCTTCAAATGTAATCGGTGTGAATATTCCAGTAATCACAAGAATAGTTTAATCATACATCAACGCATTCACAATGGTGAAAAACCCTTCAAATGTAATCTGTGCGACTATTCCAGCGTACAGAAGCCTAGTTTGACCATACATCAACAACGCGTACACAATGGTGGAAAACCCTTCAAATGTCATCAGTAAGACTTTAGGTGCACTGGCAAGAGTACTTTCATCAGGCATCAACGCGTTCAAAGGTGGGGGAAAGCCCTTTAAATGTGCTCATTGTGACTTTACTAGCGCATGAAAGTTCGTTTTGATCACACATAATACCCTTCATAATAGAGAAAAACCCTTCAGACGTGACTGTTGTGAATTTGCCAGTAAATATAAGAGTTTTTTATCAGACATGTCCGCATTCACAGCTGTGAAATACCATTGAAATTTGATTGCACGACAGACATACATTATATAAAAAATGACTTGGTTTGCCCAAGCCTAAAAAACAAAACGATAAGAGTTTTTTCCAGTTGACTGAAGCTCGGATATTTTATTTTTCTATATAATTTTAAAGACAATCTGTATTTTACTACTCTTTAATTCAATCTCCTGATTTTACTGGTAATGGATTTATTTCCTATAAATTAATTGAAATAAAATATCTTATCTCAGATTTTTCAACAACAATTCCATTTTCGTAAAAATTTTATCATGAAAAATCTGAGATAAGTAATATTTTATTTCAATTAATTAAGAGGAAATAAATCCATTACCAGTAAAATCAGGAGATTGAATTAAAGAGTAGTAAAATACAGATTGTCTTTAAAATTATATAGAAAAATAAAATATCCGAGCTTCAGTCAACTGGAAAAAACTCTTATCGTTTTGTTTTTTAGGCTTGGGCAAACCAAGTCATTTTTTATATAATATCTGTTCCTTCAGTCTTTATTTGTATTAATCTATTATAAAATAATATTTGCCTGAAATGCGAAATTTTTCACTTCTAGGACGAGGTTAAAAATGGTTCTACACTTCTACTAATTCTTATAAGATACGGCTCACAATTCGCTTTAGAACCCGAGATTTATAATTAACTTCAAAACAAACCTGCCACGATTTTAAACTATCAAAGCCGTGTCTTTTACAGTCCACTTTACGATTGCAATTATCCATGACATTGCGTGCACTGCCCTTGTACGTTTACAGTGATTGGCACCGTGGACAATTATTTTAATTAAAATACCTAGGCCACAGGTCCAGTTTTAAAAATATCCTTATTTCCAACACTGATCCATCTATCCTTCCAGCTTTTACAATCACCCATTGCATAGTCTCACTCAATAGTCTGCCTAAGCATGGATTTATAATAGACGCTTACGCTTCCTGGATATTTCACTCACCTTAAAACGCTCACAACATTTATTCCTCGTCTGAAATAGTACCAGTCTGGCACGCGCGTTTGTGACGTAGAATTTGAGGCAAATTTAGAGGGGGGTTTAAAGTTTTTCACGTGATCGAGTTCTAGTTTTGAATAGCGCGCGCGCACGCGTGCTAAAAGAAAAAAGTTTTCCTCAATTTCTACGTCATCAGCCCCCCAGTCTCTACCCGCGCGAATTTTTGTGACATAAATGTGTTTAAAATCAAAATGCCTTACTGAAGGCTACAGGGAAAAATCCATGAAGCGTAAGCTTCTATTATAAATCCATGGCCTAAGTAAGGCAACTTAAGCCTTGGTCGAAACTAACATCTAAAATATAAATTAAAAAGGTATCTTAAGTATAGAATTTCAACCGAGACACATAATTAAACGAAAATTAGACCCGCCAGAGAAGTTTTTCATAAATATAGTGTTATATTTATTGAAAAATATCAAGTTAAAGTTTCAAGGCGGTGAAATGGCAAATTAGCGTCGTCTACTGTAGAGTAACGAACAATTAGCGTCGTCTGCTGTAGAATAATCTTTTGAGGTACTTACATTTTTAATTAAATTAACATACTTAGACTTAATTAAATTTGATGAAACTTGAAAAAGGCACACCTTGAATAGTTACTTGTTAATTTAAAAGTATTCCGAAAGCTAACGACTATGTAGTTTTTAAATGATTCGATGTACAGGAGCACCAAAAACCCCATGTTATTCCTATGGGAAAATCGGCGAAAATCTGTGAATTTTCATTTAACATTACGGGAGGGTGTGGGATCTTATCTAGAAGGGCCTACCGGCCCTCTAGAATAGGCCTTTATAGAAAGTTTTTACGGCTTGCGCACCTTGTTGATTTGTCCCGCCGCGCCTGCGCATTATAACAGCCATACGTCACCAAAATTCTCTCGGAAGTGACGTCACTAAACTCAACAACCAAGGCTTAGATCAAAATTCTTAAATAAATATACTTTACGTTAGATCTAATCATTATAAATTCATACGAGTATCAAATATCAACATTAGAATAGTTCGGCATAATATGAATAAGATTTGCTGGCACAAAGTAGAGAAACACAAACGAAGAACAAACGCTTTAAAAAAAGCCCACCATTTTATCAGTCTGCTTTATCTCTCCAAATCTTGCCTCCAGTTCGTGTTTTTTATAACACAAAACTGGCTGAACTGAACTGACTCAGTTTGAACTACAAGAGGGGACAAGTACCCATAATTCCTTTAGAACTTTCTATAAAGGCCTATTCACGGTGGAGAAAAACCCTTCAAATGTGATCGTTCTAAATATTCAAAATTTTTCAAAATGAAGGTATCAAGTAGTAATAGTGGAATGTCCATTATTCATTATACGTTAATACTGCTTTTTGAAATAATGTAAATATTTTACTTAATATGCTGATTTTACTCTAAGATAATTTTAATTGTTTGAGTTTCTCATTTGTAGAAAGAAAATTTTCTTCAAGAATTAAACATTTAACGAATATTAAAATTCATTAATCGTGTTTAAATTAAATCAATTTTCAGAAGGTAATCTCAATTGAAGTAAGTTACCTTACCTTGGAACATTCTGAAAAATATAGTCAATTCATGGGGCAACATCATACTCCGCTATTTCTTTCATATGAGCTGAAATGAATCATATAACCCTTGCTACTGTTGAGAATGGAAGATCTATATATGTTGAAACGTCTTCAATATTATGTTTTTGGGTCTTCGGGAGCCTTTTGAATATATTAGAGCCCCTTAAGAGACCTTGTATTAGACATATCAAAAAGATATCTAGAAACAGAGTGCCGTGAGAAGTCTTGTGTTAGACATATCACTAGATATCTAGAAAAACAACGCCCTAAGAGAAGCCAAAAAAGTAGGTTATTAAGCAAAGATCATTTCTCAGAAGTCTTAGAAGTAGAGCGCCCCATCTCAGGGGTCCGACATTCCCAAAAAACGTACGAGATTTTGCCAATGATTACGAGAAATATTTCGTGATTTTTCCAATGATTACGAGAAATATTTCGTGATTTTGCCAATGATTAATGAGAAAGATTTCGTGATTTTGCCAAAGATTTCGTGATTTCACGATTTCACAAAGATTAAAGCAGGAATGAAGCTGAGACCACCTAATATGGCTACCAGAACAGCGGTAAGACTTGGGAGGGTGTCACGTACTACTATCTCATTGCTACTATAACCAGGCGGCACCTAAGGTTTATGCCGTCCCACCGTCTCCCCCAGTTCGAATAGGGCGAACGGGAGCGTGGGAAATAAGGCGGTGGCACAGGGCAAATGACCAGTTTAAAAATTGCCTGGACCAGTTTAAAAATTAAATCGGAGGGGGTTCAGTTAAATTCAGTTGGTATGCCCTACCCTAGTTGCAATTAAGGAGATGTGGATCATTCAAAAGAGGAGTTCAATTAGAATCTATGTGCCTAATTTGAAGGATATTGACCGTTTTCATGATTTTTCCCCGCAAAAACCCGTATTTTAATTAATAATTTCGATTATTTTTGATTAGAGTAAGTCATTTCATGAGGTATATTTAATTGAGAAAATATGGATTGATTTAATTGAGAAAACATGGATTGATTTAATTGAGAAAATATGGATTGATTTAATTGAGAAAATATGAATTGATTTAATTGAGAAAATATGGATTGATTTAATTGGGAAATATATACTTTTACATAGCTTATCCGTAAAATTATTAGTTTGCTCTGAAAATGGTTATAGGTATTTTTTGTGGTTTAAGTCTTGAAGAATCTCTGATATTTTGCCGACATGCTACTGCTAGAACAACACTGATCATCAAGATCATTCTTCCGTCTGAGGGGTGACGACTGACGGACCTGACGGCGGCTAGGAAAAGGTTAAAGCTATCTGCTAGAAGTTATCTTGTTTAGTTTGGCACTGTGACTTGTAGTGAATTCCTTTGTTGTTCCTCCTTTAAAGGCATTAATGTAAGTTTATTGATTATTAAAATTAGTATCCATATTCAAAAGTGGAAACGTTTACTCACGAAGACACGAAAGTGAGGAATTATAAACGATTAACGTCATATTAGCCCTTATAGGGACTTGGCAGTACTACGTCACGCAACGTCAGGCTGCCTTCCACTAATGCTAAAAAACATACCAAGAGGAGGGGCTTATATAGCTTTCATTCTGTAAAAAAAACATACCATAATGGCGCTAGGGGCGGAGTTAAGCCCGAATTGCCAAGTCCCTATTGTTGAGAATTTATATTAAACTGAGGGGAAACCCCATAATATTTTGAAGCAAAATGTCACTATTTTACCCCTAAAACTTTAAATTTCACTACTCTTAGTGTATTTTAATGATTATTTAGATTAATTTAAACGTATAGTAGTAAAAATTACGTTCTACGAACGTTTATTGGAGTTTTCGTCTATTTAAATTTTACCTCTTAATTTTGTACTGGAACTCACTATTTTACCGAAACGACAAAGCCAAAAGTAATTTTGAATGTAAAGCCATAACCCACTTGATCACGCTGGCTGCACGCGCTATAGAAGCCCGCTCAATCGACCCTAAAAATGAGAATAACATAGGTTCGGTCTAAAATTCAAACCCGTCTGGATGGTAGAGAAATCCTTCAATTTCTCTACTATGTGATGATTTTTATTTTTTATAAAAAAACTATTATAGCTGAAGACTTTAAATTTTACAGGATAATATCAAACCTTTCAATACACGTCTCATTAAAAATTCAAGAGATTTGAACCAGTAGATGCACTAATATTGTCAAAAACGTTGAAAAAACTGGTCCCCTCCCATAGACGACCATGTTAAAACCAGACGGGTTTGAAAGTTTAGACCGAACCTATGTGACGCGCCGTATTCGCGAGTTAACATGTAAAAAAAATCGTTTGGACGGGCTTCTAGAGCGCGTGCAGCCAGCGTGCGTGATCAAGTGGGCTATGGTAAAGCAGACGACGCATTGAAAGATTTCTACTATTTGGAGTTTGAGGTAATTCAGTAAAAGTTGGGCAAAAGCACATTTAGTTTAAAATAGTGTTTCCCGGAATAGTGTTCATAACTTCATATCATCCCTAACTGGTAAGTAAGAATGACACCTGATTTGGTCTCCCTGACGTCCCTTTCTACCACCTGATTTGGTCTCCCTGACGTCCCTTTCTCCTTTTAAAGTAGGGCTTAAAAAATTCCTTCAAGTGTAGTAAATCTCATTGTATTTTTATTTTTTATCTCAGTCAATTTGTATATTTTGTATATTTTGTACATTATTATTCTATTGTTATATTGCTTATTTCGCTCCTGGAGCTGTAAGGCGTTCCACGCCCTAGCTCGTCAATAAACACGGAACAAAAAAAAAAAACACTTAAGTCTTTGTTTGGGCAAATTGAAATTAGGGTAAAGTCGTAGCCTACGTTAATCAAGGCCCGCGCATCCTAGCTTTCGAGGATTTATTTTTGGCATTTTGGTTCGCCCCTTGTCGCCGCTTGGTGCGCTCTTAGGATTACGGTTTTAAATTTAAAATCTGCTTTTCGCGGGTGATTGGAACACGTGTCGCAATCCAAATCATGTTTCGTACGGGGAGAAAGGGCTCAGAGGGAGAGAACAAGGCGCGTAAACTGCCTGGAGCGTTATAACAGCTGGGTGGAAAGGGCATAATTATAAATATTGTATTTCTTACATAGTTATTATTTTATCTCTTATAATTATTTTAACTTTCTAATAAAAATAACATGATTTTCATCTTTCTAATTTAGTAATTATAAATTTTATCATTCTAATTTAGTAATTATAAATTTTATCTTTCTAATTTAGTAATTATAAATTTTATCTTTCTAATTTAGTAATTATAAATTTTATCTTTCTAATTTAGTAATTATAAATTTTATCTTTATAATAATAATTATTATAAATTTTATCTTTCTAAGAATAATTATTATAAATTTTATCTTTCTAAGAATAATTATTATAAATTTTATCTTTATAAGAATAATTATTATAAATTTTATCTTTCTAAGAATAATTATTATAAATTTTATCTTTCTAATAATAACTATTATAAATTTTTTCTTTCTAATAATTATTATTATAAATTTTTTCTTTCTAATAATTATTATTATAAATTTTTTCTTTCTAATAATTATTATTATAAATTTTTTCTTTCTAATAATTATTATTATAAATTTTATCATCTTTTTAATAATTATTATAATAATATATAAGAAATGCATGACTTTCCTATATTTAAATAAATATTTTAGTTCAAACATTTTTATGCATGATCCCTCTAATCTTCCCGCTCAACAAATTCAAATAAATGGAAGATCCCTTGACATTTACTATCTAAAAGCGCCCCTTTCGAGAATCAAGTGCAAAAAACAAGCAGGCGCGTACTCTCAATGCCGCCCATAGCCAGAACACTATGCGCGGGCCTTGATTAACGTAGGCTACGGTAAAATAGTATTTCCCAGAAAAGCCTTCAGAACTTCATATAAGCCCTGACTACTAAGTGACGCAAAATCTTTGTTTATGGCGATATTTTTATTATTAATAAAATGTTTCGGATGTCATCTCGGACATATTTCAGTATAGCTCCTGGTAGCAGGTCACTTTTGTTTGTATCATTTTATGAAAAATGGGATGAAAAAAATTATGGTGCAAAAATTTTTCGGCGCAAATGATTATTTAAAAAGTTGCAAGAGTTTAAAACTTTGGCTTACGAGAATGCTTAGAGCTCCGTGTTGCCTGCTACTACTGTGCCAACTTCAATTCATAGACTTAATCCCCCTGCAGACGGAAAATCGCTTATCACTAGGTTGGGTTAGGTTGGGTTGGGTTGGGTTGGGTTAGGTTAGGTTTGGTTGGGTCAAGTTTGGTTGGGTCAGGTTTGGTTGGGTCAGGTTTGGTTGGGTCAGGTTAGGTTAGGTTAGGTTAGGCTAGGTTATTTTCGTCTGTTTTGATCTTAATTCCTGGCTCCTGTACGTGTTTGGTCCTTCTCTACTTATTATTGCTTTTGTTGCGGACGGTATGCATCTCCAAGCCTTTGCGTAAGCCAAAGTTTTAAACACTCATAACTTTCTAAATAATTATTAGCACCGAAAAAGTTTTGCACCATAATTTTTGTCAACCAACTTTACATAAAACAAACATAAAAACAAAAGAGACCTGCTACCAGAAGCTATTCTATAAAATTGCCGAGAAATGATTAATGAATCTATATCTTTTTAATAAAACAGAGCACACGACTCATATGACTTGAATCCCTAATTTAGTTTCGAAAGTTACCGATAGATGGCGTTTTATACGGCTACCCCCAGGAAATAGCGGCTGTCTGCTCGTTGTCCCTTCCGCGTCGACCTCCCATTGAATTGTATATCTACCCTTTTAACATATCTATGGATGTTATCTCAACTATTTTAATTATCCACTGCTTCATTTTAGCAGACGACGCGTCCTGGTCAATGGTCATAGATCAATTTATCTATTCCAGACCAGGGGGGGGGTGGCTGGCTGGCCCAATGTCCAGTTTTAAAAAATCCTTATTTCCCACCCTGTACTCCCAAGGACTAGTTTAAAAATATCCTTATTTCCCAGACTGATTGACGGCGGTTAGGAAAAAGTTAAAGCTGTCTGCTACACGTTCCCTGTTTTTGCCGTTTGTACTTTGTAGTGATTAGTGAATTCCTTTGTTACGGTAACGGTTCCTCCTTTAAAGGCTTTAATGTATTTTTAATAATTATTAAAAAGAATATCTATTTACAAGAAAAGCTCTTAATAAAAGTTAAAGCTTTTTCTCTTTTTTAACCCCAAAAACAGAACAGTGTGAGTAACTGTGAAAGAAAAACGTTCATTTAAATCTTTGTTTAGGGCCATACTTTTTATTATTATTAAAATGTTCCGTATATTATCTTAACAGGGAAACTGTACGAAGAGTGATGGAATTTGTTAAAGAATGTCGTGTTATGGTCGAACGTTTAAACTGGTAAGTGATGACTATAATGCAACTTGGATCATGTTAAACAGGCATAACGGATCCAAACCTATTGAAACTATTATACTTTGAAAAGAAATAGATCTTTCTTGCTATTTAAAAAATAAAAAATGCTAGCAGAGTAAATAATTTATACGAAGCTAGTTGTAGTTGTATTCAAAAAAATGTGCTTGAGAAAATCCCTAGTCTTGTAGTATTGATTGTCACAATTTGTTTGAACTAGTTAAGCATTGCCATGTTTTCTTAGCTTTGATAGTGAAAGCTACAATGCGTGGGGAAACTTTTCTTGTTATTTGTTAGTTTTTTATACACCTTAAGTTCGAAGAATTATTTTATTTTAGGGATGATTTACAATCTCACCAACTCTCTTTTCAAAATTCCGAAATGAGTTTAGTAAATCTTCAAAGGTTGGCAATTAAAGAGGTATTTTGCGCAGTTATTGGAATATTTTCATTGTTTTAGGCAAACTGAGTTAAGTTATTGAAACTTTGTTTTTAGGAAATGAAAGATGAGGAAGATTGTAACTATGATCACTTGAGCAAAGATGATCTAATCAATGAAGTAAAAGCTAGAGATGATCGAGTTAGGAAACTGGAAGCCAAGGTATTTTTCTAAGCATAGGTTTTTTTAGCAGCGTGAAATTAAGCACAGAGATATGAGAAACTTTAAATGGACAGTTGTTGAATCAGGTGTCCCTTAAAATAGAACCAAACTTTATGAGTGGGTTAATTAATTAAGGTTATTGGTGAAAACACCTGTCAGGATTGGCACAAGCTAAGGGGATTGGCAACACGTCCTTCGTTTCTTTATTAACAAAGGAACCCGACGAGGGCCTTTGTTGCTGATCCCCTTCTTGCTTGTCATTATCTTCCCCTTTTTCTTGCTTGCCCCTTTAAAATACGTTTAGCCAAAGAAACTCCGAAGATTGTTTTGTAATGGAATCTCATTTTGTTTAGTGTAATGTTTTAATTTCAAACATGGGAAAAGAGAGAGTGAAAACATCATTGACGATAAATAAGCAAATAGACGAAATTGAAAGACTTAATAGAGTCATTAAATACTTGGAAAATAGAATCAAAGATCTGATGGTATGCAACATCCTTCACTTTCATGGTCAATAGGAAAGAGAATTACTTTAAGAATGAAAGTTATTGTTAATTGTTTAAAAAATAGGAGAAAAGTGGAATACTTCAATTTCCTAACGATGAATTAGTGAAAACTGAACCCGTTGAAAATGATTTGGAAATTAATGGCCAGGAGTTAACCCTTCCTATTGTTATGCACAGTATCCGAGGCATTCTGGATAAAGAAGATATTATTCAAGAATCACCTGTTTTTGAACCTCAATATGAGGAGGAGGTTTACAAAACAAACGCAGAAATTGAAATTACCTTAAAAAAATTTGAAAATATTGGGTTTATAACACGAAATATGAATCCGTGTCTTGTCCCGAAATCGAAATACAGTGACAGTGCGCTTTCACCAAAAATTAAGGTCGAAAACCAATTCGAAATGACTCCTGACACGAACACGGAGAGCGATTCGCCACGAGAACCTCTTGAAAACAATATTAACAGCAACGACTCTTTTCTTGAATCGCAAAGTGTCTCGACAGAGGGGGACACTGAAGATAATACAACTCGATTGACGGAATTTCGTCTTCCTGAATTGAATGTTGAAGTCGAAAATCATTTGGATCTTTCTCTTGACACAAATGTCGAAAGCGATTCATTAGAAGGATCCCCAGAAAACGATCTTGATGATAGCCAATCCGAAATCGCCTTGACATGTGCAAAGGAAACTGATAATTGTCAACACCAAACTATGGAACTGTTTGTCGATCCGAGCTCATTGAGTGTGCCAGTGTGTGTTCCTAAACTAGAACGTTACCCAATTGAACTATCAGAATTGCCCTCCGTCCCTATGGAAAGCGATTTACGCGAAGTTCCAATTGCAGTTCAACATAATAGTTCGGTTTCCAACTCGGAGACATTAGAAGATGTCGCTCCAAATATTCCAGAAGGTAAAACCTCATCGCCTCGTTCTGAAATTGCAGGCAAGTCATTTTAAGTTTTTATAGTCTTGAGTCCCTAGATTGAGAAGTCGTATTTCTAAGGAACTTATTCCGACTTCTCGGTATAAAGTCTAATAGCGTATTCCATTTGAATGCTTTGAGATCGCTGCAGGAAAAAATCTTCAACTGTTATTAGTGTTTCTTTGCAAGCACACTGAAAATTAATTTGGTCAAACAACAAGCCAAAGGGGGGGAAAAACCCTTGTTCGTGATCAATGTGCCTTAGGAAGAACGCTCTAGACTTGGGAAAAGCATAGGCGAATACAATGGATTTGAAGGCTACAGAACCGAGTAAAATGTCTTTTATATCCTATATGAAACATATTTAAATGTGTTGGACAAAACGTTCACACTTTAATGTTATTTTTATAATTCAACCTAACATTTATTGAATTGAACAATGAAAATTTCCTAAGGGTCTTCACTTTTTTCTTATCATCGCTGGTACTTATTTCGACCAAAAATAATTTAACAATAGAGAGGACGAATTAAAAGGGTAACTTGTCATCATGCAGCGTCACCAGGCATTTGATTCCCTAAAAATCCGTTGAATATTTTGAGAGCAAAGAAAAAGTTTGAAATACGACCGTTCGGCAATATACGTCGTTTTTTATATATTTTCTGTGGGGAAAGTCAAGAAGGAACGTACAACGGGGTTCTAAAGTTCAAATATTGAACTGGTTATAAAAGGGGTGTACAACGTCATATTTCAAAGGGTAACGAAGAATATGATCAGTGCGAATATAGATTCAGGCGCGAGTGTCATTTAATCGCACATAAACACATTCATAGTGCTGAAAAACCGTTCAAATATGATCAGTGTGACTATGGGTGATTATTAACTTTTTCCCTCGGTAAACATACATACATCAACGCTACTATTTACCTCTTCAAGTGACATGTCATTGAGAGTTACTGTCTGGGACGTTTCTGTGTCTGTCTGTCTTTTGTTACCATAGAGCGCGTTCGCAGGTTGCATATGGAAGTAAACGTGTTCGTGTTTTCCAAAGGTCGATAAAAATTGGATCCAATATACACTATTCCTTCATCTGCCTTGTCTCTCGTCCATTCCACATAACCCGAATCTCTTGCATTGGCTTCTGACTCCACCACCTTCTGGTGTCCATCTACTTCGTATATTCTAAGGGAGCGGTAGCTCCCTTAGATAAGGCCTGATGATGGCTCTAGTGTATAAGGATGGTTTTTGGATTGGTTTTAACTTTTTTCGTAATAAGTTTATTGTTTTGAAATTTTTTTACTGAACTAAATTCCGGGCCCTTAATATGTGGTAAAAATTTCAAGATGATCCATCCAATAGTTTATTTTATAAAGCATAAAGTTGCTAAAGGTGGTTTTCATTTCCATAAAATTAATCACAGATTTTGGCGAAAAACTAGAGATTCTCCATAGAAATAACATGGGAAATTTTCTAAACTTACCCATTTTGTAACTACCCTTACAAAAATAACTATACGTTTGATAGATTTGAAAACGGTCCTAAATGAAAGCCTCATTTTTAAAGTGGGCGCCAATTTTTGTTTCATTAAGAAAAACAAAGTTTAAGCATTGTTTTTAATAGTTTTAAGTACCTGCTCCGAATTACGTGGTTTACCTTTAAACTGTGGAACTTAAGACTTTTTTGCTTGGGTTAATTAATAAAGAAAGTCATTCTAGGACTTACGTCGTTTTACTGCGGATAATCAAATTGGTAGGGCAATTAGCTAGCTTAAGTGTCATTATAGCTTTTGCGCGTCCAACTAATTTAGTTGCGAAGTACAGATTAAACTTAATTAAACAAAATCAGCAATTAAAGATAATTAAACAAAATAAACTAATAAAGATAATTACCAATTATAGGTAATTAAATTTTTACACGAGTCTAAACTATAACATCTACGTGTACTAGTCTACGGAATCTGTTTAAGTGCAGACCTACAGAATATTTTTGTGCAAAAGGGTATAAAATCTCTTTGTGCAGAGGCCTATGCAATCTTTTCGTGCACAGGTCAGTGGAATATTTTTTTCCAGGTCTATGGAATCTTTTCGTGCACAGGCCTATGGAATATTGTTTTACACGGGTCTACGGAATGTTTTTGTGCAAATCTGCATGGAATCCTTTTGAGTATAGGAGTATGGGATCTTCTGTGCACAGGTCTATGGAATTTTTTGTTCATGGGTCTATGGTATATTTATGGTGCACAAGTTTGAAGAATATTTATGTGCACACAAGTCTGAAGAATCTTTATGTGCACACAAGTCTAAAGAATCTTTATGTGCCCAAGTGAAAAATCTTAATTGCACAGGTCTATGACTTCTGTTTGTGCACAGGTCTACGACTTCTGTTTGTGCACAGGTCTACGACTTCTGTTTGTGCACAGGTCTACCACTTCTGTTTGTGCACAGGTCTACGACTTCTGTTTGTGCAAAGGTCTATGGAACCTGATTTGCTCATTTCTATGACATGTTTTCGCGCAAGTCAATAACATTTGTTTATGCACAAGTCTAAAACATCTGTTAGTACACAAGACTAAAACATCTGTTTGTGCACAAGTCTATTCCATCTGTTTGTGCACAAGTCTAAATCATCTGTTTGTGCACAAGTCTAAATCATCTGTTTGTGCACAAGTCCAAATCATCTGTTTGTGAACAAGTTTATAACTTCTGTGTGTGAGCAATTCTTTAACACCTGTTTGTGAGCAATTCTATAACACTTGCTTGTGAACAAGTCTATAACACCTGCTTGTGAACAAGTCTATAGCACCTGTGTGTGAACAAGTCTATATCATCTCTTTGTGCACAAGTCTATGACATCTGTTTATTCACAAGTCTCTGACATCTGTTTGTGCACACGCGAGTGACTTCTGTCTGAGCAAGGGTCTACGGATTATTTTTGAGCAAATGGGTATGGAATCTTTTTGAGCAAATGGGTATGGAATCTTTTTGTGCAAATGGGTAAGGAAAATTTTTGAGCATAGGGGTATTGAAAATGTTTGTGCATAACTCTATGGAATCTGATGTGCACATGTCTATAACATCTTTTTTAGCGCGAGTCTACATTTCTTTGTGCACAAGCCTGTGATTTCTATTTGTACACAAGTGTACGAAATATTTTTATGCATAGGTGTACGGAATATTTTTGTGCACAGGTGTACGAACTGTTTTTGTTCACAGGTGTACGGAATATTTTTGTGAATAGGTGTACGGAATATTATGGTGAAAATGGATTTGAATTATTTTTGTGCACAGGTGTACGGAATAATTTTGTGAAAATGGATACTGAATATGTTTGTGCACTGGTGTACGTGATATTTTTGTGAAAATGGATACCGAATAATTTTGTGCACAGTTGTACGTGATATTTTTGTGCACTGGTGTACGTGATAATTTTGTGCACAGGTGAATGTGTTATTTTTGTGCAAATGGGTAAGGAAAATTTTTGAGCATAGGGATATGGAATGTTTTTGTGCAGAAGTCCGTGGAATATTTTTGTGTACAGGTATATGACTCATGTTTGTGCACAAATCTATAGAATGTTTTGTACACCGGTCTAGGACATATGATTGAGCACAAGTCTATGGCATCAGTTTGTGCAAAAGTCTAAGGGATGTGTTTTTGCACAAATATTTGTCATCTATTTTTGCACAAATATTAGACATCTATTTTTGAACAAATATTTGACATCTATTTTTGCACAAGTCTATGGTATATGTGTGTGTACAGGTCTACAAAATATGTTTGTGCACAAGTCTGAAGAATCTTTATGTGCACAAGTCTACGGAATCTTTTGTGCAAATGTCGATGACATCTCTTTTTGAGCAAGTCTATGAAATCAGTTTTTTAAACAAGCATATGACATCTGTTTGTCCACAAGTCTATAACATTGGATTGTGCAAAACCGTGTGACTTCTGTTTGTGTACAAGTCTGTGGAACCTATTTGTGCACGAGTCTACGTAATATATTTGTGCGCAAATCTATGGAATCTGTTTATGCGCTAGTCTACGGCATCTGTTTGTGCACGGGTCTACGGAGAATGTTTGTGCAAATGGGTGTAGAATATTTTTGAGCATATAGGGGTATGGAATGTTTCTGAACAGGTACAAGGCATGTTTTTGTGCACAGGTACATGGAATATTTTTGTACACAGGTCTATGTCACATGTTTATACAAAAGCCAATAGAATATTTTGTGCATAGGTCAATGGAATCTTTTTGTGCCCAGTTTTATGAAATATCTTTGTGCGCAGGTCTAGGGAATATTTCTGTGCAAATGGTTATGGAATAGTTTTGTGCCATGGGTATGAAATCTTTATGTACACAGGTCTATGGAATCTTTAGCGCGCAGGTCTAAGGAATCTTTATGTGCACAAGGCTATATAATGTTTTGTGCACAGTTCCATGAAATCTTTTGTACACATCTCCATGAAATCTTTTGTGCACAGGTCTATGGAAACTTGATGTGCACAAGTCTATAGAATTTTTTTCTGCACAGGTCTATGACTTCTGTTTGTGCTCAAAACTATGGAATCTGGTTTAAACATGTCTCTGACATCTGTTAGGCACAAGCCTGTGACTTCCACTTGTGTACAAGTCTACGGAATTTGTTTGTGCACATGGCTACGGAATCAGTAAACAGATCTCCGGCATCTGTTTGTGCACAGGTTTACGGAATCTGTTTCTTTTTAGGTCTACAGCATCTGTTTGTGCACAGGCCTACGGCATATTTTTGAGCACAGGTCTAGGGAATCTTTTTGAGCACAGATTTATGGAATCTCTTTGGGCACAGGTCTATGGAATAGTTTTGTGCAAATGGGTATGGAATCGTTTCGTGCAAATGGGTATGGAATTGTTTTGTGCAAATGGGTATGGAATCTTTATGTAAACAGGTCTATGGAATCTTTATGTAAACAGGTCTATGACTTCTGTTTGTAAACAAGTCTAAGACTTCTGTTTGTGCACTAGTCCATGGAATCTGATGTGCACATATCCATGACATCTCTTTTTGCGCAAGTCTATGATGTATTTTTTGCGCAAGTCTTTGACATCTGTTTGTGCACAACCCTGTGACTTGCGTTTGTGTACAAGTCTCCGGAATCTGTTTGAGCACAGGTCTACGGAATATTTTTGTGCACAGGTCTACGGAATATTTTTGTGCACAGGTCTACGGAATATTTTTGTGCACAGGTCTACGGAATATTTTTGTGCACAGGCCTACTGAATCGGTTTGTGCAGAGGCCTAAGGAATCTGTTTTTGCAAAGGCCACTGCACAGGTCTAAAGAACATTTTTCTGCAAATGGATACGGGATATTTTTGTGCAAATGGATATGCAGTAATTTTGTGCACTGGTGTACGAGATATTCTTGAGCATATCTTTGAGCATAGGGGTATGGAATGTTTTTGTGCAGAGGTCCATGGAATCTTTTTGTGCAGAGGTCCATGGAATCTTTTTGTGTACAGGTATAAAACAACTCTTTTTGCACAAGTTTATGACATCTGTTTGTGCGTAAGTCTATGACATCAGTGTGTGCTCAATTCTAAGGGATCTGTTTGTGCACAAGTCTACGGGATCTGTTTGTACACAATTATATGACATGTGTTTTCACAAGTCTACGGTATCTGTATGTGTACAGCTCTACGAAATATGTTTGTGCACAGGCAGGGTGACCACAACAAAGCCTTGTAATAGTTTTAGGAAAATAGGAAATTTACAATTGATTTACAGGAAATTATAGGAGACTAGCTGTTACCCGCGGCATCGCTTGAGTGTAGTAAGAACTTCCATCAAGTATGGGTACATTTTACTGATTCGACTAATATTTTTGTAACATCCTAGGAGCGAAGGCACTCGGCGTCGCCCATCAGCTCGTCGGGACATTTTTTATTACTTTACACGCAGACATTCTATAAAGAAGGGTTTTTAAATATCTGGCCGCCATTAAAAGTGATTACAACAAATCGATCCCGTAAGACCATTCAGCCCGTCTATACACTGTAAAAAATTGTGGTGTCTAAATAGTGCCATAATGGTGTTAAAACAATGAGCACTATTTGTACACCTTGACAAGGTGCTGAAATAGTACGAAAATAGTGCGATATTTTAAAAACACAATTAGCTTAAACCAATGGTGTAGAAATGGGTTTATAAAACATAATTCTTTAAAAGGTTTGCAAATGTTACCTTAATCATATAAATAGCCCTATTGAATACCCCATTAAATGGTGCTCAAATGGCATAGAATTAAAGCGATATTTTTAAACACCATTCGCTTAAATAAACGGTGTAAAAATGGGTTGAAAAAGCCTCATTCATAAAAAGGCGCACAAATGATACCGAAACGATATAAAATAACACCTTCGCAAGGCCCATATAAAGGTGTTGAAATAATGCTAAAATAGAGCTATGTTTTGAACACCCTTCGCTTAAATAAATGGTGTAAAAAAGGGCTGAAAAAAACCTTATCCTTGAAAAGGAGCGCAATTGATATAAAATAACACCTTCGCAAGGGCCATATAAAAGGTGTTGAAAATGGAGTTATGTTTTGGACACCATTCGATTAAATAGAAGGTGTAAAAAAGGGCTGAAAAAACCTCATCCTCGAAAAGGTGAGCAATTGATATAAAATAACACCTTCGCAAGGCCCATATAAAATATGGTGAAATAATGTGAAAATGGATTTATGTTTTAAACACCATTTGCTTAAATAGAAGGTGTAAAAAAGGGCTGCAAAAACCTCATCCTCGAAAAGGTGCGCAACTGATATAAAAAAACACCTTCGCAAGGCCCATATAAAATATGATGAAATAATGCGAAAATGGAGCTATGCACTCTAAATTAAGGTACCTAAATGGTGTTGTAGTGGTGTAAAATTTATTCTGCACTATTTGTACACCTTGACAAGGTGTTGAAATGATATGTAAATAGTGCGAAATTTTATAAACACCATTAGCGAAAATTAATGGCACAAAAAAGGTCTCAAAAACATCGTTCGATAAAAGGTGCTCAAATTATACCTAAATGGATTAAAATAACACCTTGGATTATACCATTAAATGGTGTTAAAATAATATGAAAATGGAGCTAATTTTTTAAAAAATCTACACCATTGCAAACCCCTATTTACCCCATTTTAAGCCCTTAATTACCCCATTCCAAGTCTATATTTACCCCATTCCAAGTCTATATTTACACCATTTCAAGCCCCCCTTTACACCATTGCAAAACCCTATTTTCACCATTTCAAGTAAATATTTACCCAATTTCAAGTCTACATTTACCCCATTTAAAGTCCATATTTACCCCATTTTAAGCCCTTAATTACCCCATTCCAAGTCTATATTTACCCCATTCCAAGTCTATATTTACACCATTTCAAGCCCCCCCTTTACACCATTGCAAAACCCTATTTACAACATTTCAAGTATATATTTACCCAATTTCAAGTCTACATTTACCCCATTTAAAGTCCCTATTTACACCATTTAAAGTCTCTATTTACCCCTTTTAAAGTCCCTATTTACCCCATTTAAAATCTATATTTACACAATTGCAAAACTCCTATTTACACCATTGCAAAACCCCTATTTACACCATTGCAAAACCCCTATTTACACCATTGCAAAACCCCTATTTACACCATTGCAAAACCCCTATTTACACCATTGCAAAACCCCTATTTACACCATTGCAAAACCCCTATTTACCCCATTTCAAGCCCCTATTTACCTCATTTCAAGTACTTATTTACCCCATTTCAAGCCCCTATTTACCTCATTTCAAGCCCCTATTTACACCATTGAGATCCCCTATTTACACCATTGAGATCCCCTATTTACCTCATTTCAAGTCCATATTTATCCTATTTTAAGTCCATATTTACCCCATTTCAAGTCTATATTTACCTCATTTCAAGCCCTATTTACACTATTGCGAAACCCCTATTTACCTCATTTCAAGTACTTATTTACACCATTTCAAGTAAATATTTACCCCATTTAAATTCCCTATTTACCCGATTTCAAGTTTATATATACCCCAATTCAAGCCCTATTTACACTATTGCAAAACCCCTATTTACCTCATTTCAAGTCCTTATTTCACTCCATTTCAAGCCTGTATTTACATCAACTCAAACCTCTATTTACACCATTTTTCAAACCCTATTTACTCCATTTCAAGGCTCTATTTACACACAAAATCCTATTTACATCATTTCAAACCTCTATTTGCACCATTGCAAACCCCTATTTACCCCATTTCAAGTCCTTATTGACCCCATATCACCCCATTTACTGGAATCATTATTGTCGTGTTCAGTGGTACTTCACTATCTTTCCTATTGTATATATCAAGCTCGAATTAACAAGACTATAAGTTAGTAATGTGAAAATGATCCAAAGAACTCTATTGGGTAACAACTAATGGAGTCAGATTGGTGTTAATAAAGAGCACATTTTACCTTATAAAGCACCACCTTTCTTAGGTCGCCTGTCGGTAAGCTCATTTTTTAAAAATATATTCGATACATGATTTCAATTATTGCTCATTCGAAAATATTTCATGGTATAAGCATTGTTATTTTAATGTTACAGACCGAGATTAATGTTAGGTCATAGCATAATAAATGCGGGCCTTTTCGCAAGGTTTTGAACAATAAGCATCTTCCTTTTCCAAAATATTGCTTGCTTTATAGATCAGGTTAGGGTTAGGAAAGGCATAGGTCAGTGTTGCTTATGTGTCTTTGAGACCTACGGTTCCAAATTTTAAGCATTTGACCTCTTGATAGTAAGCGCATGCATATACTTATATCCCATAAATGCAAATATTTAAAACAATATCATTAATAACATAAGTGGATCATATTACAGCTCCCTATAAGTACTGGACGTAGGTTATGCTTTCGTAAACAGTGTTTTCTTCCAAGACATCTATGCCCGCCATCTATAGCTCAGTTTTACAAGTATAGTTTTCCCATTAACCCGGATCTTGAGTTATGTTAACTTACGGAAGTTCCGGTTGATTGGAATGGCTGTCAGACCGCCGTCAGTGTCGTGATAGTGTGAAGCTTGTTATCGCGTTATAATTTTGATTTAGAATGGCTTTGCCTATTAGGAAAAACGCCTAGCATCAATGTAACTAATTACAATCGTCGCATGCCCAAATGAAAGACATCTGAAGACGCTTAAGTGATATAAAAAGCACTTAACCGTAAGCGACTGAAACGTTTTGTAAAACTGAAAAATATTGACCAGCATCTTTCGAGAAGGGAAAACGTTAAGGCATTGAGAAAATTTGTCAACTTTAAAAAGGAAAGCAAATTTCAATGTCGACGCACATAACCTTTAATTAGTAATAAATTGGTCCAACTATCCCCGCTAAAAACCTTTAAATCGGTGGAAACTCAGTGCTGTATTAGGGCTGCATTAAAAATTTTCTAGCATGATGAAGGCTATTTTTACCTCTCCGAGTGACGTATGTCACGGAGAGGTTCTAATTTCGACGTGTCTGTGTGTGTGTGTGTGTGTGTGTGTCTGTCTGTCTGTTGTTATTGACTTACACCCCAGGGGACCGTGTTCGCAGTTTCCGAATTGAAGCAAATGTGTTCGCTATTTCCGGACCGTATTCACAGTTCCCGGAAATTTCAAAACTTGAATCTATCCACAAATCAACTGGCCACTATTACTTCATCTGACTAGTCAATTGTCTATTCTACATGAATACCAATCTGTACTTATTGTCTTCAAACACCACCATTTTGTGGTCTTTGTCCATTCCACATAGACACCAGTCTGTACTTACTGGCTTCTATCACCATCATTTTCTGGTCTTTGTTTTTGTCCATCCCACATGGACACCAGTCTGTACACCTGGCATCTAACACCACCATCTTCTGGTCTTTGTTTTTGTCCATCCCACATGGACACCAGTCTGTACACCTGGCTTCTAACACCACCATCTACTGGTCTTTGTTTTTGTCCATCCCACATGGACACCAGTCTGTACACCTGGCTTCTACTCCTTAAGGTTAAGACATACGCGGCGATCAGCTAGGGTTACGAGAAACGTCTAGCCTCCCTAGGGTGGGTTGTCCACCAAAGGTTTTCGCAGTTGCGGTTGTTCTTACTTTTAAGTGTAGTTCGACACCCATGTATACTACCTATTTGAGTAAGGCGAAGCAACCGGCGTATGCTTCATTTCAAACGCCAATATTAGTCAAGTCTCTCAAGAATGTTTAATTGTTCTTTTTCAAAACGATGTAACGCTCAATAAGGCGAACAACTATCGAAGAAAATATTTAATATTAATTATATTTATTTTAATATTTAAGATAATCATGTCTCTCAACTCAAAATTAATACGGAAAGGGTAAAACAGCAGTCTATGTGTTTGTCTATATGTGTCCGTCCGTTGTAACACTAGTGCGCTGCGTTAGAAGTTCGTTTTGTTTTGATGTGTAAAGAAATCCTTCAGAACCTTAATATTCCCGTTTTCCATAATATAAAGTGAATATGTGGAAATCTTTTTCGTAATTACGATGCATTTAGTACTTTTGTAGCTTTAATCCTCTGTTTCATTTTGATATCCCAAGAATATTTTTTTATATTATTATTTGAAATGGATGTTTATATATTACTTAAGCTATACTACATCTGTTTATAGCATAATCCTTTCGTTATTGATAACGAGAAGAACGCTACTATGTCGGCCTAATGAACTTTTATTTTTCAATAGGCCTAGTGAACCAAAAAGTAAACGCTTGGGTTTGGTTTTCGTTTCTGTAATGCAGAGACATTAACGGTTCAGAGTGAGCCGAAAGTTAAATACACTTTTAAATAATCAGGCTTAGATTTTATAATTGAATAGAGCATCATGGTGAAAATCTAGGCCGCGTTCAGCGCTGTTAGTAGTGGCATGTGTACACTGCAACCCTGTTGTGAATCTGGTTTTGAACATAGAGGGTATACAGTTGAGGAGTAGAAAATTTGGGCCTCTACAAACACGTAAAAGTAATATCCCTCCAAAGTTTTATCTCTTTATTTCCCGTTTTCCCCCATCGGATGATTTTAATGTGTACAAGTATATCCTTATTGGATGTAAAATGTCGTCTGATTTACAGTACATTCGCTATGCTTTGTATACCTCTTTAATATTTCATAAAATGAACTTCAGTATTTGTTCTTAAAAAATGAAATATTTCCATATCTGGGTAAATAAGTTTGTAAGTAGGCCTCCTCTTGACTCGGAGAGGTAATATTTTGGTTTTCCCAACTTGTTATCATTTGAATTCATATTAAATTTCTTATCAACACAATCTTTTAAAAATTGCGCGAAATACCTGTAGGCCGAAAATTATTTTTTAAAATCGGAAAAATAAAGTGGACTTCTACTATTATATTCACAACCCAACACTATGCATGGAACAACTTGTTTCCTTTCGCGCTCTTCTCTCTCAAACCTTTCCTCATTGACTACCACTTACTTCCGTTTGCTTGCCCCGCTTAAAATTTCTTTCGCGCCAAAAACATTCCTCTGGTTTAGTTCACAAATTCGCCGCTGCGTTTCGCATATACCCGTTTCCCTTCAGTGCTTTGAGAAAATGCTCATGCATAGCGATGTTATATCGTTCAATACTTCTAGGGAGCTGTAATATGATTCACTTCTGATAATAACAAACTTTTATCGGTGAAAGCGTTTAAAAATGAAATTTTTGCTTATGCCGTTTTTTATAGGCACTATATTACGTTAGAAAATTGATTTTGGGTACTCATTCTATGTTCAAACTTCATAATGCATATGACTCAAAAATAAAAATTTGCGAATCGCTTTATCAAGGTACATTTCTCCGACTTGAAAATATTTCGTTCTTCTAAACTCTAATTTTGCTTAATAATTAAAAAAACACCAGGAATTATTGCTCATTTTACCTAACCACTCAATCTTCATTAGAATCAGATTATCGCGGTCATCTTCGTGTTCCCGAGAATTACTATATTTCCATAGGGAACTTTTAATTGTAATATACCGAATCCAAAATCCGCCAAATTGCGGGGTTTTTCAGCTTAATGGAAGACACTCTGTTAATTACCCTAGTAAAATCAACTTGGGGCTTGAAATGGAGTAAATAGGGGGTTTGAAATGGAGTAAATAGGGGTTTGAAATGGAGTAAATAGGGGTTTGAAATGGAGTAAATAGGGGTTTGAAATGGAGTAAATAGGGGTTTGAAATGGAGTAAATAGGGGTTTGAAATGGAGTAAATAGGGGGTTTGAAATGGAGTAAATAGGGGTTTGAAATGGAGTAAATAGGGGTTTGAAATGGAGTAAATAGGGGTTTGAAATGGGGTAAATAGGGCTTTGAAATGGAGTAAATAGGGCTTTGAAATGGGGTAAATAGGGCTTTGAAATGGAGTAAATAGGGCTTTGAAATGGAGTAAATTGGGCTTTGAAATGGAGTAAATAGGGGTTTGAAATGGAGTAAATAGGGGTTTGAAATGGAGTAAATAGGGGTTTGAAATGGAGTAAATAGGGGTTTGAAATGGAGTAAATAGGGGTTTGAAATGGAGTAAATAGGGGTTTGAAATGGAGTAAATAGGGCTTTGAAATGGAGTAAATAGGGCTTTGAAATGGAGTAAATAGGGCTTTGAAATGGAGTAAATAGGGCTTTGAAATGGAGTAAATAGGGGTTTGAAATGGGGTAAATAGGGGTTTGAAATGGGGTAAATAGGGCTTTGAAATGGGGTAAATAGGGCTTTGAAATGGAGTAAATAGGGCTTTGAAATGGAGTAAATAGGGCTTTGAAATGGAGTAAATAGGGCTTTGAAATGGAGTAAATAGGGCTTTGAAATGGAGTAAATAGGGCTTTGAAATGGAGTAAATAGGGCTTTAAATGGAGTAAATAGGGCTTTGAAATGGAGTAAATAGGGCTTTGAAATGGAGTAAATAGGAATTTCAAATGGAGTAAATAGGGATTTGAAATGGAGTAAATAGGGCTTTGAAATGGAGTGAATAGGGCTTTGAAATGGAGTAAATAGGGCTTTGAAATGGAGTAAATAGGGCTTTGAAATGGAGTAAATAGGGCTTTGAAATGGAGTAAATAGGGCTTTGAAATGGAGTAAATAGGGCTTTGACATGGAGTAAATAGGGCTTTGACATGGAGAAAATAGGGCTTTGACAAGGAGAAAATAGGGCTTTGAAATGGAGTAAATAGGGACTTGAAATGGTGTAATAATGAGTTTGTTTTACACCCTAAATGTGGTGCTAAATATAGAAAAAATATTTAACACCTTTTTCTTTTCATTTGGTATAGTTATGTGACACACGTGGCGTAATTTTGCCTACTTTTACTTATTAAAAGTAGGCAAAATTAATAATACCATTAATCTAAGTAGTAATATTAGAGTCCAACAGATTTCCCGAGAAAGATGTTAAAAAGCATAATAAATGGTGCATATATGCCTAATATTTCCTTAAAACTTCCAAATAATATTTGTAAATGGCGTTAATTTATCATAAAAATGGTATTGAAGTACACCATAAATGGTGTCATTTTTGGCACCGGAAAAAACAGCATATATGGTGTAAGAATGCACCATTATTTTTTACAGTGTAGGTTAAAGGAATCCAGTGTACTAAATATTTGTGAAATCGGTTGAAACGCGCGGACTTTCTAACAAAGAGAAGATTTCTTACATTTCTGGGCGCCATTTATTAAGATGGCGGCGGATTGGAAAAATCTTTCTTAGTACGCGCCTACTACTTACGAGTAACGTTCCTCCAAAGTTTCAGCCTTCTGGAGCCGGCGGTTTGGGCTGGGCGATGATTATCATTCAGTCTGTCAGTCAGTCAGGACTTTGATTTATATAGATATAGATGTATAATTAAAAAACAGGAAAAGACAAGAGAATTACTCTTGAAAAAATTGCAAAATATAGGTTGCAAATGCTTTGAAAGTAATAAGACAAGATTTACATAGGAACTTTGGTTTAATTATAACCATAAGTTCGTAAGATATGTTACATAAATTTGTCACTGGTTACTGAGAGCTTGTCTCGAAGTGACGTAAATGAAACGTCATAGATTCTCGTAAAGCGACGCCTGATGAGGCCCTGTCAAAGGCTTAGTACAGACTAAATAGGAAGATGGAGTATAAAATCGTGTGTAGTCAATTCTCGCGTCGTTCTCGAACTAGCTCTCATTCAGTCTCTAGTAGAGCTCGGCATTATCTATCCATTATCCACGTTATTTTATCTTTATCCATACCCGAAAATTATCCACAGAACTTACATGTTAAATCGTATTATAATCCATAACTTAGTACATAAATAATCGGTTATCCACCAATTTGTGGATAATGGATAGAAAATGCCGTGCTCTAGTCTCTAGCATTTCGAAATATAGGAAGTGTCATACTTATGGAACGTAATCTTAGAAACGTATGCTATAACTTTAAAACATCACGGACTTCCGTGACAAATATTTTTAGAGGCCTCCATAGCTTTAGCTACATACCTCATGGAATATTAAACTTAAACTTAAAACACGATCGGAATATCTGAATCACAGAAGCGTTAGCCTGTATTGTAGTAGCTAGTGGAAATCGGCATTACTAACTGTCAAATTTCTGTTTTGAGTGATATATAACAAAACCAAAAGTGAGAGCGCACAAAATATCTACAATTTCACAAAATAGGAAAATATAGGAAAATTATCGAAATTTTAGGAACTAATAGGAAGACATCCGAAAATAGGAAAAATTATAAAATTTAGGAAATGTGGTCACCCAGCACAGGTCTATGGAATATGTTTGTGCACAGGTGTATAGATTTTTTTGTACACAGGTCTACGTAATAATTTTTTAGCCTAGGTCTTCGGAATCTATTTGTATTATTGCATCCACGACGGGAAGGCAATTTGAGTTGGACTGGGCGTTGAAGCAATCAAGATTAATACTTCTATATTAGATGGTTAGGGCCTTGTTAGTTCAAACGCGGTAACTAATAAACGAGCAACACCACAAGACTAAAATGGAGCGCCTGTTTTTCAGTATAAGTTTTAAAATACTAGTTTCTAAACAGTTTTAATTCATATTAAGACTGAAGTGACAGATATTAATAAAAACTGTCTTTGTACACAAAGACGCGAAAAAGTAAGAGATAAGTGTAGAAAATTAATTGTTTGAAGTAACAGATATTCAAATTTGCATTTTTGAAGACGTGATTATAAAACATCAATTATTTGAAAAAATTTCTTATCTTAGTTTTTTTCACAAAAATTTCAGAGAAACTGCCTTGATACTACTGTTTATTTTCTAGAAACATTTGCTTCGAGGAAGTTCCAATACTCGGATATCTGAAAAATTGAGCTAGAAGAATTTATTTTTATATTTTAAAATTGAAAATATTGCGAACCGAAAATTACATTCGCCCTTTGACTGTGATGTAGTTATTAGAGTCAAAAGGATCTGCAGCTTGATCGTGATCTTTTGAGAGATATACAACACGTCAATTTTTGGAACCTCGAAAACTTTAAAATTAACGAACACGTTTGGATAAGTTTTCATGCTCCTTTTAATTTGTCTGCTATCAACGATTTTCTGTCCATTTTATTCTCCTTATAGGCCCGAATACTCAAACTAACTCTAAATTTTAAAAGAAAATAAAATGCATACGTTTTCTATTTTTAAAATGATACACATGTTTAAGGATAAAATATTTTACTTAAGGAATTTTGGTGAAAAAAAGTAAGATAAGAAATTTTTTCAAATAATTGATGTTTTATAATCACGTCTTCAAAAATGAAAATTTGAATATCTGTTACTTCAAACAATTAATTTTCGACACTTATCTCTTACTTTTTCGCGTCTTTGTGTACAAAGACAGTTTTTATTAATATGAGATAAGCTTTTACTTCATCACCATCGTTAGAGGTACTAGGAATATCTAGCCTCCAAGGGGCGGGGCTTACGCAAAATTTTCCCGGAATTTCGCTATTCATCTTCAAATGATTGCCTGCAAGTCTGCGACTCCATTATAATCGTTAGGGGTAAGATTACGGGAACTATCTAACCTCCACATGGTGGAACTTTCAACAAATGTTCGCATCTGTTCTTATCCTGCTCTTTAATGATTCATAACAATTATGAACCTCGTATTTTTGTTATTAAATCAGTCCTTCATACTTCAACATAAGTTTCATCTTGCAATAAGTTCTGATGAACCTGTATTGAATGAAAATTAATTTGAGGTCAAAGAAAAGTGAACAACCTTTCTGTTTTCGAGCCAAGGTTTCTCCTCCATTTAAGTTGATCTTCATCCCCTTTTTGTTGATATGCTCCTTTACTCATCGGCTAAGGCCTTTAATCAACACTGTTTCATCACAAGGTTAGTGGAAAAAGCAAAAATTGCTATAATGGATTCAACACACCTTTTTTATTCTGTAACTCCGCGTTTTCGTACGCACTACTATGAAGTTCGCTTGAACGTTATTGTATTTTTGATATTAAATTGTAACTGATGTTTGTGATTTTATATTTTCTGTAGGGAAATTGAAGAAGAAACGTACAACCGGGTTCAAATATTCAACTGAATATAAAAGGGGCCTACAACGTTGCGTTAGAAAGGGTGAAGAAAGAAAACGCTTCAAATGTGAACAGTGTGATTATGCGTGTAAGCGGAAGGACACGGAAATATTGGACGCTAAAATCATCCACAGACTCGGCGGTACATCTACACCTAAAGCCGCAGTCAGGTTTCAATCCAAAATTTTAACTAGTTCACCAAACGTTTTCCAAGAAAGTTCGAAACAAATTATCGGTAATGCAAACGTATCCGTCGATATTTTTCAAGAAGATAATATCGATTCCGTCAACTTGATTGAAAGTGAATCGATTAAAAAAGTGGCAAAAGTGGATAATGTGTTGCCCAGCGGTTCAAGATTGAATCTACTCGCCAAACCATTTTTTGACTTTGAAATGGATGACGATGACGTGTTCGTTCTTACACCGGAAGAGTGCGCGATTATAGATGGAGAATTTGGAAGTGGTTTTAATAAGATAGGTGTAAATAAAACAACCGTCATTCCTCCAGATGGCGTCAATTCTCATAAGCAAGATGTGAATAAAACAAACCTCACTGCCGGTTTGAGTTCAGATGGGAAAGATTCGCCAATTAGATTTAATAGGAAAAGAAAAGCTGCCGTGATTAAGGTGGGTTCTGGGTACTGCCCTTAAATTTTTTCAATGAGATAAATGCAAATATGTGTTAAAGGGGCGTACAATCCGTTATAAAGGGGGCGTATCAAGAGCTATATTTTGAAGTAGTAGTGTTATTCTCTCTTGCAGTAGTGATTGGGTAATGTCACGTGGAATGACTCGGCTCATGGATTCAAAGGGATATTCCGAAGCTCATTCCAATGCACTGATAATGTTACGAAATCCACGCATGCCCAGTAGAGCTCTATTTCATGGAAGATAAGCTTCATATAGGCCACACCCCTACGTAACGGATTGTACATCCTTTTAAATTTTGTCAAATAGGGCAATTGCAGTCAAAGCCTCGCGGCCTCTTGTTGATAAAACCAGAAGTAATATAAGAAACCTCCCTACGGGAGGGAAGTATACAAGACGCCATAGGCATAACGTTAAAACACGCGAGACATCCTCGAACCTCTTCACAATGCAAAAAAAAATATTCAGACACTATTGCTCACGGACAAGGTACGGTAGATCTTAGTCCTTTGATATGGTCGTTGGAATTGGGAAATAGGAAAAAGCGCTTCAAACTATAGTGTAGTCTGCTTAGCCGTCTGTCGTAAAGAAATAGAAGATTCCTGATTTTGCTAATAAATATTCACATACGGTTATTTCGAAACGAAAATCTAGTTTGTTGTGAAGCCAAGAAGAAGATGAAAATTATGAATACAAGAACAAAATTTCGAGATAGATAAAAACACCATTTTAAAATCAATCTATGTATAGTGTTAGTCATATACCTTGGCAAGGTAAGGGTTTAATTCAAACTTTATGCAAAGACCTATGAAAATCCTATAATCGAGTCACTGCCTGTTTATTAATGATTGATTATCATCAAAATCTAAAAATGCTGCATGATTTATTTCATTGGAAAAGTTTAAAATTACAATGAGTCTATGAAATTGACTTAACTTAAGCAGCCGAAGGGAGGTTTCTTATATTACTTTTGATAAAACTTGATATACGTGCATGTGCAATGAACTTTTCAAGCAAGTCTCGGCTGTGGTTTAGTTTTAAAAAATGCCACTAGATGCTCCCATAGTCGTGGGAGCTAGTTTTAGCTGCGCCCTCGAGGACGAATTCTGATTGGTGCGTATAATATTAACCAGAATGGTAGGGGCGCCACAAGAGCCGACATTTGCTTTAAATCAAAGCTCAAAGACTCTGCTAGGTGACATCTAGCGGAAAATTTTGGCACACCATCATTCTTATTGCATGCTGTGAAATATGATTTTTTTTTTAATGAATGATGAACTTTTTAGGATGATGACGACTGTGATGTTAGTGTAGTCTTTGAAAAGAAGGTCAAAAGCAATACAGGTAATTTTAAAATTAAAAAAAAAGACAATTAAATAGGCTTTTTCGAAAAAAAAACCAAAGGAATCCTGGGTAAAAGGTCCAACAGCAGTTCATTCGAGTCAGTTCAGTTCTAGCAGCAGCCAATCAAACCAAATTTACTCGCGCAGTACTTATAAATGCCACTTTCTGTCTAAGATTCAACGTCATAGTCGCATTTTTGTACGTACGAGTTTCCAGCTTTTGTTTTAGTTAATATTCATACTTAATTTCGTAAAATATAGGGTAAATATTATCTATGTTCCCAGAAGAGGATCGTTTACCTCTATACCTTCCTCCGGTTAGTACAATTTCTTTCAAAATCCCTAAAATCCTCCTGCTAATAAAATATACAGAGTGTAAGTGATCAGATGAACGTTTATTTATTTGAGTATATCTTTCAGAGATGGGCCGACACCAGTAAAAAACCGATACCGATATATCGGTTTAGCCAAATATCGGTACCGATACCGATATGACATAGGTATCGACCCATCTCTATAGACGTTCCGATACAGTTTTCAACCGATACCGATATATCGGTTTAGCCAAATACTGGTACCGATACCGATGTTGGTATCGTATCGGCCAATCTCTAATATCTTTGCTCATTTATTCTAAGGGAGCGGTACGTAGCTCCCTTAGATAAGGCCTGATGACGGCTTTAATGTATAAGGAAGGTTTTTGGATTGGTTTTAACTTTTTTCGTATTAAGTTTATTGTTTCGAAATTTTTCTACTGATCTAAAATCCGGGCCCTTAATATGTGGTAAAAATTTCAACATGATCCACCTAATAGTTTATTTTATAAAGCATAAAGTTGCTAAGGGTGGTTTTCATTTCCATAAAATTAATCACAGATTTTGGCGAAAAACTAGAGAATCTCCATAGAAATAACATGGGAAATTTTCCAAACTTACCCATTTTGTAACTACCCTTACAAAAATAACTATGCGTTTGATAGATTTGACAACGGACTTAAATGAAAGCCCCATTTTTAAAGTGGGCGCCAATTTTTGTTTCATTAAGAAAAACAAAGTTTAAGTATTGTTTTTAATAGTTTTAAGTACCTGCTCCGAATTACGTGGTTTACCTTTAAACTGTGGAACTTAAGACTTTTTTGCTTGGGTTAAGTAATAAAGAAAGTCATTCTAGGACTTACGTCATTTTACTGCGGATAATCAAATTGGTAGCTAGCTTAATTGTCATTATAACTATTGCGCGTCCAACTAATTTAGTTGCGAAGTACAGATTAAACATAATTAAACAAAATAAGCAATTGAAGATAATTAAACAAAATAAGCAATTAAAGATAATTAAACAAAATAAGCAATTAAAGATAATTAAACAAAATAAGCAATTAAAGATAATTAAACAAAATAAGCAATTAAAGATAATTACCAATTATAGGTAATTAAATTTTTACACGAGTCTAAACTATAACATCTGTTTGTGTACAAGTCTACGGAATCTGTTTAAGCGCAGACCTACAGAATATTTTTGTGCAAAGGAGTATAAAATCTCTTTGTGCAGAGGCCTATGCAATTATTTCGTGCACAGGCCTATGGAATATTGTTTTACACAGGCCTCTGGAATATTGTTTTACACAGGCCTATGGAATATTGTTTTACACAGGCCTATGGAATATTGTTTTACACAGGTCTACGGAATGTTTTTGTGCAAATCTGCATGGAATCCTTTTGAGTATAGGAGTATGGAATCTTCTGTGCACAGGTCTATGGAATTTTTTGTTCATGGGCACCAGATTAACTCTCGCGGCGGAGGCACCAGATTAACTCTCGCGGCGGACGGTCGCGTGTTTTTTGCTCGTGCCGTTTTAAATTTAAATTCAACTTTCAAACTCGTTTTTTCTTGGGCCAAGGCTTAGTGATTTCTTTTATTTTACAATAACCTTGCAACCACTGCTATGCCTCGACGACGCTCTCTATCCGCTTCAGTTGTCTCCACTATCGCAGATTCTGACCTCGATTGCTCCATTATGACCCGGGGTCGGTCGGTTCTCAAGGCGTTGTCGTCCGTTAATTCCACGACTACTACTCAACACATTACTACCTCAAGCGACCATCGAGTGGGCTCGATGTGTTCTTTGAATGTTGGCGAGGGACAAACTGCGTTTACTTGCGGTTTGTGTCGTTCTCTTTGCCATTCTGGATGCGTTCATTTGCCTGACAGCCTTTGCAAGGACCACTGCAGTCTGGATACCGCCCAGGCTAAGCATTTACCGTTTCTTTGCCCAAGTTGTGTTCTCCTGGCTCCAGATCTACATACAATTGTGAATGACAATATGTCCGCCATACGACGCGTCGAAGAATCTCTCGCTGCGCTTCAAACTTTGTGTGCCGGACTTTCACCCGGAGGTTCTTTGCCTCCTGAAATAGTGAAGCTACCAGAGGAACTCTCCAGCCATTCTGAGGTGTTTCACAATCATTCTCGTTCGATTACCAACTCATTGACTTCCCTGCAAGGTGACCTTAACTCTGTCAGAGTCCTTTGCGAGAATACTTCTCGTTCGCTGCAACTTCATTGTCAGTCTTGTAAGACCTCGACTGCTGTATCTGACCTGGATGAGTTTCGCCGTGAGATGAAGTCCCTGCGAAATGAGCTACACTCGGTGGGTGCTAAAAGTGAATCGAACTCGCAAGGCCTACAAGAATTGTCGGCAAACTTCGAGGCTTCTCTTCGTTCGACTCCATCAACTGGCGCAGAGGGTTTACTTCCTCGGGTTGATGGGGGTTCCATTGTCAATGGGTCCCACACCACTGATCGTTTTGATGTTGAGCGGCGCAAGCGTAACATTTTGATCTATGGCGTAGCCGATAATGGTTCCCTTGATGATGACGAGAACTTCTTCTGCGCGACAGCGGTTATACTGTCTCAGACATCAAGCAAGTTCACTTTTCTCGTTTGGGGCGTTTTTCAAAGGATTCTCAAAGGCCGCGTCCATTGGCTTTTCGTTTTCTGACGGTTCATGACCGTCGATACTTTTTCTCTCGCCTACATGCCTTACGCAAGGATCGTCATTACGGATTCAATTATTCTTATTCGCTGGATAGACCGCCGCACGAACAACGAAGATTTTTTGAACTGCGCCAGGAGCTTAAACGTCGCCGTGCTGGGGGCGAAACCGATCTTGTAATACGTCAGGTATCCATCGTTCATTCGCCCCGTGCTACTTCAACTTCGTCCGCTACCGCTACAACTACTGTTACAACAATGTCTATGTCACCATGCGCTTCAAAACTCACTGCTATACCGTTGGCAAGTTTGCCACCATTTGCGTCTGCGCCAAAAAACTAATTCCGCTCTCAGCTGTTTCGGAAGGGTCTCACCTAAACTATCTCGCTGCACCTTTCGTACCCTCACCCGATTTACTCTCGAGATGTGCGTCAACCTTCAGTTCCTTTTCGCCACGTCAACATCAAGTGCCTTCCCTTTCGCATTACTCATCACTATCGTCACTTCCTCTCCAACGCCAATCGTGTGCTAATACTCGATCATCCTTCACGGGCTTGTTAACAAACGCACGCAGTATCGCCAATAACTATAAATTTACTGAACTTGTGAACCTAATTTCTCGTCATAACGCCGTTATTGTCGCGTTAACTGAAACTTGGTGGACATCCGAGCACTTTAATAGTGAATTTCACTTACCCTCATTTACGCTTTACCGTGCCGACCGTTGCGGTGTTTCAAGGGGTGGCGGTGTTGCCTTATACCTATTGGACTCTTTCAAGTCTCGGGAATTGGATCCAATTCTCCCTCAGGCCGGAGATTATGAGGGTGTTGACTCATTGGCTGTTTTAATTGTACTGGAGTCTACTACATTGGTCGTTTCTGTTGTCTATCGCTCGCCGAATCCGATATACAGTAATCATGTCTTCACTACCAACTACATCAAGGCCCTCACGGACTTCTGTGATGTTAACCATCATTTGCTTCTCCTTCTTGGAGACTTCAACTACCCTGGACTAGACTGGACATCGGTTATTCCCTACCCGGGGGCCACCCAGCATGCCAAGTCGTTTTTAGAGTGCATTATCGACAGCAGTTTAACCCAAATCGTGCTGGATGCAACGCGTTTCGGCGGGGCTTTTATGAAGGACTCTGTCCTGGACCTTATCTTCTGCTCGGATCCCATTCTATCCTTCAATCCGACGATCCATGCTCCTGTGGGTACTAGTGATCATTGCGTTGTGCTCTTTGAAACCTGCCTTAGTCAAAAGTCCGATACTTTTCGCCCTACACGCAACTTCTACCAGGGTGATTATGATTCATTCTCCGGCTACCTTTGGAACACTGACTGGGATAATATCTTATCCGCTGACAACATCGATGACTTGTGGACTGCTTTCCATTTGGTATTACAGGCTGGGATAAACGCTTTTATCCCATTTCGCAAGGAATTGCCAAAGCCATTACCAGCTGCTCGGACTATTCGTTCACGTCAACTTAAGCAAGCAGCTTGGAAGAAACTTTCTAAACTAAAGCGTCAGCATGCCAGTGAGCGCGTTGTGAATGCCCAGTACGATTTATATAAGACATTTCGAAACTCCAACACTAATCATCTTCGCAAACTACGACGGAAGCAAGAAAACATATTGGCTTCCCGTATAAAGGATAATGCAAAAAGTTTCTACAATTACATAAATCGATTTAGAAAATGCCGTCACAAAATTACGCAGATAACTCGTTCTGATGGCTCTCAAACCACTTCTATTCGGGACGCGGCTGATGCTTTAAATGAGTTCTTCGTATCGGTGGTTTCGGATTCTGGTCACCATTCTTGTCCCTCGTTTGTCGACCGTACTATGCTCCCTTCTACTGCTACCCATACTCTTGCCCATTTTGATTGTCTACCTGAAGCTATTTTAGTCGAACTCCATCAATTACCTACGAATAAGTCTCCTGGTTCAGACGGTATTCACCCTCTTCTACTACGCCGTCTCGCACTTGAATTGCTGGCACCTGTTCATCGGCTACTCAATTATTCCTTCTCTACGTGCACTCTCCCGGACCAGTGGAAAGAGGCCAACATCACGCCTCTACATAAGAATGGATCGCGTATAGATCCCTCGAACTACAGACCGATCAGTGTGCTGAATCACATTCCTAAAATTGCTGAAAGACTAGTCCACGTTCAGTTGCGTGCTCATCTCGAAGCCATCAACTTCTTCAGCCCGGCTCAACATGGGTTCCTTCCTCGGAAGTCATGCATCACCAATTTGCTCGTTGCCACCACTACGTGGGCGAAATGGCTAGACGATGGTTCGGGTGTTGACATTATATATTTGGACTTTTCAAAGAGGCTTTCGACACTGTCTCTCATACTGGTTTGCTGCATACATTGGAGTTAGCGGGCGTCACTGGAGACGCTTTGGAATGGTTGAGGTCGTACCTATGCGGTCGTACACAGCGAGTGGTTCTGCACGGCGAAATGTCTTCTTTGGGTGCTGTGAAGCGCGGGGTACCCCAAGGTTCCATTCTTGGGCCCCTATTATTCAACGTCTACATCAACTCGCTTCCATCTGTCGTGCGACATGCTCTTGTCCTTTTATTCGCGGACGACACTAAGTTATCCTTTCGCATTCGTAATATGGCTGATTGTCGCCTCCTACAAGATGATTTGGACGCTGTTGCGAATTGGGCACTTGATCACGATATGCGCTTCAATGCCAGTAAGTGTGCGGTTCTTCATCTTGGTCGTCATAACCCGAACAACGTATACCTCATAAATGGTACCCCAATTCGTTCGCTCGCGACGGAAGAGGATCTAGGGGTTCTGGTGGACACCAAGTTGTAATTTTCAAGCCAATCCAACAAAGTCTGTAAGCGTCTCAAATCCACCACTGGATTGGTTCGACGAAATATACACCATCGATCGGAGAAACTTATTCGTGGGTTATATAACTCTCTGGTTCTTCCGATACTCGACTATGCATCGCCGATTTGGACACCATCTCTCTTAGGTGATGCCAAGATCCTGCAGAAGGCTCAAAATGCTTTTTCGAAGCTTCCGCAACGCCTATCTAGACTTCCAGCACCCGATCGCCTAGCTGCATTGCGGATTCAATCAGTTTCTTTAAGACATCGCGTGAACAACCTATGCCTTTTACACGACTTTTTCCACGGCCGCCTCGATTTGGAGACAAGTGAATTTTTCACCAAATCCACCACCATCACCCGTGGTCACGCCCTCAAATTGGTTAAGCCTCTCGTTAAATCAAATTTTCGCCTCAATCATGTCACCTTCACTGCCATTCATGACTGGAATAATCTCCCATCTAATTTAGTTCAACTTCAAAATCCTCACACGTTTCGTCAAAAAGTTTCTATTTTTTATAGTTTAAATTCTTAAAATTTTGTTCACCCACTCCCCTCCTTTTTTTTGCTCCTTAAATACATGTTTTTTCATACATAACTCTTTTTTCTATTTGCATAGAAGCCTAGACAAAAAAAGGCTTAGCGAATATGTATACTTGATAAATAAATAAATAAATAAATATATTTATGTGCACAAGTTTGAAGAATCTTTATTTGCACAAGTTTGAAGAATCTTCATGTGCACACAAGTCTGAAGAATCTTTATGTGCACACAAGTCTGAAGAATCATTATGTGCACACAAGTCTGAAGAATCTTTATGTGCACACAAGTCTGAAGAATCTTTATGTGCACGCAAGTCTGAAGAATCTTTATGTGCACGCAAGTCTGAAGAATCTTTATGTGCACGCAAGTCTGAAGAATCTTTATGTGGACGCAAGTCTGAAGAATCTTTATGTGGACGCAAGTCTGAAGAATCTTTATGTGGACGCAAGTCTGAAGAATCTTTATGTGCACGCAAGTCTGAAGAATCTTTATGTGCACGCAAGTCTGAAGAATCTTTATGTGCACGCAAGTCTGAAGAATCTTTATGTGCACGCAAGTCTGAAGAATCTTTATGTGCACGCAAGTCTGAAGAATCTTTATGTGCACGCAAGTCTGAAGAATCTTTATGTGCACGCAAGTCTGAAGAATCTTTATGTGCACGCAAGTCTGAAGAATCTTTATGTGCACGCAAGTCTGAAGAATCTTTATGTGCACGCAAGTCTGAAGAATCTTTATGTGCACGCAAGTCTGAAGAATCTTTATGTGCACGCAAGTCTGAAGAATCTTTATGTGCACGCAAGTCTGAGGAATCTTTATGTGCACGCAAGTCTGAGGAATCTTTATGTGCACGCAAGTCTGAGGAATCTGTATGTGCACGCAAGTCTGAGGAATCTTTATGTGCACGCAAGTCTGAGGAATCTTTATGTGCACGCAAGTCTGAAGAATCTTTATGTGCACGCAAGTTTGAAGAATCTTTATGTGCACGCAAGTTTGAAGAATCTTTATGTGCACGCAAGTTTGAAGAATCTTTATGTGCACGCAAGTCTGAAGAATCTTTATGTGCACGCAAGTCTGAAGAATCTTTATGTGCACGCAAGTCTGAAGAATCTTTATGTGCACGCAAGTCTGAAGAATCTTTATGTGCACGCAAGTCTGAAGAATCTTTATGTGCACGCAAGTCTGAAGAATCTTTATGTGCACGCAAGTCTGAAGAATCTTTATGTGCACGCAAGTCTGAGGAATCTTTATGTGCACGCAAGTCTGAGGAATCTTTATGTGCACGCAAGTCTGAGGAATCTGTATGTGCACGCAAGTCTGAGGAATCTTTATGTGCACGCAAGTCTGAGGAATCTTTATGTGCACGCAAGTCTGAAGAATCTTTATGTGCACGCAAGTTTGAAGAATCTTTATGTGCACGCAAGTTTGAAGAATCTTTATGTGCACGCAAGTTTGAAGAATCTTTATGTGCACGCAAGTTTGAAGAATCTTTATGTGCACGCAAGTTTGAAGAATTTTTATGTGCACGCAAGTTTGAAGAATTTTTATGTGCACGCAAGTTTGAAGAATCTTTATGTGCACGCAAGTTTGAAGAATCTTTATGTGCACGCAAGTTTGAAGAATCTTTATGTGCACGCAAGTTTGAAGAATCTTTATGTGCACGCAAGTTTGAAGAATCTTTATGTGCACGCAAGTCTGAAGAATCTTTATGTGCACGCAAGTCTGAAGAATCTTTATGTGCACGCAAGTCTGAAGAATCTTTATGTGCACGCAAGTCTGAAGAATCTTTATGTGCACGCAAGTCTGAAGAATCTTTATGTGCACGCAAGTCTGAAGAATCTTTATGTGCACACACAAGTCTGAAGAATCTTCTGTTTGTGCACAGGTCTACGACCTCTGTTTGTGCACAGGTCTATGGAATCTGATTTGCTCATTTCTATGACATCTCTTTTTGCGCAAGTCAATAACATTTGTTTATGCTCAAGTCTAAAACATCTGTTTGTACACAAGACTAAAACATCTGTTTGTGCACAAGTCTATTCCATCTGTTTGTGCACAAGTCTAAAGCATCTGTTTGTGCACAAGTCTAAAGCATCTGTTTGTGCACAAGTCTAAAGCATCTGTTTGTGCACAAGTCTAAAGCATCTGTTTGCGCACAAGTCTAAAGCATCTGTTTGCGCACAAGTCTAAAGCATCTGTTTGCGCACAAGTCTAAAGCATCTGTTTGCGCACAAGTCTAAAGCATCTGTTTGCGCACAAGTCTAAAGCATCTGTTTGCGCACAAGTCTAAAGCATCTGTTTGTGCACAAGTCTAAAGCATCTGTTTGTGCACAAGTCTAAAGCATCTGTTTGTGCACAAGTCTAAAGCATCTGTTTGTGCACAAGTCTAAAGCATCTGTTTGTGCACAAGTCTAAAGCATCTGTTTGTGCACAAGTCTAAAGCATCTGTTTGTGCACAAGTCTAAAGCATCTGTTTGTGCACAAGTCTAAAGCATCTGTTTGTGCACAAGTCTAAAGCATCTGTTTGTGCACGAGTCTAAAGCATCTGTTTGTGCACGAGTCTAAAGCATCTGTTTGTGCACGAGTCTAAAGCATCTGTTTGTGCACGAGTCTAAAGCATCTGTTTGTGCACAAGTCTAAAGCATCTGTTTGTGCACAAGTCTAAAGCATCTGTTTGTGCACAAGTCTAAAGCATCTGTTTGTGCACAAGTCTAAAGCATCTGTTTGTGCACAAGTCTAAAGCATCTGTTTGTGCACAAGTCTAAAGCATCTGTTTGTGCACAAGTCTAAAGCATCTGTTTGTGCACAAGTCTAAAGCATCTGTTTGTGCACAAGTCTAAAGCATCTGTTTGTGCACAAGTCTAAAGCATCTGTTTGTGCACAAGTCTAAAGCATCTGTTTGTGCACAAGTCTAAAGCATCTGTTTGTGCACAAGTCTAAAGCATCTGTTTGTGCACAAGTCTAAAGCATCTGTTTGTGCACAAGTCTAAAGCATCTGTTTGTGCACAAGTCTAAAGCATCTGTTTGTGCACAAGTCTAAAGCATCTGTTTGTGCACAAGTCTAAAGCATCTGTTTGTGCACAAGTCTAAAGCATCTGTTTGTGCACAAGTCTAAAGCATCTGTTTGTGCACAAGTCTAAAGCATCTGTTTGTGCACAAGTCTAAAGCATCTGTTTGTGCACAAGTCTAAAGCATCTGTTTGTGCACAAGTCTAAAGCATCTGTTTGTGCACAAGTCTAAAGCATCTGTTTGTGCACAAGTCTAAAGCATCTGTTTGTGCACAAGTCTAAAGCATCTGTTTGTGCACAAGTCTAAAGCATCTGTTTGTGCACAAGTCTATAACACCTGCTTGTGAACAAGTCTATAACACCTGCTTGTGAACAAGTCTATAACACCTGTGTGTGAACAAGTCTATAACATCTCTTTGTGCACAAGTCTATAACATCTTTTTATTCGCAAGTCTATGACATCTGTTTGTGCACACGCGAGTGACTTCTGTCTGAGCAAAGGTCTACGGAATATTTTTGAGCACGGGTCTACGTATTATTTTTGTGCAAATGGGTATGGAATCTTTTTGAGCATAATGGTTTGAAATCTTTTTGAGCATAGGGGCATCGAAAATGTTTGTGCATAACTCTATGGAATCTGATGTGCACATGTCTATAACATCTCTTTTTGCGCGAGACTGCGACATTTCTTTGTGCACAAGCCTGTGATTTCTATTTGTGCACAAGTGTACGAAATATTTTATGCATTGGTGTACGGAATATTTTTATGCACAATTGTACGGAATATTTTTGTGCACAGGTGTACGAACTGTTTTTGTTCACAGGTGTACGGAATATTTTTGTGCATAGGTGTATGGAATATTATGGTGAAAATGGATTTGGAATATTTTTGTGCACAGGTGTACGGAATATTTTTGTGAAAATGGATACCGAATATTTTTGTGCACAGGTGTACGTGATATTTTTGTGCACAGGTGAACGTGATATTTTTGTGCAAATGGGTAAGGAACATTTTTGAGCATAGGGATATGGAATGTTTTTGTGCAGAGGTCCATGGATTATTTTTGTGTACAGGTATATGGAATGTTTTTGTGCAGAAGTCCGTGGAATAATTTTTGTGTACAGGTATATGACTCATGTTTGTGTACAAATCTATAGAATGTTTTGTACACCGGTCTAGGACATATGATTGTGCACAAGTCTATGGCACCAGTTTGTGCAAAAGTCTAAGGGATGTGTTTTGCACAAATATTTGACATCTATTTTTGCACAAATATTTGACATCTATTTTTGCACAAATATTTGACATCTATTTTTGCACAAATATTTGACATCTATTTTTGCACAAGTCTATGGTATCTGTGTGTACAGGTCTACAAAATATGTTTGTGCACAAGTCTGAAGAATCTTTATGTGCACAAGTCTACGGAATCTCTTGTGCAAATGTTGATGACATTGAGGAAGTCTATGAAATCAGTTTTTTACACAAGCATATGACATCTGTTTGTGCACAAGTCTATAACATCGGATTATGCAAAACCGTGTGACTTGTGTTTGTGTACAAGTCTGTGGAATCTATTTGTGCACGAGTCTACGTAATATATTTGTGCGCAAATCTATGGAATCTGTTTATGCGCTAGTCTACGGCATCTGTTTGTGCACGGGTCTACGGAAAATGTTTGTGCAAATGGGTGTGGAATATTTTTGAGCATATAGGGGTATGGAATGTTTCTGAACAGGTCCAAGGCATGTTTTTGTGCACAGGTCTATGTCACATGTTTATACAAAAGCCAATAGAATATTTTGTGCATAGGTCAATGGAATCTTTTTGTGCACAGCACAGTTTTATGAAATATTTTGTGCGCAGGTCTAGGGAATATTTCTGTGCAAATGGTTATGGAATAGTTTTGTGCTATGGGTATGAAATCTTTATGTACACAGGTCTATGGAATCTTTAGCGCGCAGGTCTAAGGAATCTTTATGTGCACAAGTATATATAATGTTTTGTGCACAGTTCCATGAAATATTTTGTGCACATCTCCATGAAATCTTTTGTGCTCAGGTCTATGGAAACTTGATGTGCACAAGTCCATAGAATGTTTTTTGTGCACAAGCATGTCTATGACTTCTGTTTGTGCACAAAACTGGAATCTGGTTTGTACATGTCTATGACATCTGTTGTGCACAAGCCTGTGACTTTTACTTGTGAACAAGTTTACGCAATTTGTTTGTGCACATGGCTACGGAATCTGTGCACAGATCTCCGGAATCTGTTTGTACACAGGCCTACGGCATCTGTTTGTGCACAGGTTTACGGCATCTGTTTGTGCACAGGCCTACGGCATAATTTTTGAGCACAGGTCTAGGGAATCTTTTGTGCACAGTTTTATGGAATCTCTTTGGGCACAGGTCTAAGGAATATTTTTGTGCACAGGTCTATGGAATAGTTTTGTGCAAATGGGTATGGAATCGTTTCGTGCAAATGGGTATGAAATTGTTTTGTGCAAATGGGTATGGAATCTTTATGGAAACAGGTCTATGACTTCTGTTTGTAAACAAGTCTAAGAATTCTGTTTGTGCACTAGTCCGTGGAATCTGATGTGCACATATCCTTGACATCTCTTATTGCGCAAGTCTATGATGTATTTTTTGTGCAAGTCTATGACATCTGTTTGTGCACAACCCTGTGACTTTGTGTCCAAGTATCCGGAATCTGTTTGTGCACATGTCTACGGTATCTGTTGTGCACATGTCTACGGTATCTGTTGTGCACATGTCTACGGTATCTGTTTGTGCACATATCTACGGTATCTGTTTGTGCACAGGTCTACGGAATATTTTTGTGCACAGGTCTACGAAATATTTTTGTGCACAGGTCTACGGAATATTTTTGTGCACAGGCCTACGGAATATTTTTGTGCACAAGCCTACTGAATCGGTTTGTGCAGAGGTCTAAGGAATCTGTCTTTGCAAAGGCCTCTGCATCTGTTTGTGCACAGGTCTAAAGAACATTTTCTGCAAATGGATACGGGATATTTTTGTGCAAATGGATATGCAGTATTTTTGTTCACTGGTGTACGAGATATTCTTGAGCATATTTTTGAGCATAGGGGTATGGAATGTTTTGGTGCAGAGGTCCATGGAATCTTTTTGTGTACAGGTATATAACATCTCTTTTTTCACAAGTTTATGACATCTGTTTGTGCGTAAGTCTATGACATCATTTTGTGTGCAAGTCTATGACATCAGTTTGTGCTCAATTCTAAGGGATCTGTTTGTGCACAATTCTAAGGGATCTGTTTGTGCGCAATTCTAAGGGATCTGTTTGTGCACAAGTCTAAAGCATCTGTTTGTGCACAAGTCTAAAGCATCTGTTTGTGCACAAGTCTAAAGCATCTGTTTGTGCACAAGTCTAAAGCATCTGTTTGTGCACAAGTCTAAAGCATCTGTTTGTGCACAAGTCTAAAGCATCTGTTTGTGCACAAGTCTAAAGCATCTGTTTGTGCACAAGTCTAAAGCATCTGTTTGTGCACAAGTCTAAAGCATCTGTTTGTGCACAAGTCTAAAGCATCTGTTTGTGCACAAGTCTAAAGCATCTGTTTGTGCACAAGTCTAAAGCATCTGTTTGTGCACAAGTCTAAAGCATCTGTTTGTGCACAAGTCTAAAGCATCTGTTTGTGCACAAGTCTAAAGCATCTGTTTGTGCACAAGTCTAAAGCATCTGTTTGTGCACAAGTCTAAAGCATCTGTTTGTGCACAAGTCTAAAGCATCTGTTTGTGCACAAGTCTAAAGCATCTGTTTGTGCACAAGTCTATAACACCTGCTTGTGAACAAGTCTATAACACCTGTGTGTGAACAAGTCTATAACATCTCTTTGTGCACAAGTCTATAACATCTTTTTATTCGCAAGTCTATGACATCTGTTTGTGCACACGCGAGTGACTTCTGTCTGAGCAAAGGTCTACGGAATATTTTTGAGCACGGGTCTACGTATTATTTTTGTGCAAATGGGTATGGAATCTTTTTGAGCATAATGGTTTGAAATCTTTTTGAGCATAGGGGCATCGAAAATGTTTGTGCATAACTCTATGGAATCTGATGTGCACATGTCTATAACATCTCTTTTTGCGCGAGACTGCGACATTTCTTTGTGCACAAGCCTGTGATTTCTATTTGTGCACAAGTGTACGAAATATTTTATGCATTGGTGTACGGAATATTTTTATGCACAATTGTACGGAATATTTTTGTGCACAGGTGTACGAACTGTTTTTGTTCACAGGTGTACGGAATATTTTTGTGCATAGGTGTATGGAATATTATGGTGAAAATGGATTTGGAATATTTTTGTGCACAGGTGTACGGAATATTTTTGTGAAAATGGATACCGAATATTTTTGTGCACAGGTGTACGTGATATTTTTGTGCACAGGTGAACGTGATATTTTTGTGCAAATGGGTAAGGAACATTTTTGAGCATAGGGATATGGAATGTTTTTGTGCAGAGGTCCATGGATTATTTTTGTGTACAGGTATATGGAATGTTTTTGTGCAGAAGTCCGTGGAATAATTTTTGTGTACAGGTATATGACTCATGTTTGTGTACAAATCTATAGAATGTTTTGTACACCGGTCTAGGACATATGATTGTGCACAAGTCTATGGCACCAGTTTGTGCAAAAGTCTAAGGGATGTGTTTTGCACAAATATTTGACATCTATTTTTGCACAAATATTTGACATCTATTTTTGCACAAATATTTGACATCTATTTTTGCACAAATATTTGACATCTATTTTTGCACAAGTCTATGGTATCTGTGTGTACAGGTCTACAAAATATGTTTGTGCACAAGTCTGAAGAATCTTTATGTGCACAAGTCTACGGAATCTCTTGTGCAAATGTTGATGACATTGAGGAAGTCTATGAAATCAGTTTTTTACACAAGCATATGACATCTGTTTGTGCACAAGTCTATAACATCGGATTATGCAAAACCGTGTGACTTGTGTTTGTGTACAAGTCTGTGGAATCTATTTGTGCACGAGTCTACGTAATATATTTGTGCGCAAATCTATGGAATCTGTTTATGCGCTAGTCTTCGGCATCTGTTTGTGCACGGGTCTACGGAAAATGTTTGTGCAAATGGGTGTGGAATATTTTTGAGCATATAGGGGTATGGAATGTTTCTGAACAGGTCCAAGGCATGTTTTTGTGCACAGGTCTATGTCACATGTTTATACAAAAGCCAATAGAATATTTTGTGCATAGATCAATGGAATATTTTTGTGCACAGCACAGTTTTATGAAATATTTTGTGCGCAGGTCTAGGGAATATTTCTGTGCAAATGGTTATGGAATAGTTTTGTGCTATGGGTATGAAATCTTTATGTACACAAGTCTATGGAATCTTTAGCGCGCAGGTCTAAGGAATCTTTATGTGCACAAGTATATATAATGTTTTGTGCACAGTTCCATGAAATATTTTGTGCACATCTCCATGAAATCTTTTGTGCTCAGGTCTATGGAAACTTGATGTGCACGTCTATAGAATGTTTTTTATGCACATGTCTATGACTTCTGTTTGTGCACAAAACTGGAATCTGGTTTGTACATGTCTATGACATCTGTTGTGCACAAGCCTGTGACTTTTACTTGTGAACAAGTTTACGCAATTTGTTTGTGCACATGGCTACGGAATCTGTGCACAGATCTCCGGAATCTGTTTGTACACAGGCCTACGGCATCTGTTTGTGCACAGGTTTACGGCATCTGTTTGTGCACAGGCCTACGGCATAATTTTTGAGCACAGGTCTAGGGAATCTTTTGTGCACAGTTTTATGGAATCTCTTTGGGCACAGGTCTAAGGAATATTTTTGTGCACAGGTCTATGGAATAGTTTTGTGCAAATGGGTATGGAATCGTTTCGTGCAAATGGGTATGAAATTGTTTTGTGCAAATGGGTATGGAATCTTTATGGAAACAGGTCTATGACTTCTGTTTGTAAACAAGTCTAAGACTTCTGTTTGTGCACTAGTCCGTGGAATCTGATGTGCACATATCCTTGACATCTCTTATTGCGCAAGTCTATGATGTATTTTTTGTGCAAGTCTATGACATCTGTTTGTGCACAACCCTGTGACTTCCGTTTGTGTCCAAGTATCCGGAATCTGTTTGTGCACATGTCTACGGTATCTGTTGTGCACATGTCTACGGTATCTGTTTGTGCACATGTCTACGGTATCTGTTTGTGCACAGGTCTACGGAATATTTTTGTGCACAGGTCTACGGAATATTTTTGTGCACAGGTCTACGGAATATTTTTGTGCACAGGTCTACGGAATATTTTTGTGCACAAGCCTACTGAATCGGTTTGTGCAGAGGTCTAAGGAATCTGTCTTTGCAAAGGCCTCTGCATCTGTTTGTGCACAGGTCTAAAGAACATTTTCTGCAAATGGATACGGGATATTTTTGTGCAAATGGATATGCAGTATTTTTGTTCACTGGTGTACGAGATATTCTTGAGCATATTTTGAGCATAGGGGTATGGAATGTTTTGGTGCAGAGGTCCATGGAATCTTTTTGTGTACAGGTATATAACATCTCTTTTTGCACAAGTTTATGACATCTGTTTGTGCGTAAGTCTATGACATCATTTTGTGCGCAAGTCTATGACATCAGTTTGTGCTCAATTCTAAGGGATCTGTTTGTGCACAATTCTAAGGGATCTGTTTGTGCGCAATTCTAAGGGATCTGTTTGTGCGCAATTCTAAGGGATCTGTTTGTGCGAAATTCTAAGGGATCTGTTTGTGCGCAATTCTAAGGGATCTGTTTGTGCGCAATTCTAAGGGATCTGTTTGTGCGCAATTCTAAGGGATCTGTTTGTGCGCAATTCTAAGGGATCTGTTTGTGCACAATTCTAAGGGATCTGTTTGTGCACAATTCTAAGGGATCTGTTTGTGCACAATTCTAAGGGATCTGTTTGTGCACAATTCTAAGGGATCTGTTTGTGCACAATTCTAAGGGATCTGTTTGTGCACAATTCTAAGGGATCTGTTTGTGCACAAGTCTACGGGATCTGTTTGTGCACAAGTCTACGGGATCTGTTTGTACACAATTATATGACATGTGTTTTCACAAGTCTGTGTTATCTACGAAATATGCTTGTGCACTCAGGGTGACCACAAATAACCTTGTAATAGTTATAGGAAAATAGGAAATTTACAATTGATTTACAGGAAATTATAGGAGACTAGCTGTTACCCGCGGCATCGCTTGAGTGTAGTAAGAACTTCCATCAAGTATGGGTACATTTTACTGATTAGACTAATATTTTTGTAGCATCCTAGGAGCGAAGGCACTCGGCGTCGCCCATCAGCTCGTCGGGACATTTTTTATTACTTTACACGCAGACATTCTATAAAGAAAGGTTTTTAAATATCTGGCCGCCATTTAAAATGATGGCAACAAATCGATCCCGAAAGACCATATAGCCCGTCTATAGGTTAAAGGAATCCAGTGTACTAAATATTTGTGAAATCGGTTGAAACTCACGGACTTTCTTACAAAGAGAAGATTTGTTACATTTCTGGGCGCCATTTATGAAGATGGCGGCGGATTGGAAAAATCTTTCTTAGTACGCGCCTACTACTTACGAGTAACGTTCCCTCAAATTTTCAGCCTTCTGGGGCCAGCGGTTTAGGCTGGGCGATGATTATCTGTCAGTCTGTCTGTCAGTCAGGACTTTTATTTATATAGATATAGACATGAGTGAATCATATACTAGCTCCCTATAAGTTACTCAGTCACACTGGCTTAATGTATCCAGCATTTTCTTCCGAATAGTTGAGAGGAGGGGAGGCGGGTGAAAGTGATAGTAGACGGCGCCCTCTCTTAGGGCTTTGAAATTAATGTATCGAGAACTTGAAAGTGACGATAGTTCCAAATGGTATTAACGGTTTTGGAGGTTTGATTTCTTTGCGTCACATTCATTCTTTTGCTTATTTAAAAATAATTTGGGTTTCACAACAGGCTTCGTTAAAAATGAGTTGGACCTTTCTTTAAGTTTTTCTATTAGTTCTTTAGACGCCTTATTAAAAAGTTTAGTAAGGTTTTCGAGATGATTATTAAGTTGTTGTTTAGCTCTTATTTTTTCATAAAGTTGGGTTCTCTCACCATAAATAGTTCCTGCCTCTGATCTTTGCCTACGGAATAAAAATTCTTATTCCGCCCTGAATTTAAATGAGTTTCTTTCATTTGGCCTGTGTCAAAAAATATCCAAAATTCTGCCATTTTAATGCGAAAAAATAAAACTTCCTATTGCGCCAACCTTAACCCATTAAAATAATTTCAAAGATAAATGAACCGCCCGCAAACAATCACAACATTTCTAAAACGTCGTCTGCTTATACCAACTACCATTCAGTTCAAAGTTTCATTGGTTGATCACCTTTTCCGGTTTTTTACCGGAAATACGTAAGCGCGGAGAGTAGTGTTATTTTCTCTCACTATAGGTCGCATATAGGTAACACTTTTTTGGCGGGAAGAAAATGCTGGATACATAAGGCTAGTGTGGTTGAGTAACTTATAGGGAGCTAGTATATGATTCACTCATGATATAGATGTATAATTAAAAAAACAGGAAAAGACAAGAGAACTACTCTTGAAAAAATAGAAAAATATAGGTTGCAAATGCTTTGAAAGTAATAAGACAAGATTTACAAAGGAGCTTTGGTTTAATTATAACCATAAGTTCGTAAGATATGTTACATAAATTTGTCACTGGAAACTGAGAGCTTGTCTCGAAGTGACGTAAATGAAACGTCATAGATTCTCGTAAAGCGACGCCTGATGAGGCCCTGTCAAAGGCTTAGTACAGACTAAATAGGAAGATGGAGTAGAAAATCGCGTGTAGTCAATTCTCGCGTCGTTCTCGAACTAGCTCTCATTAAGTCTCTAGCATTTCGAAATATAGGAAGTGTCATACTTATGGAACGTAATCTTAAAAACATATGCTATAACTTTAAAACATCACAGACTTCCCTGACAAATATTTTTAGAGGCTTCCATAGCTTTGGTGATATATAACAAAACCAAAAGTGAGAGCGCACAAAATATCTACAATTTCAAAAAATAGGAAAATATAGGAAAATTATCGAAATTATAGGAACTAATAGGAAGACATCCGAAAATAGGAAAAATTATAAAATTTAGGAAATGTGGTCACCCAGCGCAGGTCTACGGAATATGTTTGTGCACAGGTGTATAGATTGTTTTTGTACACAGGTCTACGGAATATGTTTGTGCACAGGTGTATAGATTGTTTTTGTACACAGGTCTACGTAATAATTTTTTAGCCTAAGTCTTCGGAATCTATTTGTATTATTGCATCCACTGTGCTTTGCACGTGAAAACGACGGGAAGGCAATTTGAGTTGGACTGGGCGTTGAAGCAATCAAGATTAATACTTCTATAATAGATGGTTAGGGCCTTGTTAGTTCAAACGTGGTAACTAATATACGCGCAACACCACAAGACTTAAATGGAGCGCCTGCTTTTCAGTATACGTTTTAAAATACTAGTTTCTAAACAGTTTTAATTCATATTAAGACTGAAGTGACAGATATTAATCAAAACTGTCTTTGTACACAAAGACGCGAAAAAGTAAGAGATAAGTGTAGAAAATTTATGCTGCTGGCCCATTGGGCCGAATCCCATTAGACCGAATGTCCCATTCAACCGAATCCCGTTGGACCGAATATAGCCAAAATGTGCGGGTTTATTATCTTAAAATTTTCATTGCTATTAAAAGATATATTTTTAACGCCGTATTTTGAAACCGAATTAAAAAAATTTGTTTGGTTTAAAGAAAATACCCTTGTCCTTAAGCTTGCGTCTATCAATGCACTTTCCTATATAAATAATGATACTGTGATGGTCAAATCCCAAGTTGGTCAAATGCCTCTATTGTAACCGAGCCGAATCAAAGCCAACCTGAAATGACCCGTAAAACAATCAATATTTTGGAAAAGGCATATATTTATTGTTCAAGGAACTTAATAAATGCAGCATTAATTCCTCCAGAATCTTTATAATAATAATTTGTTGGAAAAGGCCCACTTTTATTATGCAAGGACCTCAATGAAAATAAAATATTATGGAAAATAGGTTATCCTACCACTTCCAATCCTAACCTAACTTAACCTAACTTAACCTAATCTAACCTAACCCAACCTAACAAAACATAACCTAAACCTAAACCTACCTACCCAACCTAACAAAACATAACCTTACCCTACCTAACCTAACCTAAAAAAACATAACCTAACCTAATCTAACCTACCCTAACCTAACCCAACCTAACAAAACAAAAACATAACCTAACCTTACCCTACCTAACCTAACCTAACCTATCCCAACTCAACGTACCCTAACCTAACCCAACCTAACAAAACATAACCTAACCTTAACCTACCTAACCAAACCTAACCTAATCTAACCCAACCCCACCCACCCCAACCCAACCTAACCCAACCCAACCAAACCTAACCTAACCCAACCTAACCTAACCTAACCCAACCTAACCTAACAAAACATAATCTAACCTAACCCAACCAAACCTAACCTAATCTAACCTAACCCAACCCAAGCAAACCTAACCTAACCTAACCCAACCTAACCTAACCTGATTAGCCTTAACCCTCTAAAATATTACCGTCATTTTAATAAAATTTACGCAAATATTTCAAATACTCAAAGGCCATTATTGTAAAAGTATTTTTTATTAATTTATAGCTTCCCACACTGTCTAACGTAACTGCAATTAAGTTCAAATGAAATTAATAATCAATTGCATGAAACTATTATACGTGGTTTACTTTTTCTTTCGGGGAATCGATCCAAGGACTATCGCACGGTAGTCCGATACTCTTCCACTGCGCCACGGTGAGACGGTGAAACGAAAGTTCCTATCGCTAAATTAACTTATATAGCCTTATAAGTAATAATAATATTCCCAATAAAAAATCCCAATAGACAGACACCGCACGAGCGGCGGGATTTAAAATCATATTTCAGATAAAATCGGTCGATTGGGAATTCGGTCGAATGGGATTCGATCCAATGGGAGGACACCAAAATTAATTGTTTGAAGTAACAGATATTCAAATTTTCATTTTTGAAGACGTGATTATAAAACATCAATTATTTGAAAAAAATTCTTATCTTAGTTTTTTTCACAAAAATTTCAGAGAAACTACCTTATTTTCGAGAAACTCATGGAATGTTCCTTTGTCCAACTCTTCTTAGAATAGTGCCTAAGGAAATTAGACATGAATATATAAAAATTAGGGTTCCTAATTCTCCTTGGGACGCTGATCATTTGATAACGTTTCTTAAAGAGGATATTACTCTGAGAGAAACGGCTGAGGTGTTAGGTAATGAAATAAGTCAAAATCAAAAGTCAGTAATGAAAGGGTTGGTGATACCAGAAAAAATAAAAGTTAAAAATGATTATAATAAAGGTCCCAAGGGTACAACTGCAGTGTTAGCTACTGGCATGGAAAAACAAGGAGGGAATATATTTTGTATATTCTGTAAAAGTCAAAACCACTCTTCCAATATTTGCACAAATTTTGACTTAAGTGCTAAGCAAAGCATATTGTCCAAAGAAAACAGATGTTTTAATTGCTTGAAAATGGGACACAATGCAAAAAAGTGTTATTCAAGATTTAAAAGTTGTAAACTATGTCAAGGTAAACATAACGTAGCAGTTTGTGAAAAAAATGAGGTAAATTGGGAAAATCAAAAAGTTGGAAACAATCAAAACAAAAATAATCAGGCATCTAATGAACAAGCAACTACTGTGAAATCCGTGTATTCAAGTAGTATTGAAACCACGGTAATCTTACAGACTGCAAAAACGGCAGTATTAAACCCCTCGAACAGGAAAAAGACTATAGTTAGATGCTTACAGTTTCAGGAAATACTTCTGAATAATTTTAAAATTCTAATTAGGTTCAGATTATAAGGATAATTTTAAATAAGGACCTCCGACCAATCGCGTAACGCCCTGCCTTTTTATTAACAAAATTTTATCAAATCTTGAGATAAATTTCATTCGAAATGGAACGTGCCACGAGAATTTGGTTAATAAAAAGGCAGGGCGTTACGTGATTGGTCAGAGGTCCTTATTCAAAATTATCCTTAACATCTGAACCTAATTTGAATTTTAAAATCATTCAGAAGTTTTTCCTGAATGTTTCACTATGCAGACTGGTCTTATAATTTGCAGAAGAATCGATAATAAATCACTTGCTTTTCTACTTCACCCTCCCTTTAAGAGGGTTAATTGTACCTCTATTATTTAAAGTTCAATTATTTTTAAACATTGATGATGAAATAATTGCTTACGTTCGGCACATAAGAGCGAGGCGTTTTCCCAGACATTTTCAAGGGTTTCTTGGGCCATTTTCTTGGCAACTTTCTTGTTGGGCACCGATTTGTATTCGTTGGTTACGATGGAGTGAATGACGAGTAAAATTGACAGAAGGACCAAAGTTAACACTATTAAAACCAGCACCTGAATGAATACAAGAACAAAACTGAATGAATTGCCTAGCAAGTATATTGTTATTGAAAAACATTTTACTTCGGTGTCCATATTTAAGAAGGACCAAGAATTGGACGTGACTATCACTTGGGGGCTGGACACGATAATCAGATTGCTTATTGCGTATGGCGGAGACGGACTGAAATGATCCAATCGACTTCGGAAAAATAAGCTTGGCTCGTCCCACGCCGTAACATGAGAATTCTAAAACCGTTGTAAGGGTTTATTACTTTGTACTCCGGTTCCTAATCTTTAGCGGTAAAATCGCATACCTTGAAAAAATTTGGCGTTTCATAAAGGCCATCCGGTTCAATATCGTTCCCTTCGAAATCCAGCCTAAATGTCGTCGAGAACATTTTATTGCAACATAATGTTAACATTGGCTTATAACAGTCCGTAAGCTGAGATTCGTTTCTGCTAGTTTTTACCTCTCCGAGTGACGTATGTCACGGAGAGGTATTACACCGGCCGTATCTGTCTGTCTGTGTGTCTGTGTGTCTGTCAGACCCCACATGACCGCGTTCGCAGTTTACAAATCGGAGCAAACAAATACCTGATTTCCGGAACGCGTTCGCGGTTCACGGAAATTTGGGTTCCCACACCACGAGCTTTAGTTTTCGTCCACTCCACATGGACACTAGTCTGTACTTGCTGGCTTCCAAGCAACACCATCTTCTGTTCTTTGTCCATTCCACATGGACGCCAGTCAGTACATTCAGGCTTCTTTTCCTTCGTCATCGTTTAGTTTCAAGATATACGCGGCGATCGGCTAGGGTTAAGAGAAACGTCTAGCCTCCCAATGGCGGGGCTTCCACCATCGGTTCACGCGAATGCGTTTTTATCGTTTGGTTTTAAGATATACGCGGCGATCGGCTAGGGTTACGAGAAACGTCTAGCCTCCCAATGGCAGGGCTTCCACCATCGGTTCACGCGAATGCGTTTTTATCGTTTGGTTTTAAGATATACGCGGCGATCGGCTAGGGTTACGAGAAACGTCTAGCCTCCCCAGGGCAGGGCTTCCACCAAGTGTTCACGCGAATGCGTTTTTATCTATTTTTATAATGGAAACGAATCGTATATATACCCCAAAATTTGAAGAAAGCGGGCAACAGGGGTACCCTTCACTTTAAACGTCAATATTAGAAAAGTTTCAAAAGATAATAGGAATAACTTTATTTTAAACGATTTAACTATTATTAATGTTAATTATTGAAGATTAAAATAATTAAAAATAATTATATTTATTTAATTATTTAAGATAAACTTATTTCTATGTAATGACACAAGTGAGAGCTTATATAGAACGAGTAATGAAGATTGCATCCGAATCGAAACACTACACGCATATCAAAGTTAATATAAAGCGAGTAGGATGATAAGATCTCTTACAAAACGATAACATTTCGTTTTTGCAGAATATTAAATGGAAATATGCTAAATATTTTTGGGCATTACGATTCTTTTAGTAGTTGTGTAGCTATAAAGCTCTGTTTCATCTCAATATTCCAAGAACATCTTTTATATTAACATTTCAAATTTGGTGTTTACTTTTTAATTCAGCTTTACCACATTTATATATAGTGTAAACGCAACTTTTAATTTCACTACATAATATGGCCTTTAATACTTCGTCTCTCTATAAGCGTTGAAGCGATTGGGTCTATAAAATAAGATGCCTTAGATTTAAGCCAGAATTGACCTTGTTTCGTGTCCTATTTCAAAAGGTGTTAACGGTTCAGAGTGAGCCGAAAGTTAAATACACACTTAAGTGATAGATATTAGGTCCTCATTAGAATTATGAGAATACACGGAGAAATGTTAAACGATTAAACCTTTACAAATGACCTTCGCAATATCCCGCCAATTTGAGCTACGTATTTCCGGTTTTTCTCATTGGCTGGTGGACCCATGGACGAAGTAATACTGAAGGACCAATGGCAGCCCATTACTGCCTCTATTACTAAGCGACTTAACAACCAATGTAAAGCTTACATCCCTCTTTTCAGCCCCAACATGGAGGGTGTTATGAAAATGCGGAGTCAAATCCCGGAAAACGCTAGCACCATCTAGACAAAATAAGACGTTAGCTGCTTCCCTCGTTAGAACGTTGATTCCCCCACTGTCCGGTTTGCTACTATCTGCCGCTAGGAGGCGAATTAACAAGTATTTTTCAACTTTCTCCCTCTGCCATCCGTCCTTCAGTATTGGTTCGTCCATGGTGGACTTGTGTTTGGAAAGTAAATTCGTCTCGACTCGGAGAGGTTTATTTTGGCTTCCCAACTTGTTTTAACATTGCGTAGTAAACGTTCAAATGAGCCTTTGATATAAAACAATAAAGTTGACGGGTGTGGGGGTGCGAATAGTTGGTTTTGACTTTTTTGGAGATCGAGATCCCCATTAGAAACAAGACTCAATTACTTGCCAAGATTAATCTATTCAAAATTAGCTTAATTTGTTTAAAGAACAATCCATGTGATTGAAAGACCAGTACTAGAAATTACCAAAAAATAGTTTTGCTATATTTACTGGGTTACTTTTTTATAGATATTCAAAAACGAATCCTTAAAAATCTGAATTTATACCAAAAAGAAATGTACCTATAAGAAGGCCTAAATTCGCTAGACTTTGGCTGCTACTCTTACGATGGTGTGAGGGAACAAACAAGACCAACCCCATTTTTGTCCGTCATAACCCCAAAAACCGGAGTAAAGAGAAAAATTTTAATTTGAAATGCTTTCCAATAAATCGGCTGCGATACAGCCGTCCATCAAATTAACCCTAAACTTGAGGGTTTCCGCAATCTCACCGCGGTGAATTCTTTGACGATGCCAATCTTATTTCTTTCCCAATACTTCCAAGAGCCGGAAGAGGATCTTTTCTAAACAAGGGTGCAGACAACGTTTTTTAACTCATAGCATAGAAATAACGCAGTTCCTTGTGCAATTCTTTCTCATTACGAGCTCTAAGGTGGTATGTGGATCTTAACTTAATCGGTATTATCCACGCTTGTTTTTCGTGTGTCCGGGGCCACACACGCACACACCATTGCAATGCTAGGTCTGGTGACATAAAAACACCTAGCAAAAATTGGATTTTCCAAAATTTCGCAATCCTATTTGCTCGAAGGAGACAGCGAGGTATTGGGCATTTAGTCTAATTAATAGCAAAAGCGGATTATGCTTCAGACATAAAGTATGTAAGTGCCACTTTTCCATAGCTTTGGCCATGGATTTCATGATATTCCCGAAGTAAAAACTAAGCAGACGAACAAAAAAGCTTTTAACCAATCATGAGCCCCCTAACCATAGATAACCTCTTTAATGCCAGACCAATCGGCGACGGCTATTACTATTTTCTTGCATGGGATGGGACCTCGACTCGACGTCGCCGTCGAGATAACCGGGAAGCCCGCAAGGCGAATTTGCGGTATCGTTCGGTTGGCGTTATAAAATATTAAGCGATTTAAAGCTCAAGTTTTTGAAAATCCCGAGCCGCCGGCGGCCGGGCTTGCCGTAACGGCGAGAACAGAAAAATACCTCGTTAGAAAACAGATGCACGAGATCTTAAATAGTCCAAGCAAAAGCTACCCAGATTGATAACATTTTAACGCCTTACTCCCAAATAATTAATGGATCTCTTTGAAATTTTAATCATATATTGTGAGCCCGAATTGTAGTTCTGTGGAATTTTTTCGAAACAATTTATACAATACAAAAAAACTACATCCAAACAAAAAACTCTCCTTATACATTAAGAGCAGTATGAAGTCTTATCTAAGAGAGCTTCCGCTCTCCTAGAATAATCTTTGGTATTGTGAATAGTTTTATGTGACGAATATTTTAAACACCCTACTTAGTCTTTATAGTAGTTCTCGAATTTAGGTACGTGGTAAATCGATTCTTTAGGCGGAAGGATCGGATGGATCCGAAGGAGCCGCGTTACTGAACTATTTCCCTCCGCGTAAGGGGAGGTTCTTTCCTAGGAGCTTAGAGAATATCGTGTTACGCATGTTACGTACTTCATGTGTAAAGCCTAATCGGCTTCTGTTAATAGTCGAATTGAATTCTAAGTGTGAAATTTACTTTATGTTGAGGAATCGTCTTAAATATTCTGCCATGAACTTCATCTGTTCCGGGAGATGCACCGTATACTGATGAAAATTTAAAGTTTAATTGTCATCAAAATGCAATCTTAATTCCGAGACAATGAAGACTCGCTTCAACAACAACAATGCCAGCTCACCTCAAAATTGGTAGTTTTCGAACAATTAATAGTTGTTTCTTGCGTGTACCTTTAATAATAATTTAATCATCAAATGAAAGATAATGTTTAGGATTAGATAATTCAAGTTCTACCTGTATTTAAAATAACGATCATTTCCGACAAATTCAATTTCGTTCAATGCCATTTTGTAGTTCACTCAACTCCTAGAAAGGTCAATCCGAATACTTCCAAAACTGAAAGAGTTGCTGAGAGATTTTTTTGTATTTCTTCAGTAACAGAGTGAGACAAGTTAATAGTGTTTTCTTTGAAGCAAGAAAAATCCCGGACGTTCAAAAATATTTCCTAAACGGAAACATCATAATAAGCACAAGTGTAATATTTTTTTGATTTCCTAGTAAGCTGTCAGTATTCTAAAGGCATGGGTTTAGGCAAGAAGGAACTTACTATAAGAAAAAATAAGTAGCGAGATTTTACGCTTCTACTCTTACGCCGGTGTTAGTGGTCAAGTAAGCCCCACCCCTTTCAGGTCCGTCATTGCTCTGCGCATTCCCATTGGATCCCGTGGGGATAGGTCTTACAGACGCGAATGACGTATTCCGACTAGAGGAAAAATACCTCTAGAAAAGAAAACAGAAAATGGAGGGTGCCCGCGGTGCTGAAACGGTTCGCGAATGGTTTTTAATTGCCTTTAACAGGAATGTATGGAGGGGTTGGAATGGCTAAGATCAAATTCTAATCGGCGTGAAATGATTTTGGAAACAACTGGCGTGGCTTAATTTACGCTAGTGACGTCATAGCCTGACGGAAAAAAATCGTATTTACCACTTAAATTATTTTCATTCATTCATTGGCTGCTAAAAAAACTAGTTTGCTATAATTCTCCACCCTCTACCCTAGGTCCTCTGCCTAGGCTGAGAGAATCGAATATGAACGCGAACGGCGGCGAATAAGCGCATTTAAGTTTAAAAAATCTCAAAGGTCACTTCTGTCATGCCTTTCTTAACGTGTCATGACATTTTTCGCCTTCGGTAGACAGCTAAACACAAGGTTCCTAAAGCTAAACAGACGTAGGGGGAGGAGCTACACTTCTTAAAAAAAAAGGACTCGCCTTATGTTTCCCCCATCAAGGGTACAACAAGAGCCCCCTAAGCCATTCCAGCCCCTCCATACATTCCTGCCATTAACAAGATAGTTAACTTGATTGATTTTGAATATCGTTCGTTCTTTAATTGTTTCTATATTGAATCAAGTGCACTATACTTATGATTTCGCGAGTTCCAAAAACAAAACCAAGGCTTAACGAAAAGGTAAAGGAGATAGATGGTGGAAAACAAAGAGTATGATAAAAGATTAAGTCCCGCCTCCGTTTCTGCAGAATGAAGGGGGATTGTCGGCCATCGACACGCGAGCACCGGACGCTTTTAAGGCCTTATAGTAAGTTCCTTCTTGGTTTAGGCTAGTTTACTATAATTGGGCGTAATCGAAGCTTTTCAATTGATAAGTTGCATTTGAATGTTATTGACTTTCAAGGTCTATTCATTAAGGTTATGTCAAAAAACCATCCTCTTACTTGAAAGTTTCTCAAACCTATGTATAAGCAATATTAATTGTACAGAATTATAATAAAATTTGATACTGACCTTTCATTTCAATGTTTTATTCAATAGTGTTCCTGGAGTTGCAAAGCACAATCATAGAAAATAAATTTATTTTCTATGGCACAATTACCCCTTACGGACATTGGGTAAGGCGTCTTTACGCACCCCGTGAACTGCGCTTTCTGTTAACCACTCTCTATACTTTCTTAAACTATACCGTTATAATGGAGCAATATAAAGAAATCATGAAGCTTGACTCAATTACAGAAATTAAATGAAATTCCGTAATTATTATTTAGCGGCGACTTAACCCGGAGAATATGATCAATAATTTTGCTAACTAACATTAGAAGAGTTAGTCACGCAAAAGTTTAACAAGGAAAAAAATGGGTTTCCTACGAGAATTGTTACCCTTTCTGAGGTTGAATTCTACTTGGTTAGCCTCATATTATAAACCATTTAAAGATCGTTACCTTCTTCTGTAAAAGTTAGTTTAACTTAAGGTACTTATAGTTAATGGCAAATAAGGGACCTGCTTTAGTTTAATAAGCGTTTCTTAAAAAATGTTTTGATGAAATTTCGTTATCAGATACCAAAACGTACGTCTTTCGTCTTAGTTATGTGAATATGTAATTTATCGTTTGTAAATTAGAAAAAGGTTTCCAAATTTTAGCGCCCACAGTCAAAAATATTTTAGCAAAGAAATTTACTTTCGGAGTCCAGTTTTTCCTCAATTTCCCATTAAAAGCACCTGAACAAGGCATTAAGTACTAGCAATTTAACCTGGTTTAATTGACTATATAGGCTATACAGAAAATAAATTACCATAAGTTTCCGACAGAATGGTATCATTTGAGGGGTGGTCATTCATGATATCCCCTACGCTACCCACAAAATCCAACTTAAGAAATCCGAAATCAATAACAGAATACGAAATCAGGAAGGAAATCAAACGTATCTTTGCTGTTTTCGAAATCCCATAAAAAATACGAAATCGGTTAAAGTACACTCTAAGAAATTGGGGTGTGCTTTAACACCTTTAAAAGTAGTTTATATGGGTCCAAATTTGACACCGTTACAGGTGTTCATTTACACCCCTGAAAGGGTTTAATAACACTTATTTGAGAAATTGGTGTTGAAGATAAGAATAAAATGGTGCAATAGAGGTGTATTTTAACACCTTTTTAACTCTTATATCGAACTAAAAGTTAATTTTTTACTCTCATATGAGTGTTGTGCAACTCCTTAAAAGGTGTAGAATAGCACATTTCCGAGTTTAAATAACGTTTTTAAGAGTGTAGCATAACACGTTTCTAAGTGACGCATAACACCTTTCAGGTCGTCGTATAACACCTTTAAGAGTGTCGCATGACACCTTTCAGAGTGTTTGATTATTCGCGAATAGCGCTATATTAATAGCAAGGTTCCACCTTGAGAGAACTTAAGAGGACAGTTCTAACATGCAGAGCTATACCCCTTTATGCAAGGGTAGTTCTCTCATGCAATGTGAAACTGCATAAAATCCAGCGTGAATCTGCATGATCAGTTGGTCGTTTTCACCGACTTAATAACTTCTGAAAAGGCAGAAAGTTTTAAATTAGTATAAATGCATCGGGTGTTAAATCGGTTTTGGAGGCTATAATATCCCAGCAGTAGATGCACACGAACTTGTTAAATTTAACAATCTCTTTTCACGAAGAGTTTTTCGAACACCAGAAACGCCTTTGACCTAATCTACTGTAAAATATTTAAAAAAAAAAAACATTTTCTACTCTAATTTTTCTCAAAATAAAGATAAGACATGTCACAAAAGCATGTGCCCTACATGTTGGCCTCTCAAGCTGGCGTTTATAGTCCATAACGGTGGAACGAGTTCTACGCTACACCGCGGTCACAGGTCTCTTCAAGGCCTGAATATGAGGGTGCACAATATGCCTCAGGCATCGGTGCAAGGATGTGAGCCCCCTCTCCCCAATAGTAACAATAATAATAATAGTCGCCCTACTGTGAGGTCAGTACCTAACCTAGTCTCGTTTTTTTAGATCCCCACCAGTTAGAGGTGTCACACAATACTTTAAAGAGTATCGCGTAACACTTTCAAGAGTGCAATAGCGTTGCTAGGGCTTGAAATTTGGGGGGGGCTTAATCTTATGATTCGTATATAAAAGATATACAAACTTTTATTGATAAAGAGAACGGAACCGAGTTATTGACTATGAGACAATTGTGGATGAAAGAATTTCACTCGTCTTTTTTAAGTTTAGTTTTCGTTTGCTTTTAGTCCCCACTACTGTTTGATATTGAAATTCATCTCTACAAAGATGAAACTTAACGAACTTTTCATTATAATTTTTATACACTACATTGTTAAAGAATTTTAGGGGCTACGAGCAATTTTTTGGTATAGTTTACAGATTCTTTTGAGGGGGCTAACTTTGAAATTTGGGGGCGCTATAGCCCCCATAAAAGGCCTAGCGACGCCACTGCGAGAGTGTCGCATAACACTTTTAAGAGTGTCGCATAACGCTTTTCAGAGTGCCACCTAACACGTTTAGCAGTGCTTTATGAATGTACAATACCGTCGGATTACCAATTTCCTTGTTAATTTTATTTAAAGGATAAAAATATATTCTTTCATGAATATCATCTTTAAAAAATGTTTAAAAATTAAGGTTTTCAATAATGTTTTACTGTTCGGATTGACTTTAATATTAAAACATTAATGAAAAAGAAAGACCTTTTTTAAGAAACCCGCAGTATACTATAATTTTACATGTTTAATTTCAAAACAGTGTTTTAAAAGTGTTATTTTACACCGAATTTACACTTTAAATTGGCCCCTAAAAACTCAAGGTAATAAAACTCTCTTTTGGGTGTTTTTACGGTGTTTACACCGTTTTAACACTTTTTTAACACTTCCATTTCTTAGAGTGAAGTATCACAAAGTCAGAAAAAAATCACAAAATCTTTGAAAAAAATCACAAAATCTGTGAAGAAATCACAAAATCAATAAATAATAGAATCCAACGAAATCCGATTTAATCATATTGGATTTCGAAATACCGTTAACTTTTTCCAAAACGTCCGACCCCTCGGTAATATTACCTTTCCCACAATTTTATCTATAATTTACCAGGTTACTTACAGTTAATTTATCGGGTAGTTCATCAGCAATTTATAGGTAATTTACCCGGTAAATTACCGGTTTTAGCCTCTTTTCTAATCCTAAAGCGATAATCATTGAGCAGAATTATAAGAAAATTTGGTACTGGCCTTTCATTCCAATTTTTAATCCAGATTTTCTTTAGTTGTAAGTCACTGTTATACGTAACGCGACTAACGCATCCCGTGATCTGCGCTTTCTGTTAACCACTCTCCACTTTCATAAATTATGTATAATGTTGCAATATAAACAAAAAACAAAGCTTGACTTAATTATATAACCTAAATAGAGTTACATATTTTTTCTTCAGCGGCAAATTAAACCCGGAGAATCTGATCAATAATTTTGCTACCCAACATTAGAAGAGTTAGTCACTAGAAAGTTTATCAAGGGAAAAAATCGGTTTTCTACGGAATATTTACCCTTTCTGAGGTTGAAATTTGAATTCAACTATAGTTAACCTCATATTACAAAGCATATAAAGATCGTTATGTTTGGTTGGTTTTCAGTGAAAGTTTGTTTAGCTTAAGGTAATTTGTTCACGTAATTATATAGTTAAAATGGCGTGCAGAATAATTCTTACAAAACTTTGCGAAGAAAATTCGATATCAGAAAACAAAACTTATTATCGTTTGTGTGCTTCAATTTATGGTTTTATAAAACTTTATTGGCCGTTGCTTATTTATATCTACTTTTACTATATAAAACAAAAATTAAAAATACCGACATAATTTTTCTGTCTGCCCAAAACCAAAGCAGGGGCGATCCCTTGGGGGGGGGACAGGGGGGGCTACCCCCCTAAAATTTTGTCGAGTTGGCAAATTGACGCTCACTTGGCAAAATGAAGCTCAGGGAAATTGAAAATGGACCTAAAAGGCCAGGGAAATGTCAGGGAAAAATATTTTGGAGTGAAATTGAAATTCTGGAAAACAGTATCCGAGTGACCGGAATCAGAGATTTGAGCAGAGCCAAAAAATCGCGGAGCTCGCTTCGCTCGCTCCGAATATAACTTTAATGGGATTCTATTCAAACAAAATAGTATTCGTATATCTATAACAATAACGACTCTTGTCAAAATGATTCAAGTAAATTTACAATATTCATTGTACGAGGGAGCATTTGATCTCATTATATCAACTTATAGACACTTTTATAAAGTCTTTAATTACAAACAGAAGTCCGAATTAAGGAAATCAGTGAAGTGATTTGCTTTGAAAGAGTGTTGACAACATAGTAAGATTTTACCCGAGCCAGCTGCTCTTTTAAGTATCTTCATTTAGTAACTTTTAGTTACTTTCGGTTCACTATTTCTAAAATAATTAGTCACTTTTTCACTTACTAGTAAATTATTATCCTATAATTTCAACAATTTTATATAATAACTAGTTTCAAAGTCTATGTTCGCCATGTGAGTTATTGCAAATGGTCAGGGAAACTTGATGAATTTCGTCGGGGAAACTTGATGAATTTCGTCGGGGAAGTTTGATGAATTTCGTCGGGGAAGTTTGATGAATTTAGTCGGGGAAGTTTGATGAATTTCGTCGGGGAAGTTTGATGAATTTAGTCGGGGAAGTTTGATGAATTTAGTCGGGGAAGTTTGATGAATTTAGTCGGGGAAATTTGATGAATTTAGTCGGGGAAATTTGATAAATTTAGTCGGGGAAATTTGATAAATTTAGTCGGGGAAATTTGATAAATTTAGTCAAGGATTTTCATTCCAAAACTATTTTATGAAACAGAGTAACATGATACTACATTACTACGTGTCGCTTGGCAAATTTTTGGTTTCAAGTTGGCAAAATTTGGTGGGCTCCCCCCCCCCAAAACCTTGTCCCTTCGGAACGCCCCTGAACCAAAGACGCTCATTTCAGCTTCCATTAGTGTAACATTAACATCCTCATGGGCACCTACCGTCCTTATTCATGAACAGTATGACTGTAAGGATTTATGAAATGATTCAAATTACCCAAGTTATTCTCAAAATTTCAAATATTTACTTTATAGGGGTGTGCGGGTAGTGATTATTGGATTTCGAATCGGGTACGAGAAAACAAATATTGCTTGTCGGGTATCCGAGGGTAAGGGTGTGCCCAAACTGTTTCCGGGTTGTCGGATACAAGTAGAATATTAAAAGTTAGAAAAAATACCGATCGGGTAAAATGATTATAATGGGCATCTGTCAAGTAGAGAAAGTTAAACAAGGGCATGTAAATAGTTTGAAGTATTCACTGAATGTTTTTTGAATACTTCAAAGGTGTGCATGGTTTTTCCCGGTTTTTCTTTGCTTTTTTAAAGTTCTAGCTTCTGTTAATTTTAGAAAGGTCCATCCTGCATCCACTGAAAAATACTTTGAGCAGGTACTATTGTTTAATCACGTTGTATTGAAGATTATGATTTCAACATTAAATTTGGTATTGGGGTGAAATAAGTGAACAGACGGGTTCTGCAAAAGCTGGTGATCAAAGGCTTGATCAAATGAAATTAACATTGACGCATGGAATCACAAGTATTATGTGTCTTAAGGGAAACTTTGTACTGGGAGGAGGAGGGTGCCACGCCCACTTTGTCCTCCCTCCTTAAATGACTCTAAGCCAAGGAAGTCACAAAATTTAAAATTTTTAAATATTCAAGAAAAAATAATTTTTTCTAGGTGTTTATAGCTTATTATGCACTTAACATTTCTTAATAATATGAATTTCAATTCCTAAATTGTTTCTTATTTTTCACACTTTGTGCTTAATTGTGAGAGAGCTATTTTGGTACGTTTCGTTAATATCAGTGTTCTGGACTGAAACAAAATACTTTGATGACTTGAACGAACGTCCTTAATTGAGCTTAATTCTGTTAATTGTGGCGTGTTAATTTGGCTTTAACTTACACTGAGCCTTCAAGATAACTGGAATAATTGAATCAAATTTTTGTTTAAACTTAAAAGCAAACTAACATAATTTAACAAAAACTCGCAGATAAGTATTGAGCTTTATTGAATATTGATTACATCGATGGAGAAAATTGGAGATTGAATTTTCAAAATTGTTAAAGGTGACCTTTTATATTGAATTCGAGAGGGACAGGCTCGATGTTTTTGATATTTTCGGCCAATCATCGATGGATTTTCTTGGGTATTTGTGAAAGTATGGCGCTAGTCTCGGGCCTGCCTCTCCCTCTTATTTCCTAAGAACTTGATAGAAGCATATGTTTATACAGTATATATTTTTCTTTTCTTAATAATTATTCGGTTAAAGTTTAATTGTGTGTTTTTATGAACAATATATTATTCTCGAATTTTATACTTAAGAATATTCGAGGCCAATTTTTAACTAGAATTTTAAGGTAAGGTACTTTTAATTTTACTAGAAATATTAAAGTAATTCTAGTTAAATGTTTGCTTTTCAATGACGCTTTGTGTACATATTTAAAAGTGAATTTACAATTTTGTTGTATTACACTATAAATATTTATGTTCAATAAAGGGTTAGTGTCAAAATAGTTATATTACACTATAAATATTTATGTTCAAAAAAGGGTAGTGACAAAATAGTTATATTATCTGTAAATATTTATGTTCAATAAAGGGTTAGAGCCAAAATTGTTATATTACACTGTAAATATTTATGTTCAATAAAGGGGTAGTGTCAAAATAGTTATTGTACACAATAAAAAAAATTCTTGTTGCATAAAGGGGTAGTGTCAAAATAGTTATACAATAAATTTTATGTTTAAAAATGGGGCAATGTTTCGAATTTACGTTTTATAACAGGTTTTACACTTAATCTAATTGAAAATATTGTTAGTACAAAATTCATGAGCCGGGAAAACTACAGTTGTAACAATTTTATCCATAGTACAATTTTTTGCCTACATGAATAAGCCAGAAATAACCGAAAATTAACCATAAGTGACATTTCGCAACAAAAAGTATGTCATTAAAGGAGAAGGATCTGTTTCTGAGTGCAACATCATTTCCACCAAAGCAATGTTTTTTTTCAAACACTGTCGTAGAAGCGACCATTTTTAAGGCGCCAAGGAGAATACAGTTTAGAGTTTCCTGGAACTTTTGTATTCTGTTTCCATGTAAATCCCGTTGGGACTTGGGAGAAACCTTCCCAAAGGGAAGCATTTAGCATTGGGTATATTTGAAATGTTATACTCATTGTAATTATGTTACTTATGATCTACGTAAATTCTCCTAACTCATGATTGTTAGATCAAATGCAACACAGAAGGAAAGGTAGAAACACCTGGCTAGTCTAGGCAATAAAAAATAGAAAATGCTGTGGATAACCCGACCTTTAGCCAAAAAAAAAATGTATCAATATATATTTTTAACAAGACGACCCAAGGGCTCGTAGTAGTACGAGCATCAATGCCCATGTTAAGCATTCCCCTGTAGTCCACTCTCAAAAAGCGATAGGAGGAGCCAAATTTTCGCGCCACTCGTGTGACGTAAATTTTATATCCAATAGGAACCATACCGGAAATTCTTCTTCTTTGGGGCGTGTCTTACCGTTTATTATTAAGCAGACAGTTCTTTGGGATACTGGTTAATCTACCTGTATCAGGTTGTCGTTTTACTCACGTAATTTAGTTGTTTACATTTAAGTCATAACATGATAGTATTTTAAAATGGCAACAAAATGTAATCCTGAACTTGAACTCGTAAAAAGAATTGTATCGAGTGGCTGTACCGTATTTGACGACTTGAATGTAAGAACTGTAACTGAACACGTAAGCCTTGGCCAAACTTTGGAGCAAATGCTTCTTATACTTGTTTGCAAGGACGTATCCAAAATGTCTTGTTTCTTTAGGTTTTTTCAATGTTTTTTGGTCTTTTTAGTGACAATGGTCTTGATTTTACCTGCCATAAATCTTTGATAACATCAAAATTAATAATCAAAATACCAAAATATAACACCTAACACTACGATAAACCTATAACACGCGAGTTTCGTTGCTAAGCCTATGCCTACTGTTAAAATGCGTCGTCTGCTTTAAATATAACAGCTGATCGCTACTTCCCGTTCGACACATCTTTTTTTTAAATAGGCTTCTCCTACTGCCGAGTAAGAGGCGATGTATGGTAAGCCGGAAAGACATTCATGTTAGTAAATGAATTCATGGTACGAGTGAATAGCCCCTCTATACCCTACCCTAATGAGTGGATAACCCCTCTATACCTTACCCTAATGAGTGAATAGCGCTATCTTTTACAATGCTTAAATGATTTACCGTGCATAAAATCAAAAATAAAAAGGGGAAAGTGTCGGACTCTCTCCTTCGTCTGTGACATGCATTTGGAGGGGTGAATGCATACTCGCGAAATCTGTTTCATCCCCCTCGCCTATTCACCACGTACCTAAGATAATTTGTGATATTGCGCGTGAAGAAATAGTGCGGTTTTATTTTACATTAGCCGCTTTTGACTGGTCACTGCAGTTTATCGCCACAAATTAATTTGATGATGTACATGTTTGTATTAATTTAGTTTGCTAATATTGATGTTATTTACTAATAGAAAAACGTTTTAGCTTATAATGACAACCCAGGGTGTAAGTTTAAATGAAATTCTAAAGGATTTTAACGATGAGTTTTTTGAATTAAATGATGATTTCGAGAACATCCGCGGCATTTTTAATTTAATTTCGGCGTGGTAAGGTTTTAAACAAACTTTAACCTTCTTCAAACACGAAAATAACACTAAAGAAAATAGAACAGAGCAGGGAGATCCGAGGTTGTGACTCTTACTTGAGATACGCCTATGCCAAATTCTCCCGTTTGGTGGCGTACGAGCGTAATTTTCGGGAAAAATGACATCATCAACTACAAATCTGATTGGCTGATACCATTTTAAACACCTCTCGCGCGCTTGAGCGTCTCGAAATGCATGTCAAGCTATGGTAAAGGCAGGAAAATATTGCAGTCCGACACTTTCCCCTATTTATTTTTGATAAAATCAGAGTTAATAGCCCCTCGATGCCCTACTTCAAACAGTGATAAAATTATAACCGTATAAATTTACTTATGCTGTAATTCTACTATTCCGGTGAATCGAAGAACAGATAGTTTTAGTGATAATCCTCTCTATGAGTTTACAACATAGACTTATGCCGATGCACACTTATTGCATCTTATAAATTTCTAACATGGACTTATGCCCAGAACCTTTTGAAAGAGAAAGTTTAGTTATAGTGATTACCAATTTTAGTGATTATCCCCTCAATGAATTACCTTTAGCAATGCTAAAATATACCCACATTTGAATTAACCGCCAAAACGTTCCAGTCAAACATAACATAGATGGCGATAGCTACCGACCGAGAACGAAACATATGAGGAGCGCCATGGACGAACGGCATTCGGGTTTACACGTGAATAATGTAAAGAACGATTAATAAATGTTACTCTTTTTATCCTTTTTACCTCTCCGTGTGACGTAGTCCAGGAGAGGTCTGTAACGGCCGCGTCTGTGTGCGTGTGTGTGTCTGTCTGTCTGTGTGTGTGTGTCTGTCTGTCCGTTGTTACACCCACGTGACCGCGTTCGCAGTTTGCGTATCGGAGCAAACGTGTTCGCCATTTCCGAACTGCTTTCACAGTCACGGAAATGGCTCCTCTACTTGAGTTCTCACACCACCATCTTCTGGTCTTTGTCCATACCACACTGACACTAGTCTGTTCTTACTGGCTACTAATCACCACCATCTTCTGGTCTTCGTCCATTCCACGTGAACACCAGTCTGTACATACTGGCTTCTAATCACCACCATCTTCTGTTCTTTAACAATCCCACATTGACATCCGTCTGCACTTACACTGCCTTCTAACACCACCATCCACTGGTCTTCCGTCTATTCCACATAGACACCAATCTGTATCATTGGCTTCTACTCCATTATCATCGTTTGGTTTTAGGATATACGCGGCGATCAGCTAGGGTTACGAGAAGCGTCTAGCCTCCCTAAGGTAGGATCGCTACCAAAGGTTTTCGCATTTGCGGTTTTTCCTTACTATTATAATGGAAACGAATCGTATATATACCCCAAAATTTGAAGAAAGCGGGAAGAGGGGTACCCTTCACTTTAAACGTCAATATTAGCAAAACTTGAGAAGATAATAGGTATAACTTTATTTTAAACGATTTAACTATTATTAATGTTAATTATTGAAGATTAAAATAATTAAAAATAATTATATTTATTTAAATATTAAAGATAAACCTCTCGTGCAAAGAGAGAGATTATCATTGCCTCCTATATCTACCAAGGCCCGTGCATGCGATATATTTCCTTCATTGCCTCCTATATCTATCAAGGCCCGTGCATTGTGATATATTTCATTCATTTCATAAACATAAGCGAGATTGTTTTGGGAAAAAAATACTGCTTCCACTAATGGGTTTATACTCCTTGTTACTGTTGTATAGAGTAATCATGATAAAAGCTTAAAAAATTACGAGAGGACAGACCTTTTTTATCCTCATTCAAAAATATTTTTTGGTGATAAGATTGCTTTAAAAAATCCAAACGGTTAGGCATTGGTAAAAAAGACAAATGATATTTTTCAAATCTAATGAGATAACGCCCACCTAGTTGAAAATTGCCCTTTTTTATCCGCGGGGCCATTCTTAATGAGAATTTCGATGCTAGTAGGTTGTCAATTAAACTACCGGTATATTATTGTTGTTGGAAATTGGATATTAAGACAAATTAAGTGGTTGTAAAGAGCCAGCAGGTTTTTGCCACTTCTTTTTGTGAGTATTTGATTTTTATATGTAAAATGGAGGAAGATAATGTTGAGAGTAAGGATGAAATGCGGAAGCGCAAAGCGCGGGAAAGGATGAGGGCAAAAAGGTCGACGTTTTCATTGGATACTTAAGGTTATATAATCTTCTCGACACGGAGAGGTAATATTTTGGTTTTCAAGACTTGTTATAACCGCAATATCTTAAATAATAATCATTAATCACACGCCTGAATCAACGATTAAACACGATTAACATCTCAAAAGTGGGATTCACCAGGATTATTGAATTATTAACGAAGATTTATGACGATCGCAACGGATATACACAAAAAAAGATGGTCACATCGTTATCTATTTAATTAAAATAAATAAAATTAAAATAAATATAAAAACCCCAAACATAGAAATTCAGAAGTATCCGACCCCACAGTTAAAAATTCAAAAGTGTCCGACCCCACGGATTAAGAGGTACCTCACGCCACATCACCCCGACATTTTAGAGATAAAACTAAACGATAAAAACTCGGAGTATCTATCAAGTCTCTATGGCTCAGTGGTAGAATGTGTTTCTACTGCACAATCGACCCGGGTTCGATTCCTAGCTGCGATGTGAAAATTTTTTATTTAAAATTAAATCTCTAACCAAGCCCAGTTACCCCTATGTAGAGTTCTTTTTAAGCTAAAAAAATAACGATAACGAAAGCGAAAACTCCGGCCACAACTACTAATATTACTACTACGGCTCGGGTCAAACTAAGAGCCTCATCGTGGCTAAAAATGATGACGAGATTGTTACAACAGAATAAGCTGTTCATCATCACCTTGAATATAACAAGGACAATATTAAGAACGAAATTGAAAAGCTACGATTACAGGGTTGAGACGGTGACCTTAGAAATATTGAAACGCTCTTCGCACTTGTTTCTGATAGGCATGGACTGTAAAATACACTAATCTACTTGTGTTTGTCATACTAGATTGTCAAATTTTGTTTGTGCTCATCGTTCTTCATATAGTCAATGATTTATCACCACTGTTTTATCTGTGCATATTCCTAGGCATTTTAAACTCTACCTGAATATCCGTGTTTTGCGACTGCTAATTTCATCAAAATATTAATATGACTTTTTAGTGATAGTTAATCAAATTCATATCTTAATTGTTTAATTATCATGAATATCACCTATATGTTAAAATGTGGTTTCAAATTGACGTCACACTCAGTGATTTCTTTTGTTAAGTACAGTTCGAAGAAAAATAAATGTGTTTCTTGTTTAGGGAATTCCATTTCACGTTCCAATCCAATAGTCAGCGTTTTAGGGAGTTAGTAGAAGAATATTTCGGTAAAGACAACGGCTACTGCCGCTGACAACAACATGAGAAGCAAGTAGAAAGGAACACCGACGCTGCTCAGGTCCAAGGCTTCAGTACTTTGCATTAATGGTCTCTTCCAAGTCAACGGTTCAAGGAAGCGACGTAAACTTTCTTCCTGATACTTGAAAACTTGCTTTTCGAGCATCGGTTCTACTCTGTACAAGTTGGGAAAACCAAAATATTACCTCTCCGAGTCAAGACGACTACTTACAAACTTATTTACCCAGATATGGAAATGTTTCTTAAGTTAAAATTTATGAAATATTAAAGCAGTATACAAAGCATAGCAAATATACTGTAAATCAGACGACATTTTACATCCAATAATGATATACTTGTAGACATTAAAATCATCCGATGGGGGAAAAACGGGAAATGAAGAGATAAAACTTTGGAGAGATATTACCTTTACGTGTTTGTAAAGGCCCAATTTTCTACTCCTCAACTGTATGCCCTCTTTGTTCAAAGCCATATTCACAACAGGGTTGCCATGTAAACACTATCCTCTCGTTTCATCTCAACTATTTTCTTAGTTTGTCAACATGACTGTTAACGTTACATAACACCAAAGCTTATTTGTGGCTACACACACTGAAAGTAAATGCGTACCATAAAAAGCATGAAAACACGAAGCTATTATCCGATTACGATCAGACCTTTCACTGGTCTGGGCTGCGTTCAGCAGAGCTCACCAAAAAAAACAGCGGGTTTTGGAAATGTTTACCGGTGAGGTCTGTGGTCATAGCGTTTCTCAGGTCATGGGCATTTTATAAATGACGCTAGCGCAATAAAGCGTGTAAGGTACCAAGGCTTAACAAAAATTGTATGATAACATATTTATAGAGATAGATAACAACTTTTATAATTAAAATTAGAAACTAACATATCTCTTAAAATTCTCGCGTGATCAACTGGTTTCACGCCAATTAAATAGCTATAGTCCCATAGACCTATTTGTATTAATTCCTCCATGGTTTTTTCGCCAAGCTGAGAACTACGCCTTATACATCACGTTATCCTAAAAGCCGCCTATTTTCTTTGAAGACCGCGCTAGCTCAGCGCTAAGCACCGTGACGTCAAAATTTAAAAACAAAATCCCGTTACGTAGGATACTGCTAACAGCGCTGGGCTCTGCTGAACGCGGTCCAGATTTCCACCATGATTATAAAAGCTAAGCCTAATTATTTAAAAGTGTATTTAACTTTCGGCTCACTCTGAACCGTTAGTGTCTCTGCATTACAGAAACGAAAACCAAACCCAAGCGTTAACTTTTTGGTTCACTAGGCCTATTGACAAATAACAGTTAATTTGACCAACATTGTAGCGTTGCGCTTGTATTCACTTTAGGAAGGATTATGCTATAAACAGATGTAGTATAGCTTAAGTAATATATAAACATCCATTTTAAATAATAATATTAAAACAAATCTTTGGAATATCAAAATGAAATAGAGCTTTAAAGCTACAAAAGTACTAAATGCATCATAATTACGAAAAATATTTCCACATATTCATTTTATATTATGGAAAACGGGAATATTAAGGTTCTAAAGGATTTCTTAACACATCAAAACAAAAACGAACTTCTAACGCAGCGCACTAGTGTAACAACGGACGGACACATATAGACAAACACATAGACTGCTGTTTTACCCTTTCCGTATTCATTTTGAGTTTAGAGACATGATTATCTTAAATATTAAAATAAATATAATTAATATTAAATATTTTCTTCGATAGTTGTTCGCCTTATTGAGCGTTACATCGTTTTGAAAAAGAATAATTAAACATTCTTGAGAGACTTGACTAATATTGGCGTTTGAAATGAAGCATACGCCGGTTGCGTCTCCTTACTCAAATAGGTAGTATATAAGGGTGTCGAATCGCAGCTATGGATAAGAACAGCGCAATTGCGTGAACCTTTGGTGGAAGCCCCGCCATTGGAAGGCCAGACGTTTCTCGTAACCCTGGCCGATCGCCGCGTATGTCTTAACCTTAACGATGATGATGGAGTCATAGATAATATACACAAGGATCGGAAGGTATGCCATCCGTAGTGTATCTCTCTTTGCCGCGCCTGTGCGGGGGGGCCGCACGCCAAACTTCTGCAGTTGACTTCCGCTTCTGCGCAGACGAGGTCTGCCTGCTCGTTTTTCGTGCATGACTCGCCGTACGCATGCGCTGATTTCCGGAAGTAGAACCTACCCAGTTTGTACAAAGCGCGGCAAGGTCTCCCCCGACCTTCTGATCCTGGTGTTTATTATCTATGATGGAGTAGAAGCCAGGTGTACAGACTGGTGTCCATGTGGGATGGACAAAACAAAGACCAGAGGATGGTGGTCTTAGAAGCCAGGTGTACAGACTGGTGTCCATGTGGGATGGACAAAAACGATGACCAGAGGATGGTGGTGTTAGAAGCCAGGTGTACAGACTGGTGTCCATGTGGGATGGACAAATACCAGAAGATGGTGGTGTGACTGGTGTCCATGTGAGATGGACAATAACCAGAAGATGGTGGTGAATAGAAGCCAGTGTGTAGAGACTGGTGTCCATGTGGGATGGACAAAGAGCAGATGAAGGTGGATTATAGAAGTTAGTAAGATGGACAAATGGCCTGAGGATAGTGGTGTTAGACAGGCAATGGGTAATAGCCATTGTAAGTGGAATACAATTTTCCAAATTTCCGGGAACTGTAAATGCGGTCCGGAATTTGGGAAAACGTTTGCTCCGATTTGAAAACTGCGAACGCGGTCCCCTGGGGTTTAAGTCAATAACAACAGACTGACACACACACAGACACACAGACAGACAGACAGACAGACAGACACGTCGAAATTAGAACCTCTCCGTGACATACGTCACTCGGAGAGGTAAAAAAGAAAAGTGTTAAGACTAATAACCATTTTAGATAAAAAAAATTTACTGACACCAGTTGGGCGTTCAATTGTGGTGTGAGTCTGTTCCAGGAGGCGTTGAAAATGAAATGTTTGTAGTCGAGTTTAAGAGCTTGTTTCGAAAAGTAAAATCGTCCGTTTTCTACGAAGAACTGTTTCATCTTTTCGACATGCACAAATTCTTCAAAATAAATAATCAAATAGTCTTTGTCTACGATCAGAGCTTTTTCCCCAGAAAAAAATGGAATGAACCAATCAATATGCATATCTCGTTTTGATTTATTAATATCATATTTGCGTATTCGCGAACTTTCCTTCTTAACGTAATCGTATAGCCATTTCTTAACAACTGGGTCTTCGGCCGCCTGATACAAATTAACCAATGACGTCAGAAAAGGAGAGGACTTAACACGAAGAAGAATATTTACCAAATCTCTAACATATTCTAGACCGTCGTCGGTTAAAAATGCCGGATCAATTCCCGATTTGATCAAGTCCGAGAGAGTGTCGATGCAGTTGTAGCTTTCCGTCGAAAAGTCCGTACGCATGTAACAACCCAAGAAGAACAGAATGAAAGTCACTCCGACAAGCCACGACGAAGCGAGCAGACGACAAGTAATGTGAGGCAGAACAGCAGGAATCGCTAAAAACATAAATCTCTTTTTCGCTTATGACTGATTAAAGCACCGGCCATATTTCTTAATTAAGGAAGTTAATTGTCTCTTCTATACGAAATTGAATTACTTTTAAATATTAGGGATGACGTAAATGCTTACGTTCGGCGCATAAGAGCGACGCGTTTTCCCAGACATTTTCTAGAGTTTCTCGGGCCATTTTCTTGGCAACTTTCTTGGTGGGCACTGACTTGTACTTGTTGGTTACGATGGAGTGAATGACGCGTATCAGTGACAAAAGGATCAAGGTTAACGCGATCAAAAACCCTACCTGTAAGAACCAGGAACTAAATTCAATGAAATGGGTATTAATTAGACCAGGAATGTATGAAGGGGCTGGAATGGCTTAGTTCAAATCCTCATTGGCGTGAAATGATCTTGGCAAAAACTGGTGTGGCTTATTTTACGCTAGTGACGTCATAGACTGACGTAAAAATCGTATTCACCGCTTAAAATATTTCCATCCATTCATTGGCTGCCAAAAAACTGGGCTGTTATAATTCTCCACCCTCTCTACCCTAGGTCCTCTGCCTAGGCTGGGAAAATCGGATATGAACGTGAACGGCGAGGAATTAGCGCATTAAACATTAATAAATAAACAGTTGAAGGTAGGATTTGAATTCTACAACTAATCAGCGTTGATATTAAACCAGTTTTTACTGTTTTCTAGTCTTTATCAAACATTAAAAAAAGTCTTAAAGGTCACTCGTCACTCCTGCCATGCTTTTTAAACGAGTCGTGACATTTTCCGCCTTCGGTAGACGGCTAAGCAGACGTAGGGAGAGGAGCTACGTTTCTCACAAAAATAAGGCTCCCAAGAGGACCATTACAATTTTTGCGCCACAACTCTTATATTTAAGCGAAATCGAAACCTGGCATTTTCCAAAATATATTTAAAATTATTTTTCAAATTACTATTTAAAATACTATTTTTTCATATCATTTAAAATAAATCATTTATATAATTTAAAATAATATTTTGTAAATAAATTAAATAGCTTAAAATAAATATAAATTTTTAATCTAAATTTCAAGGTAGGCTCGAACGCGCGCGCCTCGGTTTTAAAACAATCCACGAGGAAAAAATTGTCGAGCGTTTTACCACTGGGCTGCGACAAGCTCTGCGATTTTCCTTCTGTTTGCGTACTGTATACATATTCTAAAGCTAGAGTTGACTGACAGCTGAGGGTAAAAATTAAGGTGGGGTTTTCGACGCCGTCCAATAAGCGGTGTGACGAAGACGAAACGAAGGAGGAGTTAAACCCTCCGATTATGCTCCCCAATATTTTACACCATCTAGCGATGGGCGCAAAAATAAAAATAAGAAAAAAGGAATCGCCTTATGTTTCCACCATAAAGGGTACACCGAGAGCCCCTTTAGCCTTTCCAGCCCCTCCATACATTCCTGATTAGACTTATTGAGCAAAATTTACTTTGTTGTCCATATTTAAGAAGGACCAGGAATTGGACGTGATCACTTGAGGGCTGGACACGATAAACAGCTCGTTTATTCCGACTGGCGGAGACGGAGTGAAATAGCCCAATCGACTGTGGAAAAATGAGCTTTTCTCTTCCAATTTGATAACATGAGATGTCTAAAACCGGCGTATAAGCGTTAAATAATTTGTACTCCAGATTTTAATCATTGTTTCAATGTAATTAAAAAATCGCATACCTTGGAAAAATTTGGCGCATAGTATATTTCATAAAAGTGATCGAAATCAATATATTTCTCTTTGTAATTCAGCCTAAAAGTTATCGACAAAATTGAATTACAATAGAATGTTAACGTTGTTTTATAGCATTCTGTAAGCTGAGATTCGTTTCTGAGATCTCTTTAATGCTGCGTATAGAATTAGGGAAAACGTTATCATGAACTTTCGGTATAAACAATTTGGCGGGGGTGTGCGAATAGTTGGTTTTGACTTTTTTACGAAATCCCCATTAGAAATAAAATTCAATTACTCGATTCAAAATTAACTTAATTTTCAAAAAACAATCTGAATGATTGAAAGACTAGGCCTAGTAATTATCGATTTTTGTTTTTGCCATATTTCACGAGTTAATTACTTTTTTTTTCTTGAATATTTTATAATTCTCTAAAATCAATAACACAATTCAATTTGAACTCAAAACATTACCCATCCTAGTCGAGAGTATCACTAAATACCTACAGACCTATATATCTAGATATGTACAGGAATGTATGGAGGGGTTGGAATGGCTAAGGTCAAATCCTAATCGGCGTGAAATGATCTTGGAAACAACTGGCGTGGCTTAATTTACGCTAGTGACGTCATAGCCTGACGTAAAAATCGTATTTACCGCTTAAATTATTTTCATTCATTCATTGGCTGCCAAAAAAACTTGTCTGCTATAATTCTCCACCCTCTACCCTAGGTCCTCTGCCTATAGGCTGAGAGAATCGAATATGAACGCGAACGGCGGCGAATCAGGGCATTTAAGTTTAAAAAATCTAAAAGGTCACTTCTGTCATGCCTTTTTTAACAAGTCATGACATTTTTCGCCTTCGGTAGACAGCTAAACAGACGTAGGGGGAGGAGCTACACTTCTCAAAAAATTAAAGGACTCGCCTTATGTTTCCACCATCAAGGGTACAACGAGAGCCCCCTTAGCCATTCCAGCCTCTCCATACATTCCTGATATGTAATTATTGCTCTTTATAGATTAGCAATTGCAGAAGTTAAAATTAATGATTTATTCAAGCTTTATAATTGTGAATTACTACATTATTTAGGCTGAATGCAGATTATTTTAAATCGACGATACGTCATGACACTTGCTTCTACTAAAGAAACTACACCTTTTCCTTGCAATGCGTGTTTAACTCTCGACTCACAGTGAACCGTTAATGTCCCTTCAAGAACACAAGAAAAACTAAACACAAATTTTAGTTTTTGACCCGCCTCTTCTTTCATACCCCCCCCCCCCACTTTCCCGGGGAAGGGTCCGGGACTTTGACGCGATTCCACATTACTTTGTTCTCCATTCCTACCTCTATAAATCCTGACTGACTGACTGATAATCAACGCCCGGCCCAAACCGCTTGCCCTAGAAGGCTGACTATTTGCAAGAAGGTTACTCATAAGTAGTAGGCGCGTGCTAAGAAATATTTTTCCAATCCGCCGCCATCTTAATAAACGGCGCCCAGATATGTAAAAACAATTCTCTATGCAACAAAGTCCCCGCGTTTCAACCGCGATTTCACAAATATTTTGTACACTGGTTTCTTTTAACCTATAGACGGGGTGAACGGTCTTATGGGTTCGATTTGATGTGATCTTTTTAAATGGTGGCCAAAAGCTTAAAAACCCTTCTTTATGGAATAATGCCCGCATGAAAAGTAACAAAAAATGTCCCGAGGGCAACGCCGAGTGCCTTGGCTCCTATAGGGTGTTACAAAAGTATTAGTCATCAGGAAAATCTACCCATTCTTTCATTTTGATGAAAGTTTTTATTACACGCGAGCGACGCCGCGGCAGCGTTGCCAGACGTACGATAATTATAGCACAATGCGATAATTTTAACAGTTTTTTCGAAGCGTACGATAGTTTTGACGCTGTACTATATTGTACACTAAATTCGATAATTCGGATTAGGCGTACGATAATTGTACTATAATTTTGAAAATAGCGGGAAATTGAACTAATCTGGGCACAAAAGTCTCGCTAGGTGTAGAAAAAGGCGAAATACGAGGCAGTGATACATGTTCATCCCATAGTAATAATCAGTCTGGGAGTGGGAAATAGCACACTTCCTCTGGTCCAAAACCAGTTTATTAATTGCTTGGACTAGTTTTTTAATTCAAGAAGTGGGGTTACTGGTCCTCGGGACCACTTTATTAATTGCAAATCTATAGGAGAACAAAGGCTGGGACCAATCCGGAGACCAGTTTATTATTTCGGACGCTGGGGGGTCAGAGGTCCCAAGGACTAGTTTAAAAATATCCTTATTTCCCAAACTGGTAAGGCCAAAGGCTGGATGTGAGAAACGCTTGGAGACGTTATTTATCATTCTCCTTCAGGACACTTGTACTGATTTTAGTATAAATACAAGGTGAACTCGGGTGAATCAGTACGCCCGCATTTGGAGGCGCTCAGAGCAGGTTCACGGGTAGTTGAGCGGTTTTCAAAAGAGCGTTTTGGAATAAAGCGGTTCCTAAAACAGCGGTTTGCTAAACCGCGTACAAGCAAAACCGCGGTTGCTGTTTCCGCGTTTCTCGATACAGCGCTATTTCCCAAAACAGCGGTTGCTGTTTCCGCCCAAACTGTGATTGATAGGGAGGGAAATATCTATTATATTAAGTATATAGGACAAAGAACACTATTATGCAAAAAGGAGTAATGTTATATCGGAAGTAAATATAAAATATAATTTTTTGGAAAAGGCATATTATTTTGGGAAGTTAATGAAGATAAACAACAATATTTTGGAAAAGGCGTACTTTCGTACGCTCAAGATATAAACGCTGTAATCAAAATGCGCTAAAACGAGAAATAGCTATTATGGCAAACGCGCTTATGAAAAAGCCGTTTTGGACAATGCTGTTTTGATAACACGCCCAATCGATAACATACCCTCAGAGCATACGTTAATTTTGTTTGAAGATCGATAATTTTTTGGCTTTGGATACGACAATTTGGTAAATTTTATCTGGCAACGCTGCGCCGTGGGTAACAGCTAGTCTAAAATAAATCTATCCCGGGTTTAGTGGCCCGTGGTTTGAGCATTAAGTGAATTCTGTCTCATTCGGTCCAATTATTAGTCGAATCAGGAATGTATGGAGAGGCTGGAATGGCTAAGGGGGCTCTCGTTGTACCCTTGATGGTGGAAACATAAGGCGAGTCCTTTAATTTTTTTGAGAAGTGTAGCTCCTCCCCCTACGTCTGTTTAGCTGTCTACCGAAGGCGAAATATGTCATGACTTGTTAAAAAAGGCATGACAGAAGTGACCTTTTAGATTTTTTAAACTTAAATGCCCTGATTCGCCGCCGTTCGCGTTCATATTCGATTCTCTCAGCCTATAGGCAGAGGACCTAGGGTAGAGGGTGGAGAATTATAGCAGACAAGTTTTTTGGCAGCCAATGAATGAATGAAAATAATTTAAGCGGTAAATACGATTTTTACGTCAGGCTATGACGTCACTAGCGTAAATTAAGCCACGCCAGTTGTTTCCAAGATCATTTCACGCCGATTAGGATTTGACCTTAGCCATTCCAACCCCTCTATACATTCCTGGTCGAATCGATATGGAAGTGTCAAATTTACTTCATGTTGAAGAATCGTTTCAAATATTCTGTCATGAACTTCATCTGTTCCTTAAAATCCGTCGTATCCTGACAAGAAATTAAAGTTAAATTATCATCAAGAAAGCAATTTTAATTCCGAGACACTGAAGATTCGCTTCAACAACGTCACCGAATTTTAATAAGCTCACCTTTTCAGACCAAGCTATCGAACAATTAATAATTGTTTCTTGGGTGTACCTTTAATTTTATATTAAATTTCCAATCAACGATAACATTGATTATTTGAAAATTGAAGTTCTACCTGTATTTAAAATACCGATCATTTCCAACAAATTCAATTTCGTTCAAAGCCATTTTTTGGGCCCGCTAATGCTTGACTGGACAATCCAAAATCTTTAAAAGCTGGAAAGTGTTGATGATAGATTTATCGTAGTTCTTCAGTATCAGACTGAGACTAGTTGAAACATAATTAAAGCGCACGAGTGAAATTCTTTTGCGTGCTTTTTATACCCTATTAATCTGTCAGGAATGTATGGAGGGGCTGGAATGGCTAAGGGGGCTCTTGTTGTACCCTTGATCGGGGAAACATAAGGCGAGTCCTTTTTTTAGAAATGTAGCTCCTCCCCCTACGTTTGTTTAGCTGTCTACCGAAGGCGAAAAATGTCATGACTCGTTAAAAAAGGCATGACAGAAGTGACCTTTGAGATTTTTTAAACATAAATGCGCTTATTCGCCGCCGTTCGCGTTCATATTCGATTCTCTCAGCATAGGCAGAGGACCTAGGGTAGAGGGTGGAGAATTATAGCAGACAAGTTTTTTTGGCAGCCAATGAATGAATGAAAATAATTTAAGTGGTAAATACGATTTTTTCCGTCAGGCTATGACGTCACTAGCGTAAATTAAGCCACGCCAGTTGTTTCCAAAATCATTTCACGCCGATTAGGATTTGACCTTAGCCATTCCAGCCCCTCCATACATTCCTGATCTGTCATATTTTAAATTCATGGGTTTAATTAAATCAGGGATAGATTTAATTTTAGAAGTAGGAATGGAGAACGGTTAGTATTTACTTCAGTCCGACTCATAGTCCAGTATGGAACCCCTCCCTCCAACACGTAGCGGAAAGTTTAAATTATCTTATTGGCTCACTTAAACTACGTTTTGATGACGTTGCTGACGGGAACGGCGAAAAATACGTAATTAATTTTTACCTCAGTCGCTATGACACGCCTCTTCTTTCATACCCCCTTCCCCGGGTGACCCCCATAATCCCCCTGGACATAATCCCCCGGACAAAATCCCCCGTCCAAATGGGCATAAGACAAAATCCCCCCAAACTGGAGACAAAATTCCCCGCTTACGGAACAAAATCCCCAGCTTGGAGACGAACCCTTCAGAAACTTAGAATGGTAACAAACAGGAAAATAAAAGAATATTTAAAACTAATTTGCTGATTTCGATTCCCATATTTATCTTTTGCATGTCACATTCGAATTTACGTTATCCCTTTATGTTCCGCAGGATCTAACTGGCACTACCCCGTCTCATCTTATATATAACAGCCTATTTTTTCTCGCGCCGCCCGTCCGAATTCACTTTTCGTGATTTTCAAACGATTCTTCTACTAGTTATAAGACCTATCTGCATAGTGAAACATCCAGGAATTATCACTGAATGATTTTAAAAATCAAAATAGATTCTGATTTAGGTTAGGTTAGGTTTCGGTGGCTAACGGTACTATAAAACCGGCTGGCTTCTTACGAGTGCTTTAAATGATAACTTTTACTTTACAAATTTCGTTGGTAGAAACCTGAATTTTGGAAATAAGTTAAAACAAAACAGTAGTTTACTTCATTTGGTTTAGTAACATTGTTTGAAATACCTTTCACTCTTGTGAATTATACTTTTGCATTATTATCAAAGGTAATCTTTGGATTTGGGCTTCCGTTTACCTTTACTTCTAAGTGCCTATTATCTGGGGGGATTTTCAATAAAATGATCCCTTCGGTAGGATTTTGTTGAACAGTTTTCCTTTTGGGGGATTTTGTACAAACACGTTTAAAATCGGGGGAAAAAGTCTTGGCAAATCCAAAATAGGGGGATTTTGTCCGGGGGTATTATGTACGAGACCCCCCTTCCCCAGGAAGGGATCCGGGACTTTGACGCGCGCCCAGACTACTCTGTTCTCCATTCCTACTTCTGAAATTAAATCTATCCTTAATGAAACTTACTATATTTTCGAGCAATCGAAGCATTTGATATGATAGATTGCTTATGAGTATTAGCAGGTCCCGTTCCTATTTATACTTAATCCGAACTCGTAATGTTAATCTCTATGGAAATTAGCATTACGAGGTCAATACTTTTTTGAGAGTTAGACGGTAGACCCAAGGTTTCGCGACCAAGGGAGTACACTTTTTTCCCAACCTAACTTTACAGCACTAGCAAAGGCACTTTTAAGTTAAGTTAAGTGCAAATTTTTTTATAGAGAATTTCTTTAGTTGTAACCAGGGTTCGAATTAAAAAACCCAGCCCAAAAAACCCGCGGGTTTTATTGGGTTTTACCAGGAGCAGATGACAAAGGAGTCTCGGACGCTAGCTTCCACAATATAGAGGGCAATGGCACCCGCGTACGTCACAGCTGTAGCGGTATCGTTTGCCATAGACGCGCTATCAGACATTATAGCAGACGATGCTTTTGGTGGATTATATCTGGCACCAAAGTCTGCTGGGAATTTGTTTTGTAATAACGGACTAACGGTGGCTACTGAGGTTCGTCTTATCCGATCGCGACATAAATATACACAATATAATTATACTTTATTCAAACAGCTGTAACACAATGTTATATATGTGTTTTAGGGCCAAAATATTCCGTATGTTTTTGAATTAATTGACTGCTACAAGAGGTTGGAAACGAAATCACTGTCTCTTACTTTTTGGGTTTTAAAAGATCGTGAGTGATTTCTTTTCCCAACCTCTTGTAGCTATCATTTAATTCAAGACGAAATTAAGAAAAAATTGGCACTGAAACGCATTTTAGTTTTTTAATAGTGTACATACGTTACTCGCTGGGCTTTTCATTATCAATTTTAGTCTAAAAAAAAGATTAAAAAGCCGTTGAAATCCATTTTTAACTCTAATACTCGTTAAGCCTAGGCTAATTATAAGCAGACGATACGTATTTTTAAAGAGAGGCTCCAGACGCGATTTCCCAGATCTCCTTTCGAGACTTTGCAGCCACGCTATTGGTTGGAAAATAAATCTCAAATTTCCTACGAGAGGGGGCACTGGCGTAATGATTTTGGTTAATAACCGTGACGTTCGCGGATCCCATTGCCCTCTACATTATGGAAGCTAGCGTCCGAGACTCCTTTGTCATCTGCTCCTGGTTTTACCCACCATAAAAAACTCGCTTAATAAAACCCATCACTAAGATCTTCAATTTTGATGAATTTGGATACTAGAATAATTTCATTTTAAAGATATTTGTTGTTTCTACTTCAAAAGTACTATTAAATAATATTTATTATTTTTAATGAAAGATTTTAAGACATTTTTATTTAGCTGTTACTTTTGAATGACAATTTCTACCATGAACGCAACTGCTAAAGTGAATCACACAAAAAAAACTAAATACCCAATAAAACCCAGAAAAACCCAATAAAACCCGGTGGGCTGGGCTTTTTTTAAAAAAACCCGGGGTTTTTTTAACCCTGGTTGTAGCGCGCAGTCACCCCATACGTATGTACATCGGGTAACGAGTCTATAGTAGGCTTATAAGTATAATGGGGCAAAATAAAGAAATCATGAAGCTTATGCAATAATGGAAGTTAGATAGAGTTCCATATTTATTCTTTATCGGCGACTTAAACCCGGAAAATCTGATCAATAATTTTCCTTACCAACATTAGAAGAATAGGACGTGCGAATGATTTACAATGAAAAAATCAGGCCTGTGCGAGTACTCGATTGAAGGGGAATACTCGACTCGAGACTCGAAAATCAAAATTTTAGGACTTGAGAATTATGTCGAGTTCTCAAAAACCTTCACTATTGGACTCGAGGAGGACTCGAACCGAGACTTGACGCCTTATGAAGTCCAAAAATGTGTACTAGGTGGCCCGGAATTTTAAGTATAGAGGGCCGCATCTAGTGGGGTTGGACAAAAATTTGACTTCAGATAAAGCAGTTAAGCAAATCAAAACCAACAGTTAAAATTATTGTTACTGCGCGTCATTTTCGTCGTTTGCAATAATTTATCCTTATTAGAAATTAATTTATTATAACTCTTGTACTATAATTATGAAAAATTAAATTATATTAAAGTTAGTATTAATGGAATTAATTTAATAGGACTCGAGTGGGACTTGATATAATTTATCAGGACTCGACACTGGACTTGAAACCTAGTTCTTAAGTTAACTTAAGGACTCGGGGACTCGATAATAATTAAAAGACTCGACCAGGGCCGGATTAACCACTAGGCAAGTTAGGCAATTGCCTAGGGCCCGGATATCTGAGGGGCCCGTAATCAGCTAGTTTTCAAAAATTGAGAAAATGAAAAACCAACAAATATATTCCCCCCTCTTTCACTAAGAAGAAAAAGACGAAAAGAAACTTGAAAATTCAATGGAAATGTATTTTGAGAAGTTGCAATCCTCGGAGAAAGAAGTTTCATTTTGAATTCGTGTTGTTACTGACCGTCATTATGCACTGGAGTTGCATTGTATGATTCCTTGATAAGCTTCATTCAGGGTGGTAGTGATAATTTGAAATATTTAAAATAATTGCTCAGCTCACAAAAGAGATAATTTACAAAAGTAACGAAGAAAGGGGAAAAATACGTAAATGGTTCTTTGCTGAAGGCGAAGGAAAGAACAAGGTAACCCAAGGGTTGGACTCGTAATAGTAGCCACATCATACCGTACTTGACAGAAAATTTGAGTGAATAGCCCTCGATGCGCTACCTTAACTGTTTTAAAATGATTACTTCATTTTTTTACTTCTGTTATAATTATAATAGTGTGACACGAACGGAAGCATCCTTTAACAGTGGTTAAATGAAATACCCATAAATGCCCATTAAAAGAAGTCGAGGGGCTAGTCATTCGCCAAAATTTTGTACACCTGATTACTGATTTCTGAATTTTTATATGAATTCCTATGATTACTGGACGAATTCCTTGATTTCTGTGATTACGATTATTTTCGGTGATTTCTATAATCATTCCACTGATTTCCCGTTATTGCCGCGGATTACTTGTGATTTCCGTTTGAATTCCAATGAATTCCGGTGATTTTTTGGTGAATGCCGTGATTACCACTGGATTCCTCGTGAATTTCGATGAATACAGTGATTATTTCTATTTCAACTGATTATGATTTTATTTTGGATTTTCGAATTCCACCATTGATTATGCGTGATTATTTCACGAAAGGCGTGATTACCGAGGTGATTACAAAAGATTACTAGTAAATCATGTGATTATTTCAAATTTTCTCGAGATTTCACGTGATTTCCAGTGATTATCGGAGATTTCTGATTACCTTTGATTACCCGCAGAAATGATTTTGATTACTGATGATTTTCAAAGAATTTTAAAAATCAAGTAATCGATTTCTGCGGTTTTGTACACCTGATTATTCAAGTGACTAACCCCTCGAAAGAAGTACAGAAAATGAGAGTGAATAACCCCTCGATGCCCTAACAAAAATAAAAACCCTTAATCCTTACTTCAATAAATTTACTTGCGTTATAATTGTAATATTTAGGGCCACAAGCTAGTACTTTCTTTTAAAATTCTTCTCGATTTGGGGAGAAATACACGTAACTTCTAATAATAAATATCTCCTTAAGACCATTATAAATATAACGTCGGAATTTTTAGAAATTCTCCTCGATTTCTTTGGATTTTGAAATAGGGGAGCGGGATTGAAAGCGTGAAACCCTTGTTGTTGACGGGTGACAGGAAATTTAAAGGGAGTATTAAACCTTCCATTTTAATTAAGGTAACACGATAATCCTCTTTTTCACTTTAAATATGTCGAGCAATCGTAAAACACAATCCAAAATGCTTAACCTTACTGGTACAATTAAATAAAATGCTTAAAGTTACTATTATAATCCCATCCTCTTAAAATACACGAACGTAATAATCACATAACCAAAATTCTGTCCCATTCACTGTCCCTTAAATGACGAACGAAAAATTCTATACTGCCAAACGCGCTACTCTTTCACGTCTACTGGTACTAGTACTAGTAAGAGGACGAGTACAACAGGGCACGCAAAACTAAGAGATTCATCGTAGATGTACATCATAGTGACCATACGATGTGGCTAAAAACGATGATAACACACGTGAGTGGACGGGAAGCTTTCAAAATGAAAGCGTTTTACGTCTTATGTGACAATCTAATGACAAATACTAAAAAAACAATCTAAAGCTAACAAGGACACTAATGAAAAGTTCAAACCTATTTTTAACATTAATGCCCCCGATGAATCTTTCTTTGGAGCTTTCCAAGAATTGGCAGAACCGTATTGCAATGATTTAAATTTTGAAGAGATTGAAAACGAACTGCTACATTTCAAGCATTTCGTGAAGAATGAAGAAAGCAAAAACCCAGAATTCTTTCATTCCTTCATTCGTACCAATAATATCGTTTCAACTTTTCCAAACTTAGAAACTGTTTTGAGAATTTACTTGTGTTTGCAATGCAAGAGGCGAGAGATCCTTTTCAGCTTTAAAAAGAGTGAAAAACTACTTAAGAACCACATCAGCCCAGGAAAAATTAAGTTCTTTATCTTTGATATATATTGAAAAGGATTTACTAAAAGACTTCATAGACTATGAACAGATAATTTATAAATTTCTTATGTTAGAAAGAAAGGAATTTAACTATTGAGTTCAAAAAGAAATTTAAATATGCAGTTAAGTGTTAAGTCAATTAAAAATATAAAAAGCAGTATGTCTCTTAGATTCTTTTAAACTGTGGTCTGTTGGGGGGCTGGGGGCCCGGAACTAACGCCTTGCCTAGGGCCCAAAATATTGTTAATCCGGCCCTGGACTCGACTCGAGATTCTATAAGAGCTTTTTTTAGGACTCGAGACTCGACTGGAACCCCAAAAAGTGGAGTCGCACAGGCCTAGAAAAAATCGAGTTTATATGAGAATATTTACCCTTTCTAAGATTGAATTCTACTTAGTTTGCCTCATATTTTATACACCACCAGAAGTCCATTACGTCGGTTTTTCACTGAAAGTTAGTTTAGCTTAAGGTAATTGTAGTTATGGCAAATAATAGTATTGCTTTTATTTAATAAGCATTTCTTATAAAACAAAGAAAATTCGATATCAGAAACAAAAACTTACTTCTTTCGTCACAGTGATGTCGATAAGTAATTTATCGTCCGTAAATTACTGAACAGTTTCAAAATTTTCGCGCTCACAGTAAAAAAAATCTGTTTAAGTATACAACAAAGTGTACTAGACTGCCAAAGACGATAAAATTACCCCTTTTAACTTCAGAGTTCTGTATTTCGTCAATTTCCCATTAGTTCTCGTTGTTTAAGGACCTGAACAAGGTATAAAGTGCTCAACAGTCAACGTGTTTTAATAGACGATATAGAGACTTCAAAAAAATTACCATAAATTTGCGACAGAAAGGTAATTTTTTAAAAAATTTGAATCTTTAATTTACCAGTAATTCATTGGTAATTTATAGGTAATTAATCCGGTAATTTTTCTGGAAATTTATCCGGTAATTCATCGGTAATATACAGGTAATTTATCTGGTAATTCATCGGCAATTTATAGGTAATTTATCCGGTAATTAATCGGTAGTATATAGTTAATTTATCCGGCAATTTATAGGTAATTTATCCGGTAAATCATCGATAATTCATAAGTAATTTATCTGGAAATTTATAGGTAATTTATCCGGTAAATCATCGATAATTCATAAGTAATTTATCCGGTAACTCATCGGTAATTTATCCGGTAATTCATCGGTAATTTATCCGGAAATTCATCGGTAATTTATCCGGTAATTCATCGGTAATTTATCCGGTAAATCATCAGTAATTCATAGGAAATTTATCCGGTAATTCATTGGTAATATACAGGTAATTTATCCGGCAATTTATAGTTAATTTACCCGGTAAATCATCGATAAATCATAAGTAATTTATCCGATAACTAATCGGTAATTTATCCGGTAATTCATCGGTAATTTATCCGGTAATTCATCGGTAATTTATCCGGTAATTCAACGGTAGTTTATCCGGTAATTCATCGGTAATTTATCCGGTAAATCATCAGTAATTCATAGGAAATTTATCCGGTAATTCATCGGTAATATACAGGTAATTTATCCGGTAATTCATCGGCAATTTATAGGTAATTTATCCGGTAATTAATCGGTAATATATAGTTAATTTATCCGGCAATTTATAGGTATTTTATCCGATAAATCATCGATAATTCATAAGTAATTTATCCGGTAACTCATCGGTAATTCATCGGTAACTCATAGGTAATTTATCCGATAATTCATCGGTAATTTATCCGGTAATTCATCGGTAATTTATCCGGCAAATCATCAGTAATTCATAGGTAATTTATCCGGTAATTCACCGTTAATTTATCTGGTAGTTTTTTAGAAATTGCGTCTGGGTATTTCAGTCCAAACCCAATGAAACCCATTTATAGCTTTAAGCAGTGCAATTTATAGTTAATTTACCCGGTAAATCATCGATAAATCATAAGTAATTTATCCGATAACTAATCGGTAATTTATCCGGTAATTCATCGGTAATTTACCCTCGGGGTCCCATAGGCACTAGGCGTTATGGAACAACATTCCCTAACCAAGAGCAATATGACTTTAATGAATTGTGAAATGATTCAAATAAATTCAAATTATTCTTGAATTTTAAATAACTAATTTTTAGATATTTTTTGGATTTGGAACCGGGTTCGGGTCACGAATAATTTTCTTGTCAGTATCGAGAGGGGGTTCCTGTATCCGAGAAGTAAAACTTGGCCGAAAATTATTCATCGGTACGAAAAGAGTATTAAAAGTTAGACGGAAACCTAACCAGCCTGCAACTTGGGAGTTTCTCAAAAATAAGCGATAACAATTGAACAGAACCATAAGAAAATTTTGTACTAACCTTTCATTACACATTTTTAATCGGGTGTTTCTGGAGTTGTAACGCTCAATTACCCCATACGGACATTAGGTAACGCGTCTTTACGCACCCCGTGAATTGCGCGTTCTGTTAACCACTCTCTGTTTTATAAAACTTTAGTGGAGATATAATAATAATCTAAGCTTTGTCTACGAAGGGATTTCCACACTTAGCCTGTGGCTTATTGACAGGTGGGTCCCTTTACAATGCATAGAGGGGTGGTGGCTAGCCCCTATGCCACAGCCTCGCTCTACGCAGAAGGATTTGTTCCCATATAATTATAATCATGAATTTATTCATTTAACATGAATATATATATATGTGCATTGACTAGTTAAACTATACATATTCAGGGATGGGAGGGGCTAAGTTTGTCTGACGTCAGAGAATTTTCGGCGGTTTATTTTTAAAACCAAAGCTACACTCTAAGAAATTGGGGTGTGCTTTAACACCTTTAAAAGTAGTTTATATGGGTCCAAATTTGACACCGTTACAGGTGTTCATTTACACCCCTGAAAGGGTTTAATAACACTTATTTGAGAAATTGGTGTTAAAGATAAGAATAAAATGGTGCAATAGAGGTGTATTTTAACTCCTTTTTAACTCTTATATCGAACTAAAAGTTAATTTTTTACTCTCATATGAGTGTTGTGCAACTCCTTAAAAGGTGTAGAATAGCACATTTCCGAGTTTAAATAACGTTTTTAAGAGTGTAGCATAACACGTTTCTAAGTGACGCATAACACCTTTCAGGTCGTCGTATAACACCTTTAAGAGTGTCGCATGACACCTTTCAGAGTGTTTGATTTATTCGCGAATAGCGCTATATTAATAGCAAGGTTCCACCTTGAGAGAACTTAAGAGGACAGTTCTAACATGCAGAGCTATACCCCTTTATTCAAGGGTAGTTCTCTCATGCAATGTGAAACTGCATAAAATCCAGCGTGAATCTGCATGATCAGTTGGTCGTTTTCACCGACTTAATAACTTCTGAAAAGGCAGAAAGTTTTAAATTAGTATAAATGCATCGGGTGTTAAATCGGTTTTGGAGGCTATAATATCCCAGCAGTAGATGCACACGAACTTGTTAAATTTAACAATCTCTTTTCACGAAGAGTTTTTCGAACACCAGAAACGCCTTTGACCTAATCTACTGTAAAATATTTAAAAAAAAAACCATTTTCTACTCTAATTTTTCTCAAAATAAAGATAAGACATGTCACAAAAGCATGTGCCCTACATGTTGGCCTCTCAAGCTGGCGTTTATAGTCCATAACGGTGGAACGAGTTCTACGCTACACCGCGGTCACAGGTCTCTTCAAGGCCTGAATATGAGGGTGCACAATATGCCTCAGGCATCGGTGCAAGGATGTGAGCCCCCTCTCCCCAATAGTAACAATAATAATAATAGTCGCCCTACTGTGAGGTCAGTACCTAACCTAGTCTCGTTTTTTTAGTGTCACACAATACTTTAAAGAGTATCGCGTAACACTTTCAAGAGTGCAATAGCGTTGCTAGGGCTTGAAATTTGGGGGGGGGCTTAATCATATGATTCGTATAGAAAAGATATACAAACTTTTATTGATAAAGAGAACGGAACCGAGTTATTGACTATGAGACAAATGTGGATGAAAGAATTTCACTCGTCTTTTTTAAGTTTAGTTTTCGTTTGCTTTTAGTCCCCACTACTGTTTGATATTGAAATTCATCTCTACAAAGATGAAACTTAACGAACTTTTCATTATAATTTTTATACACTACATTGTTAAAGAATTTTAGGGGCTACGAGCAATTTTTTGGTATAGTTTACAGATTCTTTTGAGGAGGGCTAACTTTGAAATTTGGGGGCGCTATAGCCCCCATAAAAGGCCTAGCGACGCCACTGCGAGAGTGTCGCATAACACTTTTAAGAGTGTCGCATAACGCTTTTCAGAGTGCCACCTAACACGTTTAGCAGTGCTTTATGAATGTACAATACCGTCGGATTACCAATTTCCTTGTTAATTTTATTTAAAGGATAAAAATATATTCTTTCATGAATATCATCTTTAAAAAATGTTTAAAAATTAAGGTTTTCAATAATGTTTTACTGTTCGGATTGACTTTAATATTAAAACATTAACGAAAAAGAAAGACCTTTTTTAAGAAACCCGCAGTATACTATAATTTTACATGTTTAATTTCAAAACAGTGTTTTAAAAGTGTTATTTTACACCGAATTTACACTTTAAATTGGCCCCTAAAAACTCAAGGTAATAAAACTCTCTTTTGGGTGTTTTTACGGTGTTTACACCGTTTTAACACTTTTTTAACACTTCCATTTCTTAGAGTGTAGCTCTTGTCACGCGAAAGACTTATGCTTGTAAATTGATCAAGTGCAGCGTTAATTTTACCTCCAACAGCAGAAAAAACCCCACCAATTCTCAAGATTTCAGATGTAGGTACTGTACTTAATTTTCAAACGGTTCTTTTTCTTTATGGCCAAGGCTTAGCACTTTACGCACAGTCTTCACTTTTAGATTAGGAAAAAAATTGCGCGCACTTAACAAAATTTCCTTTAAAATATCAACATCACCTTCGGACATCGTGTAAAGTATCGGCGATCATTTTTACTATTCAATTGACGGAGTTTGGTAAACCTTACTGGGAATTGTATCCCTCGAACAATATTGTGAAACTGGTCGTCTGCTGTTGAAACTTCCAAGTGTCTCGATTTTGATTGCCTATACCGCGATGACGTTAAAACTTTATGTTATAGAAAGGTACCTCCCATCCCTGTATAACATGATAGAAAGGCTAATGATACACATATATATTCATGTTAATGAATAAATTCATGCCGTATAATGGAGCAATATAAATAAATTATGAAGCTTGAAACAATAATACAGATTAAAATAGAGTTTTATACCTATTCTTTAGCGGCGACTTAATTAAGTATAGATTTAAATTAGAAACGGCCAGAATGTTTCCTAGAACCCTAAATTGAAGCACGCGAACGAAATGAGTTTTGGTTTCTGATATCGAATTTTCTCCGCAAAGTTTCGTAATAAATGCTGAAAAGATGATTGAATAAACGCAACTCTATTATGTGATCAATAATTTTGCTAACTAACATTAGAAGAGTTGGACGCCCAAAAGTTCAAGGTTAAAAATCGGTTTCCTACGAGACTATTTACCCTTTCTGAGGCTGAATTCTACTATATATAGTATAGTTAACCTCATTTTATAAAGACCATTACGTTTGGTTGGTTGTTCAGTAAATTTTTGTTTAGCTTGAGGCAGAAGTCAATTAAACTAGCCTAGGAAGTAAACAATTACAATAGCTGGTATGGTGTACGTCTCTGCTGGGGTAAGAACTCCTTTTAACTCCACGGATGGGCGGTTAGTTTTTCCCAATTTCCTTACCCTGTTAGAAATCTCGAGCTCCTCTCTTGGAGATATTTCTTCACGTGAGCGGGGCGTGACTTCTTCAGGCCATGAACGCTGGATCTCTAAAGGGACCGGAAACGGGTAGATATGTCTATATAGCACGTTTGCTTTATAAAAAAATAAAAAAATAAACGGCCACGGTCGTTAAATCTTTTTTTTCTATATATAAAAAAAACCGAATGACCTTGACTGTTACCAATTCATCCCCTTGATTCTATGCTAGAGAAGGCTCGGTTTTACAGTGGAAGGGGGTGTTTTCCGGTCCCTTTAGAGATCCAGCGTTCATTTTCAGCCAATAGCTGTTTCACTCCCAATAGGGCAAATTTTGGCGTTCGAGTCGCGCCTAAAATAGAGATCTGAGAAAATTTATCGCGAGGTGGCGAATGTGTCGCCCATCTTCAGTATTGCTACACAAGAGCTAGAGGGGAGTCCCAAACCCCGCTTTTGGTTACTTCCTAGGCTATTTTAATGGACTTCTGCTTAAGGTAATGGTTTTCGAAATAAGAGATAAACGGCATGCAGAAAAATAATAGAGTTGCGTTTATTTATTAGTATTTTTAGCATTTATTACAAAACTTTGCGGAGAAAATTCGATATCAGAAACCAAAACTCATTTCGTTCGCGTGCTTCAATTTTGGGTTCTAGGAAACATTCTGTCCGTTTCTAATTTAAATCTATACTTTTTCTTTTAAAGGCCGACTTCCAACGAAAAGGGTTCTAGCGAACTGAAGATAAACAATAGAGGGTCTCTCAATATTGATTATCTTCAGTTCGCTAGAACCATCCTTGCAAGGTTTTCAGTTAGCAAGAACGCTTCAAAATTTGGTCTCAGCACGAACTCGAAAATCGGCACGGTCGCCCCATTTTTAGTCTCGATGCTCGGTTTTCAGTTCGTAAGTACCCTTTTCTGTGGATTTAGTTAAAATTTACCGATGAAACTTTTTCGTCTGGGTCTCTCAGTCCAAAACCAAGGAAGCTCACTTATAGCTTTCAGTATTGTCGGATAAACATCATGGTTGGCGGTCCGTTGGCCCCAAGTCACGAGCAATAGTAGTGTAATAAGTTATGAAATGATTATATTTAGTCGAGTTATTTAGTGTCCGTATTATCTGGGTGTGGTTGGGTGGGGAGCGCGTACTAGTTTTGTAGCTAGAGTAGTATTCTTTGATACGTGGCCTATTATCATGCTGCGACCTTATCTATGTTATAACCGTTATCACAGTAGACAACCCCACAAGGGGGCGTCTACCAAGTTGTAATCTAGACTGGCCTATTCGGCCTACAGTCACACTCGCTAACGCGCTGAATAAAGCTAGTCAAATCTATTATCGGCCTCCTTAATTTATACTCGTAACATGGTGTCAGAAGTGGGGTACCTCTGTTTTTCGCGTTACGCGTCGCGTTGCAACTAAGTCGTGAGTTTCGATTTAGTCGGCGGTTACCCTTGGTCTCTACGTGTATACGTCTTCAGCTTTCAACGTTTATCAACCCGACATGGCTGCCTTCAGGGCCCCGCCGCCCTTCCTGCCTGGCGACGCTCCCGCGGACTCTTGGGAAGATTGGAAAGAAGAATTTGAGATATTTGCCAAGGCAACCGAACTGGCGTTAAAGCCGGCAGACACGCAAGTTAACACTTTTTTACATATTATTGGACCGGAAGGGCGAAGGCTGTACAAGATATTGGACTTTGCCCCACTCTTCCCACCGGCCACTACCAGGACATTGCAAGATATTTACGATGCCTACACAGCATATTACGCCCCGTATAAGCACCTGAATGAAGAAATTCACGACAGTGTACGTACCAACCTCGACCGTAAAGACCCCGATGACGATTACAACACTGAACCGCTATACGTACAAACATTAACAATAAACGCCACCTCGTTCGACAACTCGGCCCAAGACTGGGTAACGACCATCAAGATCAATAACCAACGAGTTGCGGTCAAAATGGATACCGGTTCCCAGGTGAATGTACTACCAAGCATCCTCTTCCAAAATTTACCCAACACTACATCCATTCGACCAGCACAGAGGAGGGTTATGTCGTATTCAGGTCATATCGTCCCGATGCTGGGATTGGCCGACATAAAGACTACCTCTGAGAATGCACAACACGTGTGTACATTCTACATTACTGCACAGAACACTATACCCATCCTGGGTGCAACCGCACTAACAGAGTTGGGAATTATACAGAGATTGGACAGTCCAGAGGAAAAGGTTCTAACAGATAAACGAGTATGCTATTTAACTCCACAGAAGAACCTTCTCCCTTGTCAGATAATACAGCAATTCGAAGACGTTTTCGGACCCATGGGATGCCTACCGGGATAGCATCATATTGCCTTAAAGGGCGAAGCCCAGCCGTGGATATTTCCAGCCAGAAGTATACCCCATGCATTCCGAGATCCTCCGAAGAAAGAGCAGGCCCGCATGCAGGATCTGAAAGTCATCGTCCCAGTGACCGAACCTACTGATTGGGTTCACCCATTGGTGATTGTCCCGAAGGGTGATAAATCTATCCGTGTCTGCCTGGACCCCCGATGGCTGAACAAATCAATAAAACGTGAACATTATAAAGTCCCGACCTCGCTAAGAAATCTTCAGCAAGTTGCAAGGCTGCAAGATATTCACTGTCTTGGATGCGACGTCTGCATTCTGGCAAATAAAGCTGGATGAACGTTCCCGACTATGCACATTCTCGACTCCATACGGGAGATTTCGTTTTCTGCGCATATCCTATGGAATATTAAGCGCCTCAGAGATATGCCAAAGAATCATGAATGATTTATTTGGTGACATACCAGGGGTTGACGTGTCAACGGACGATCTTATAATAGCGGCCCCCACAGCGGAAGAAAACAACGAAAGATTGACAGCTGTACTTACACGGGCAAGGGCTGCAGGCATAACATTTAGCAAGAAGAAACTACAGTTGGCAGTTCCAACCATCACCTACCTTGGACACAGAATCTCTCAGTCTGGGGTTCATGTTGACGGAAAAAAGGCGTCAGCAATTGAGGCACTAACACCACCCACTACCAAGAAAGAACTTCAACGATTCCTGGGTATCATAAATTACCTTAGCAAGTTCATTCCGTGCCACTCTGAGAAGGCTGCCCCGTTACGACAACTACTAAAACCAGCGGTGGAATTTGTGTGGGATACGGTCCCTCAAAAGAGCTTCGATGGCCTTAAACACGACATCATGAAGGCACCAGTCCTAGCCTTTTACAACCCTCAAAAGCAAAGCGTACTGTCCGTAGACGCTAGCCAAAGCGGTATAGGCGCTGTTCTACTACAAGGAAATCAGCCGATAGAGTATGCGTCCACATCTCTCACCGAAGCCCAGCAAAGATGGGCCCAAATTGAGAAAGAGCTACTTGCGGTAGTCTATGCGGTCGAGCACTTCCACTATTATATAGTGGGCACTAAAGTTCTGATTGAGACTGATCACAAACCACTACTTGCAATTGTCGAAAAACCACTAAATGACCTCTCGCCCCGCCTACAGCGTTTGGTTCTGAGATTATCCAAATACGAATTCAAGATGGTCTACGTACCTGGAACACAAATGTACATAGCGGATGCCCTATCCAGGTCTCCGGCCCTATCAACCGATATAGACACGAAGGATATGGAAGGACCCACTGCCAGTCTGCATTCAATGACTGTCCTGTCAGAAAACAAATTAAAGGAGTTCCAAGAAGTCTCAGCTAATGATAAGGACATTCAAGCGTTACGCAGCTACATTCGGAACGGATGGCCTAAATACAAGTCCACCAGATCAAACATAATCCAAGCGTACTGGACCATAAAGGACGAAATCCACGAAGACGAGGGCCTACTGTACAAAGGTGAACGGCTTATAATCCCAACAGCGCTTCGAAATGACATCATTCGACAAATACACGGAGCACACCAGGGAGTAAACTCGTGTTTAAGGAAAGCCAGAGTCCATGTATACTGGCCAGGAATGACAAATGACGTAACTAAACATATTCAAGCATGTCCAATCTGCCGCATGAAGGATAGAGCAAACACGCACAGAACAACAACACCACACCCTGCTCCGAAAAGGCCATGGGAAACAATTGGGGCTGACCTGTTTCACCACAATCAGAAGACAATGTTACTCTGCGTCGATTACCACTCTAAGTTCGTGGAAATTGATGAGATGAGAACCACTGATGCGAAAGCCGTAATAAGGGCCATGAAACCCCATTTTGCGAGATATGGAATTCCTCAACGCATTGTAACGGATAACGGTCCTCCCTTTAACTCGAGGGAATTCGCGGAATTCTTGACTCAATGGGGAGTAGACCATAGCACCTCAAGCCCGTACTTCCCTCAATCTAACGGTATGGCCGAGAGGCACGTTCAGACGATTAAGAATCTCCTGGAGAAAGCCAAGCACTCGGGGGTTGACCCCCAATATGTCCTTCTGGAATATCGAGCGACACCTCTGCCAGACCTCCCAGCGCCATCCCAGATGTTGATGGGTAGACTAATCAGGACTCAGAACACAATGGCGTCCCACGCACTGCAACCGAAGTACAAAATAGCCGGGACCTATAAATCTTTGCAGGATCGCCGTAATAGGATGATTAAAGAAACGAAAAGTAAACCCCAAGGAAACCAAATTAAGCAATATCAAATTGGTGAGCCTGCATACTACAATGATGGACCAAGAAGATGGCTTCCAGCCAGCGTAATAGACAAGACACAACATCCCGACTCTTACATAGTTAGAACAACTTCAGGGGCAATCTACAGGCGTAATAAATTCCATCTCCGGCCAAGGATACAACTTCCTAGTACAGATATACCGGTTAACCTCACGTTTGGCACGAGCCAATTCAAACACAGGAAGCCTCATCTTCCAAACGTACCCAGTCAATATCCCGAACGTGAAGAAACCAGTTCCTGTGAAGTACACATGCCCATCTACCGACCCGGACCTGGTTCAGTACTAACGACAGAAACGACAACCCCTCGACCAGTCACAGCCAATCAAAACCAGCCTCTACTAACGACAGAGCCGACAACCTCTCGACAAGTCACAGCCAGCAGTCCAAATCCGTTACCACTGACTTACCCACGTTTGGAGGCTAATCTACAAACCACCCGAACATTACCGGAAAGAATGAGAAAACCACCTGTGCGATATGAAGATTACGATATGCTGATTTCGAAACATACTTAAATTTTCTAGCAATTTGTAAAAATCGATGTTAAAATTGTTAGCTTTAATTTTCTATTAATTTGTAAAGTTTTATTCGAAACATACTTAAATGTTCTAGCAATTTGTAAAAATAGATGCTAAATTTGCATTTGATGTTAATGCTTTATCGGCGAGACGTTATTTTTGTTTTCAAAAAAAAAAAAAAAGGGAACGTGATACGTGGCCTATTATCATGCTGCGACCTTATCTATGTTATAACCGTTATCACAGTAGACAACCCCACAAGGGGGCGTCTACCAAGTTGTAATCTAGACTGGCCTATTCGGCCTACAGTCACACTCGCTAACGCGCTGAATAAAGCTAGTCAAATCTATTATCGGCCTCTTTAATTTATACTCGTAACATTCTTGTCCTAACTTGCTAAGGTAATATTCGAGATGGCCAACGGCTGGGTTACATTAAGTTCCTAGAGAAGTGAGATGAGACCAGAAGTACTGAGCTAACCAAATTCTTCACTCAGCCAAAGTGAATATTCTTGACAACACAAGAACGGTTGGCCCTCTAGTAGCGATTTCTGAATTTTCCCTCCAAAACGTGAGACGCTCGCGGTGGTAGACGGTCGAACTAGATTCAAGGAGCCGCGTCAGTGTTCGGCCGCTTTAGGTTGAGGGGAAGGGGGTAGGAAATGTTTTTGGAACTCGACCAATTTTTTCTCAGTAGTGAAGGCGCGTGGGAAGGGGCATAAAATCCTCAAATTTGTTCACTAGTGCCAGGATACTATCAATGCTAGAGCCCTTCACTTCTAGTCTCATCTCACTTCTGGTTCCTACTACACTTAGCTTAAAAATTCTTTTCGTCATTCTAAAGAAAACATTTCTCCTATATACTTTTTCTTATAAATAGGCTTCGATACAGTCGTACATCAAATTAAATCTTACCAAACGGTCGAGTTAAAAATTATTAGAAATTGTTAGCAAATAATGGAAAAATATTTATAGTATGCAAAGCAAGTTCGTAATTTCGAATTAAAGAAGAAATAGCTTAATGTGCACTTAAAATTTCTTAATAATTTTCATTTCTATTCTTAAATTGTTTATTCTTTTTATTAGCATTTGTATGGCGTAAAGTATTAATAAGTTTAACCGTGTCGATAAACTAAATCATTTACTCGACTTTTTAATCGATTAATCTTTGTAAAAGATGATTAATCGAATTTTCTTTCGTTTAATCCACAATCTTTCGAATAGTCAACAAAAAATATATTACACTTTTCAAATTGGGATGAAAACTATTGATATGGTCTGGAACGTAACTACCATAGAGAAGAAACACGATGAGTAGAAATTAAGTTCTTAAAAATTTTCAGGGTGCAATTGCACCCTGAAAATACTTAAGAACTTAATTGTAGGAGAGCTATTTTGGAACGTAAAGTTAATTTAAGTGTTCAGGACTGAAACAAAGTACTTTGATGACTTGATCGAACGTCCTTAATTTAATTTTACGCTGTTAATTGTGGCGTGTTAATTTGGCTTGAACTTACACTGCTTTAAGATAAATGAAATAATTGATGCTCATTTTAGTTTAAACTTTAGCAAACTAAATTTATTTCACAAAAACTCGCAGATAAATATTGAGATTTATTGAGTCATGATTACATCGATGGAGAAAACTGGAGGTTGTGTTTTTAAAATTGAAAAGGTGACCTTTTATATTGAATTCGAGAGTGGCACGCTCGACTTTGTTAGTTAGTTTCGATTAGTCATCGATGGACTTTCTTGGGTATTTGTCAAAGCATGGCGCTAATCTCGAGCACGCCGCTCCCTCTTATTTCCTAAGAACTTGACAGAAGCATATGTTATTATAGTATATATTTTCCCTTTCTTAATAATTATTGGATTAAAGTTTAGTTGTGTGTTTTTACGAGCAATATATTTTTCACGAATTTTAGACTTTAGAATATTCAAGGCCTATTTTGAACTAGAATGTTAAGGTAAGGTTACTTTTAATTTTACTAGAAATGTTAGAGTAATTCTAGTTAAACGTTTGCTTTTGAAGAACGATTTGTGTACATATTTAAAAGTAGATTTCCAATTTTGTTATATTACACTATAAACATTTTAGTTCATTAAAGGGGTAGTGTCAAAATAGTTATGGTTCACAATTGATATTTATAATAAATGAAGGGTTATAGTGCCAAAATAGTTATATTACACCCAAAATTTTTATGTTCAATAAAGGGGCACTTTCAAAATAGTTATAGTTCACAATAGATATTTATGCTCAATAAATGGGTAGTGTCCAAATAGTTATGTACACAATAAATATTATGTTCAATAAGGAACAAACTACAGTTGTAACAATTTTATCCATATTACAATTTTTTCCCTACATGAATATGCCAGAATTAACTGATAATTAACCATAAGTAACATTTTGCAAAACAAAAAGTATGTCACTAAATGAGAATGGTTAACCAAGGTCTGTTTCTGAGTACAACATCATTTCCGCCAAAGCAATGTTTTTTTGTCAAATACTGTCGTTGAAGCGACCATTTTTAAGGCGCCATGGAGAATAAAGTTTTATAGTTTCCTGGAACTTTCTTATTCTGTTTCCATGTAAATCCCCTGGGATTAAGCATTGCGGATATTTGAAATGCCATGCTTATTGCGATTATGTTAATTATGATCGACGAAATTTCTCCAAGCTCAAGATCGTCAGATCAAACGCAACAGAGACTGAAGAATGAAATGTAGCAAAACCTAGTCTAACCAAGTCTAGGTAATGAAGTTTAGAAAATACTTCGGATATCCCTAACCCAATCACGAGAAAACAAAAATGTATCAATATAGATTTTTAACAATGAGGACGAGATTGTTAAAACAGAAGAAGTGTTAATCGTCACCTTGAATATAACATGGACAATAATAAGAACCAAATTGAAAAGCTACCATTACAGGGTGGAGACGTTTACCCTAGAAACTGTAACGTACGTTCTTCGCACGTATTTCTGATAGCTATGAGGGCATGTGCATGCCATACACTATTGCCTATTTTAGCATGTGAATAATACATTAATATAAGGAATTCTTCGTTTATTCAAGGATTTGTGCATATTCCTAGGCATTTAAAACTACCAGAATATCCTTGTTTTGCCACTAACAAGTTTACTAAAATAATTAGTAGGTTGTATATGATAATTAATTAATTACATTCAAATCTTGTTTGCATAATTATGCTCTAAATAGTCTAAATGTTAGAGAGTGAATTTAAAATGACCTAACACGAAGTGATTTCGTTCGTTTTGCATAGTTCGAAGAAAAATAAAAATTTTATCTTGTTTTGTAATTTCATGTCTTCGTGTTCTTAACTGTTTAGTATTGAACTTTTAGCAAAAACGGATTTATGTAGGAAGAACGTTGAACGTAGCAAATTCCCTACCCATCCTCGACTACTTTGTATTTTTTGATGGGAGTGGCTTATAATTTCAAAACTCGCGCTCGCCATCTATCGGCCTTATTCTCGTATATTTTGGTCTTTAAATATTAAGACAAGTAAATATTAATAAGTTATAAATGTACTACAATAATAATTTTAGTACAAAGAAAGAAAAACCAGATACTTAAGTAAATATTTAAAGAAACATCAATTATATATATTCTTAACTTTAAAACCAGGAGCAGATGACAAAGGAGTCTCGGACGCTAGCTTCCACAATATAGAGGGCAATGGCACCCGCGTACGTCACAGCTGTAGCGGTATCGTTTGCCATAGACGCGCTATCAGACATTATAGCAGACGATGCTTTTGGTGGATTATATCTGGCACCAAAGTCTGCTGGGAATTTGTTTTGTAATAACGGACTAACGGTGGCTACTGAGGTTCGTCTTATCCGATCGCGACATAAATATACACAATATAATTATACTTTATTCTAACAGCTGTAACCGTTGGTATTAAGATAAAAGATAAGACTAGGCCTACACTTTGTGACTTTAAACCTTCTAAATAGTAAATTAAGTCCAAACTAGCAGAGAAACCCAGGTAAGCCAAGGCTTAATTAACAATTTGTGCCCACTGGAATGATTGGGCTCGGGTTTTCAAATTATAAAGCAAGGTTTTAAAAGATGCCGAAACACAATGTTATATATGTGTTTTAGGGCCAAAATATTCCGTATGTTTTTGAATTAATTGACTGCTACAAGAGGTTGGAAACGAAATCACGGTCTCTTACTTTTTGGGTTTTAAAAGATCGTGAGTGATTTCTTTTCCCAACCTCTTGTAGCTATCATTTAATTCAAGACGAAATTAAGAAAAAATTGGCACTGAAACGCATTTTAGTTTTTTAATATGTATGTAACGTTACTCGCTGGGCTTTTCATTATCAATTTTAGTCTAAAAAAAAGATTAAAAAGCCGTTGAAATCCATTTTTAACTCTAATACTCGTTAAGCCTAGGCTAATTATAAGCAGACGATACGTATTTTTAAAGAGAGGCTCCAGACGCGATTTCCCAGATCTCCTTTCGAGACTTTGCAGCCACGCTATTGGTTGGAAAATAAAGCTCAAATTTCCTACGAGAGGGGGCACTGGCGTAATGATTTTGGTTAATAACCGTGACGTTCGCGGATCCCATTGCCCTCTACATTATGGAAGCTAGCGTCCGAGACTCCTTTGTCATCTGCTCCTGTTAAAACTTAATTCAACTAAATCGGGAGTTATATCGCATTGTTGTCCACTTTGCTTTTTTACCACTGGCGCAATTTCGAAAAAAAATAAATAAATAAATAAAAAAATACTTAACCACGAAAATAGAGATAAGAATGACATTTTCGACCACTAGAAGTCGTTATATACAAAATTTGTGGGTGGAGTCAAAATATAAGCAGACGAAGTTTCTCAATAAAGTATGCGAGGATGGTAGTTGGTACTAGAGCCTAAATCTATGATCCGACGTTCTTAGTACATAAATCCGTTTTGCTTTTAGGGAGTGTCTTGTCTGGGAATTCCATTTCATGTTCTAACCTAATTAATATTTAGCGATTAAGGGAGTTAGTAGAAGATTATTTCGGTGATGACAACGGCTACTGTTCCTGACAACAGCATGAGAAGAAAGTACATAGGAACACTGACGCTACTCAGGTCCAAGGCTTCAGTGCTTTGCGATGGTCTCTTCCATGTCAACAGTTCAAGGAAGTGATGTAAATTTTGTTTTTGATACTTGAAAACTTGCTTTTCGAATATCGGTTCTACTCTGTAAAAAAACAGGCGTTAAGGCTAATAATAGTTTTTAAGAAAATTCTCACTGACACCAGTTGGGCGTTCAATTGTGGTGTGCTTCTGATCCATGATGTGTTGAAAATGAAGTGTTTGTTTTCGAGTTTAAGAACTTGTTGCGAAAATTAAAATCCTCCTTTTCTCACCACGAGCTCTTTCAAGTCGTACCTATCCTGCATTAAATCTTTAATTTGCAAAAACAGAAAGTCTTTGTTTACGATCAGAGCTTTCTTCCCAGAAAAAATTCGAAGGAAAAAATCAGGAAATGTATATCGATATGAATAACTATCTTGCGGAATTTTCTTCTTGTGTACATCTAGCCATTTCATAACAACTGGATCTCCGGCCGCCTGATACAAACCAATGATATCAAAATAATAAAGAACATAACACGAAGAAGATTATTCACCCAGTCCTTAATATATCTGTAATCATTTTCTAGTAAAAATGCTGGCTCAATTTCCGATTTGATCAAGTCCGAGAGAGTGTCGATGCAGTTGTAGCTTTCCGTCGAAAAGTCCGTGCGCAAGTAACATCCCAAGAAGAACAGAATGAAAGTCACTCCGATAAGCCACGACGAAGCGAGCAGACGACAAGTAATGTGAGGCAGAACAGAAGGAATGGCTATAAAACATAATTATACTATCCGCTTATGTATGATTAAAGCACCGGTCATCTTTCGTAATTAAGGAAGTTAATTGTCTATTCCATACGAAGTTGAATTAGTTTTAAATATTAGGGAAGGGCGGATGGCCTAATTGCTTACGTTCGGCGCACAAGAGTGACGCGTTCTCCCAGACATTTTCCAGGGTTTCTTGGGCCATTTTCTTGACAACTTTCTTAGTGGGCATCGATTTGTATTTGTTAGTTACGATGGAGTGAATGACGAGTAAAACTGACAGAAGTCCCAAGGTTAACACTAATAAAATCAGCACCTGAATGAATACAAGAACGAAACTCAATGAATTCCCTATCAAGTATATTGTTATTGAAAACCATTTTACTTTGTTGTCCATATTTAAGAAGGACCAGGAATTGGACGTGACTGTCACTTTGGGGCTGGACACGATAATCATCTCCTTTATTCCGACTGGCGGAGATGGACTGTAATGATTCATTCGACTGAGGAAAAATGAACTTGGTTGTTCATATTTGATAACATGAGATGTCTAATGCCGTCGTATAAGCGTTAAACAATTTGTACTCCAGTTTTTAATCAGTGTTTCAATATAAGTAAAAAATCGCATACCTTGGAAAAATTTGGCGTATCGTTTATTTCAAAAAGCTGACCGAAATCTATATATTTCTCTTTGTAATTCAGCCTAAAAGTTGTCGACAAAATTGAATTACAATAGAATGTTAACGTTGTTTTATAGCATTCTGTAAGCTGAGATTCGTTTCTGAGATCTCTTTAAGGCTGCGTATAGAATTAGGGAAAACGCTATCATGAACTTTCGGTATAAAACAATTTGGCGGGGGTGTGCGAATAGTTGGTTTTGACTTTTTTAGGAAATCCCCATTAGAAACAAAATTCAATTACTCGATTCAAAATTAACTTAATTTTCAAAAAACAATCTGAATGATTGAAAGGCTAGCCCTAGTAATTATCGATTTTTGTTTTTGCCATATTTCACGAGTTAATTACTTTTTTTTCTTGAATATTTTATAGGGTTGTAAATTTTCCGGAAAAATAAAACGCGGAAAATTTTCCGCTAATCGGAAAAATATAAAACTATCAAATAAGTGAGCTTTGAGTCAATTTATCAAACTTTTAAAGAATTAAAACATTCTCCAGTTATTTTGCCATCTTTAGTAGATTTATTAAAGTACCGCCAAATATTAGTGGCTGATTTTCCCATAATCTGTGACTTTAAACAGGGTTAACAAACTTAATAACATTAACAACATAACACCTCGTTTCCCTTACAATGACGCAGACGATCACTATCCTTTATGCCTGATAATTTTAGTTTCTGTTAGGTCTCGACTCTCTAACGCCTTATACCGTCATAAGAGCAAACAGTAACCCTATGCATGCAAGCGATAGCCAATGAGTGAGCTTTTGCTATAGAGAATAGGGGTCACTAGACTCTGTGCCCTTGGACAATTTTCCCCCTCCGAATTCACCGAAAACAAAATAATGAATGTTTTGAAAAGTAAGGCAATTGAAAAATTTTTAAGTATTAACTTTCTAATTGAGAAACCGGTAGCGGAAAAATACGGAAAATTTTCCGGAAAAATATAGCTCGGTCATTTTCCGACTTACAACCCTAATATTTTATAATTCTCTAAAATCAATAACGGCATTCAATTTGAACTCAAAATATTAGCCATCCAAATCGAAAGTATCACTACCTACAAACTTATTTACCTAGATATGTAATGATTGCTCTTTATTGATTAGCAATTGCAGAAGTTAAAATTAAGCTTAATAATTTTGAATTACTACATTATTTAAGCTCAACGCAGATTATTTCAAATCGACGATGCGTCATGAAACTTTCTTCTACTAAAGAAACTACACCTTTTTATTGCAATGTGTGTTTAACTCTCGACTCACAGTGAACCGTTAATGTCTTTGCAAGAACACAAGAAAAACTAAACACAAATTTTAGTTTTTGACCCGCCTCTTCTTTCATACTTTGACGCGCGCCCACATTACTCTGTTCTCCATTCCTACTTCTTAATTAAATCTATTCCTGGTTTAGTGGCCCGTGGTTTGAGCATTAAGTGAATTCTGTCTCATTCGGTCCAAATATTAGTCGAATCAGGAATGTATGGAGGGGCTGGAATGGCTAAGGAGGCTCTTGTTGTACCCTTGATCGGGGAAACATAAGGCGAGTCCTTTTTTTAGAAATGTAGCTCCTCCCCTACGTTTGTTTAGCTGTCTACCGAAGGCGAAAAATGTCATGACTCGTTAAAAAAGGCATGACAGAAGTGACCTTTGAGATTTTTTAAACATAAATGCGCTTATTCGCCGCCGTTCGCGTTCATATTCGATTCTCTCAGCATAGGCAGAGGACCTAGGGTAGAGGGTGGAGAATTATAGCAGACAAGTTTTTTTGGCAGCCAATGAATGAATGAAAATAATTTAAGTGGTAAATACGATTTTTTCCGTCAGGCTATGACGTCACTAGCGTAAATTAAGCCACGCCAGTTGTTTCCAAAATCATTTCACGCCGATTAGGATTTGACCTTAGCCATTCCAGCCCCTCCATACATTCCTGGTCGAATAGATATGGAAGTGTCAAATTTACTTCATGTTGAAGAATTGTTTCAAATATTCTGCCATAAACTTCATCTGTTCCTGAAAATCCGTCGTATCCTGACAAGAAATTAAAGTTAAATTGTCATCATCAAGAAAGCAGTTTTAATTCCGAGACACTGAAGACTCGCTTCAACAACGCCAGCGAATTTTGATAAACTCACCTCATCAACGTAACTTATTGAACAATTGATAATTGTCTCTTTTGTATACCTTTAATAAAAAATTTAAAATAATAATAATAAATCAACGATAACATTTATTATTTGAAAATTCAAGTTCTACCTGTATTTAAAATATCGATCATTTCCAACAAATTCAATTTCGTTCAAAGCCATTTTTGGGTCCACTTATGCTAGACTGGTCAATCCGAAATCTTCAAAGGCTACAAGGTGTTGATAAGAATTATTTCATGGTTCTTCAGTATCAGACTGAGACTAGTTAATAGTGTGCGATTCTAAACTGAAACATAACGAGTAATTCTTTTCCATGCTTTTTATTTGCTAGTAATCTGTCGGTATTTTAAATTGAAGGGTTTAATCTAATTTATTATATCTTTGAGCAATCGAAGCGTTTGATACGATAGGTTGCATATGAATATTTGAAATTAAGAAAATCCCGTCAGGGATTTACTATTTATACTGAATCCGAACTCGTAAAGTTAATCTCTATGAAGCATAGCATGACAAGGTCAATAATTGTTTTAGAGTTATGCCCTAGGTTTAGCGACCAAGGGGGTACACTTTTTTCACAGCTTAACTATACAGCACTAGCAAAGGCTGAAAAGGTTTAGTATCTCATTTCTCGTAGTGTAAAGTTAAGTTGACCTTTTTTTTATAGGTTTCAAGTTTTTTTTTCTATATATACCACGCGCTACATTTCATTAAAAGTTTCAATTCAAATCTCGCGCTCAATTCCACCATTTTGGTTATCAAACTTCTGTCACGTGAACTCTTGGTTTAGGTTTGCTTAAAGGAATAGCGAACGGATTTAAAAATTATCTCAAATCTAAAGAAAACCTTACTTTTTTGAGAGTTTAAACTCTTCTGATTCCAAAAATATGCTTAATAAATATTTAAATATGAGGGAAAACACAGAAAAAACAGTTCGAAAGCTTGAAATTTAGGGGCAAAAGCAAATTTGCGGAGAAGATATTTGGCGGGTTTTTGTCCTTGCTACGTCACTCACGGCATCTCGCGGAAAAGCCAAGCGCGAGCGCCCCAGTCTACTAATGCCGCGCGAATCTGAATAAAATAGGCTTAACGCGGCGCTGAGACAGTAACAGGCGTCACGTGAGCGACAGTAAGAGAGAAAATTTCTCCTTACTACGTCATCAAGCGAAACAAAATTTTAACTAGGTCTTTTCCAAACACAAAACTTTGATTGCAATTTTATAAATTTCTACGAAACCAAATACAAAAGTAAACATATCATAATAAACTAGATTTTTCAAGGATTTTTTTCGCATTTAAAGTTTGTGGATGACGAAAATTATGGCACTAACACTTTAATTGCTTTAACCGACGTCAAATTTTTTTCCAATCACTTGTCTTTTCTAATCTCTAAATAGGTAAAACCCCACTAGATGCGGCGCTCTACTTAAAATTCCGGGTCACCGAGTTCAAAGTAAATATTTTTGGACTTGATAAGGCTTCAAGCTTCGGTTTGAGTTCTACTCGAGTCCAATGGTGATGACTTTTGAGTACTCAAAATAATTCTCGAGTATATTAAAACTCGAGTAGAGTAATTGATTTTGTATAATATTCAACGTTTATTCAGTAAGGAGGGAGCGGCTTCATACTGGGCTATGAGTCGGACTGAAGTAAATACTAGCCGTTCTCCATTCCTACTTCTAAAATTAAATATATCCCTAGCTGCGACTTAAACCCGGAGAATCTGATCAATAATTTGGCTACCCAACATTAGAAGAATAGGACTTGCGAATGATTTACAATTAAAAAATCGGGTTTATATGAGAATATTTACCCTTTCAAAGATTGAATTCTACTTAGCCTTATATTATACACCGCTTAAAGTCCATTAATTTAATAGACGATATTGAGACTTCAAAAAATAAATTACCTTAAATTTTCTACAGAACGGTAATTTTCTCAAAATATTTAATCTTTAATTTACCAGTAATTCACCGGTAATTTATTGGTAATTTATCCGGTAATTCATCGGTAATATTCAGGTAATTTATCCGGTAATTCATCGGCAATTTATAGTTAATTTATCCGGTAATTCATCGGCAATTTATAGTTAATTTATCCGGTAATTAATCGGTAATATATAGTTAATTTATCCGGCAATTTATAGGTAAATCCGGTAAATCATCGATAATTCATAAGTAATTTATCCGGTCACTCATCGGTAATTTATAGGTATTTTAATCCGGTAAATCATCGGTAATTTATCTGGTAATTCGTAGGTAATTTTTCCGGTTATTCATCGGTAACTTATATTTAATTTACCTGGTAGTTTTTTTAGAAATTGCGTCTGGGTATTTCAGTCCAAAAACCAATGAAGCTCATTTATAGCTTTAAGCAGTGCCTGATTAACACCCTCGGGGCCCCACAGGCACTAGGCGTTATGGAACACCATTATCCTACTGTTCCTAACCAAGAGCAATATGACTTTAATGAATTGTGAAATGATTCAAATTAATTAAAATTATTCTTGAACTTTAAAAAATTAATTTTTAGCCACATCGTATGATGTACATCTACGATGAGGCTCTTAGTTTGACCTGCCCTGTTGTCCTTGTAGTAGTAGTAGTAGTAGTAGTAGTAGGGGTGTCACAGTGGCGCCTTTGGCAGTATAAAAAAACTTAATAGGAAGGGGATGATGATAGTTAGGTTAAGCTATATCCTCGGGAGCAATGCTATAGTTAACTCGATCATCGAGGGGGTAATCACTAAAACGTTCTGTTCTTCTATTAAGGGTTACTTGTGTGTAATCATTTTAGCATTGTTGTTTTAAGAATGGTCTTACGGGTAATCATTTTAGCAATGTTAAGGGTAGCGCATCGAGGGGCTACTCACTCAAAATTTCTCGTTGTGTCGCAATATTACAATTATAACATAAATAAATTTATTGAAGTAAGGATTACGGGTAATCACTTTAGCATAGTTTAAAGTAGTGCATCGAGGGGCTATTCACATAAATTTTATGTACGCCTGTTAAGTACGGCACGATGTGGCTACTATTACGAGCCCTTGGGTCGTCTTGTTAGATATTTTTTGGATTTGGAACCGGGTTCGGGTAACGAATAATTTTCTTGGCGGTGTCGAAAGGGGGTACCAGTATTTGGGTTGTAAGACTTGTCCGATAATTATACTTAGGTGCGAAAAGGGTATTAAAAGTTAGAGGGAATACCTAACCAGCCTGCTACTCGGGATTTTCTCAAATATAAGCGAAAACAATTGAACAGAAATATAAGAAAATTTGATACTGGCCTTTCATTACAATTTTTTATTCGAGTATTTCTTGAGTTGTAAAGCGTAATTACCCCGTACGGACATTGGATAACGCGTCTTTACGCACCCCGTGAAATGTGCTTTCTGTTAACAAATATCTGATTTCTTAAACTACCGTGGGGAATTTAAAGAAATCATGAAGCTTGACGCAATTATTGGAATTAAAATGGAGCTCTACTTATTCTTTAGCGGCGACTTAAACCCGGAGAATCTGATCAATAATTTTCCTAACCAACATTAGAAGAGTTGGACACGCTATGGAAAAAATCGGGTTTCTACGAGAATGTTTACCCTTTCCGAGATTGAATTCGACTATAGTTAACCTCATATTATGTACCATTTAAAGACCATTACCTCGGTTTTTCAGTAAAAGTTTCTATAACTTAATTTTATTATTCTCGAAATTATGGTTTAAATGGCATAACAATAATAGACTTACTTTTATTTAATGGTCTTTTAAGCGTTTATTACAAAACTTTGCGAAGAAAATTCGATACCAGAAACAAAAACTTACTTCGTTCGCGTGCTTCAACTTAAGGTTCTAGGAAACTTTCTGGCCGTTGCTCATTAAAATCTTTTTCTTTTAAAATAGTGAAAATGAAATTAGCAGGGTGGGTCTTTCAGCATAAAAACAATGAAGCCGATATATAGTTTTTACTTTTTAGTGAACCAGTTATCCAATGTTTGATCATGGATATTGGTTGACGTTGCAGCATTATTGTTTAAGGCCGGCTTAATGCATTCCTGGCCACTGCTGTCTAGATGGTCCCGGATTGAAAAAACCTTTATGGAACGGTGATCAGTCTGTCAGACTGGACTTTAATTTACAAAGGTCACAAAGGTTAAATTTTCCCTGACTAAAATAAACCAGAAATTAGGCACTCACCTGTAAGTGTTTATGGAAGTTCAACATCAAGTGTAGAACTGATGCAGAGTTTATGAAATTGAGGGGTCAAATGCTTGCAAGGGAATATGAAGAGTATTTCTAGAGGTAAGATATTATGAATTTGCCGCGAGAAATCTGATCACACTTACTTTTAAAATTAATTCATTAAAAAATTGAGCAAGTGCAAGTGAAGCTCATGTTCTCTACGAAATAAGTTTGAGAATAATATTTGAATTGATAATTCTGAATAGATAGCGATCAGTGAGTGTGTGAGTGGATTTCACAAATTGCCTCAGATAGGCCAACAGCAAAAACAGATCATCGCCTCAGATAGGCCAACAGCAAAAAGAAGATCATCGTCTCAGATAGGAAAAAGTGAAAACCGATCATCGCCTCGTATAGCGCAACAGCAAGAACGAATCAGCGTCTCAGATAGCCCAACAGCAAAAAACAGATTATCGCCTCAGATTCAGAGAACATTTGATTAGACGCTGCACCTAGCTGGGGGCCTTATCAGCGCCCGCCCCCCAATTGTCGCTCATCATTGGTAAGAGCCAAAAAACCAGATCATCACCTCGGGTAGGCTAACAGCATAAAACACAACATCGCCTCAGATAGGCCAACAGCAAAAACAGATTATCACCTCAGATAGGTCAACAGCAAAAACAGATCATCGCCTCAGAAAGGCCAACAGCAAAAAACAGATCATCGCCTCAGATTGGCCAATAGCAAAAACGGATCATCGCCTCGAATAGACCAACAGTATAAACAGATTATGGCCTCAGATATACCAACAGTATAAACAGATTATGGCCTCAGATAGAATAACCGCAAAGAATAAAAACAGATCATGACCTCAGACGGGCCAACAGCATAAAATACATCATCGACTCAGATAGGCCAACAGCAAAATATAGATCATCGCCTCAGATAGGCCAATAGCAAAAACAGATCGTCGCCTCATCAGTGTAAACAGATAAGCCAAATGGAAAAACAGCTCAACGTATCAGGATTTTGAAAATCTGAATTTACCGTGCTCCATTTGATCATCCCAACAAACCCAAAACTGAGACGTTCCTTAGGTATCAAGACCATTAAGAACTTTTACCCCTATTCCGATTCTGACAGCGGATGGACACTAAAACCATCTAACAATTCTTGGGTCTTTCTTTTTTCCTTAGGAAAAGGTTAGTTTTGCTTTTTTTCCCACTGTTGTCCATTTACTGGGAAATTCTGAAAGACGGTTTGGGAAGAAAAAGCGACTTTGGTCTTGTAGACATCTATCGGTGAACTCCCATAGAGTGGGCAGAAAAGTATAGACTGGGTGGGGTAGGCGACGAGATTGTGTGGGAGGGGACGGTTTCAGTCTAGGATGCGGACACATTACCGAGATGGCTCTTCGATTGTTACACAACCCCTAAGTCGATATAGTGGACAACACCAATCTCGCGCAACGCTTGCATTGGACTGAAAGGGGGCGGACATTCTACGGACAGACGTACTCTGGATACACACCCATGACTCGTAGGATGAGTTCGCATTTATGCATAGACATAAACGGTTTATGACTACCAGTTATTTTTTTCTTCCTCAAAACACAACTGAAACCAGGGTTAGCATTTACCTGACAGATATGTTTTAAACCATGGAGAAAAGGCCAGGGCTTAAACTGTTTGGTTTTTAATTAGTGTATTCTATTTACGAGAGACTATTACAGACTCAAGTTTAGTCTTAGAGTTTAGACTGAGTAGTGGGGAAACATTGAAAAACAGAATTTAAACAATAAAAAAATCTCTTTCATAAGCTAAAAAATATGTCTGCTATAATACAGGTTATCCTTTTTTATACAGGTGATTTTTACTGCTTGTAAATGTTGGTTTAAATTTCACCTTTTTTTGACAAAGTTGGATTTTTGCCAACCATCAGATCTATGTTCGAATGTTGTCAGGTCTTATATGGGTTGTTGCAGCAAGAAAATTTTACTGTTTTGTGCAAATTACCTTTTAAGATTATCACGAGCCCTATTGACAATAATAAAGAAAGATTACTGTAGGTCAGGTGAAGTTAGGTTAGGTTACATTGTAGGTCAGGTGACGTGAAATTAAGTTTCTTTACAAATCAGATGGGTTGGTTACAGTCTAGGTAAGGTTCAGTTTGTATACGGTTCAGAAGAAGTTAGAGTGGGTTTCTTTGTACATCAGGTGAAGAAATGTTGGGTTATTATTTAGGTCAGAAGAGGTTAGGTTGGTATTGTTTATACGTCAGATGAGGTTTGGTTAGGTTACTCTGTAAGTCATCTGAGGTGGAGTTGGGTTTTTCTATATGTCAGGTAAGATCGGGTTTGATTTCCTTATAAGTCACACTAGGTTAGGCTGAAATTGATTATATGTCACGTGATGTTAGGTTGGTATTATTTAAAGGTCAGATGAGGTTTGGTTAGGTTGCTCTGTAAGTCATCTGAGGTGAAGTTGGGTTTTTCTGTAGGTCAGGTGAGACTAGGTTTGATTTGCTTGTAAGTCAAACTAGGTTAGGCTGAAATTAACTATATGTCACGTGACGTTAGGTTGGATTTGTTTGCAGTTCAGTTGAGAGATTAGGTTTACAAATCAGGTCTGTTTAGGTTGGATCTGTTTACAGGTCAGGTGAGAGGTTAGATTGGGTTTGTTTACAGGTCAGGTGAGAGGTTAGATTGGATTTGTTTACAGGTCAGGTGAGAGGTTAGATTGGATTTGTTTACAGGTCAAGTGAGAGGTTAGATTGGATTTGTTTACAGGTCAAGTGAGAGGTTAGATTGGATTTGTTTACAGGTCAGGTGAGAGGTTAGATTGGATTTGTTTACAGGTCAAGTGAGGTCAGGCTAGTTTGGTTTACAGGCAAGTTAAGTTAGGTAGGATTTTTTATAGGTCAATTGAGAGGTTAGGTTGGATTTTTTTATAGGTCAGGCGAGGTTAAATTAGATTTGTTTTCAGGTCAAGTGAGGTTATTTTGAATTTGTTTACAGGCCAGCTGAGTTTAAGTTGGATTTGTTTATAGGTCAAGAGAGGTTATTTTGGATCTGTTTACAGGTCAGTGGGGTTTTGTTGGATTTGTTTATAGGTCAAGTGAGGTTATTTTGGATCTGTTTACAGGTCAAGTGAGGTTAGATTGAATTTGTCTATAGGTCAGATGAGGTTAGGTTCCATTTAATGCTGGTTGATATTGTTTCATGAAAGTTGTGAAATTGGCTCTTTTGTCAACAACTCCTGATATGAGAAACGCCTCAATCATTGTGACACACGCTAAAATAAGACTCATCACTTTAAGAACCGCTGACCCAGACACAAATATTCTGTTTTTGACGAGTTCTTAGTCGATACTAAAGCAAATATTGTCGACCGAGTTAAGATCTACCTGCGTTAAGTGGAAATTTTAGTTATAAATAACCTAGATGCTTTAGTGGGAACGCCGACTGAACCGAGTCAAGGTTGCCGATGCACTCCTTTTTTTCAAGAGTCCAAGTCTATACTTAACGTGAAACAACTTTAAGAGTATCTTTTTTATCCCATCCAAGAAAGAAGAAAAAAAACACTTTTCGGCTTTTTCCCTTTTTTTATATAACCAGAAGTAAGATGAGACTAGAAGTACTGAGCCAACCAAATTCCTCACTTGGCGAAAGTGAATATTCTTGATAACACACCAACGGTTGGCCCTCTGGTAGCGGTTTCTGAATTTCCCCTCCAAAACGTGAGACGCTCGCGGTGGTAGACGGCTGAACTAGATTCACGCACCCGCGTCCGTGTTCCGCGGCCTTAGGTTGATGGGAAGGGGGTCGGAATTTTTTTGGAACTCGACCAATTTCTTTCTCTCTAGTGTAGGCGCGATGGAAGCGGCATAAAATCCTCAAATTTGTTCACTTGCGCCAGGATCTGCTACCAATGCTAGAGCTCTTTACTTCTAGTCTCATCTTACTTCTGATATAACTCTTAAAGCAGGTTTTATATAATGCTGGATTTTCACGCTACAAAAAACAGTCTAGCCCGATCCTAAAAGCTTCGTCCGAAAGAAACGACCATATCTTTGCATATCAGTAACCAAAGAGTTTGATAATATTCTGTTATCTAAAGCGACTAAGATTTATAAAGTAAGCGGTATCATGCTAGACACCTAAGTAAGAATATGGAATTCATAAATCACATCGTACCGCGCTTTCAGATTATTGTTTAAATAAATAATTATTAAAGAAAACAGCATATAAGGTAACATTAAACTTAGATTAGGTGCTTGTTTGCATAGTGAAACCTACTGCTTTTAATTTTATAATTTTTAAAATGTGTTTAAATATTTTCTTCTGAAAAAAATTAAGTGTTTATAAACTATGCAAAAATAAGCCATGAAACGCTAAGTACTAGTAGAAGGGGATAATAGAAGAAGGATGAAACTATGTAGCCTCTTAATACTTTAGTTGTGTAACATGATTCTTCCCAGGCTCACGCTTTTTGTTTGCTCTAATGCTCATCAAACCACAGATGGGCATCGCACCATGCTAGGGTGAATTCTATAACTGTTTGGTATTTACTAAATCCTCAGTAATCAACCCACAAACCTAGATTGTCTTGACGAGGGACAAAACTCCACAAGCGCATGCGCCTTGGTAAATAGTTAAGTCCTAATAGAGTAATGATGAGGGAACTATTTGTCGCGTATGTGATTGGGTTTAGTAACCTTGCTCCAAATGTAAAGGGGTGTTGGGAAGAATCATGTTGCAATTACTCCGCGTTGTGGTACACTTCTCTCGAAGAGAAGTATTATACCCTTCCGGTACAAGTCTACAAAATTTTTAGTTATTATCATTAATTTTTCATCAAATAGATTATTTAAAAATTGATTGCATTCTTTTCAAAATTTTGCAAGACTATAAATAAATTACAATGCGATAATAAATATGTGAGTCGTCTGATAAAAGAAACAACAACGAGAATATATTTCAAAATATTGACAAACAAAAAAATACATTTATTTTTCTTTAAACTATAATTAAGAGGTACGAACTGCGTTAAACAATCATTAGGGTTTGTTTCAGAACCGTAAAATAAATATTAGTCTTACATCAAACTTTGAAGTTTATGTTCACGAACCGAAATCTATTTGGAAAATCTTGTTGCCTTTCTTTTTTCACGTGTCAACATCTATTAGCCTGTCTCCTCGCTCGCAGTCCATAAACGAGTCAAGCATAATACATATAATCCTTAAGGGCCTTGGTTTTTGTACAAAATTTACTATTAGAAACCGGCTTATCAAACTTAAATTTGAGGCAAACCAAGCCACTCAAACAGTATAGAGAAAAGAAGGTATAATTGGGACTCAACTCAATGCCATAGAGCCAGGAGACAAACTATCGGGAGAATTACACTTATTACAATTGTATCAAAATTTCTAGTTGTCTCTTTCGATGTATTTCACTGAGTCTCAAATTGTCACTAATACAAGCAGTACAAATGTATCGAACTAGTTGCAAACAAAAAGATGACGGTTAACAGAAGTATATAAATTACAAAGAGGGGTAATTGTAACATGATTCTTCCCAGCATCAGAAAATTTGGAGCAAGGTTACTAAACCGAATCACATACGCGATAAATAGTTCCCTCATAAATGGTCTATTAGCGCTGCTTAACTATTTGCCAAGGCGCATGCATGCACTTGTGTGTTTTTGTCCCTCATCAAGACAATCAAGGTTTGTGGGTTGATTACTGAGGATTTAGTACTAAACATTTATAAAATTCACTCGACGGTGCGATGCCCATCTGAAGTTTGATGAGCAGAAAAAGCGAACGGAAAGGGTGAGCCTGGGATGAATCATGTTACATAACTAAAGTAGAAAGAGGATACAGAGTGTCCTTCTTCTATTATCCCCTTCTGCGTTAAGTTATAAAAGAGTCAAATATCTGCCCTGCGATCAGCGTGGGAAATAAGGCGGTGGCACAGGGCAAATGACCAGTTTAAAAATTGCCTGGACCAGTTTAAAAATTAAATCGGAGGGGGTCAGTGGTCCACAGGACCATTAAGAAAATTCAACGGTTTCCAGAGTCCAGACATTAGCTAATATATTGTAAATATCCACTTCTTCAATTTACCAGATGACGCGCCCTGGTCAGTGGTCATGGACCAGTTTATTTATTCCAGGCCAGAGGGGTCGCTGTCCCAATGTCCAGTTTAAAAAAATCCTTATTTCCCACCCTGCCTGCGACGAAGTTATATGTTAAGTACTTGCGATTCGTAGCGTGAACTACGTTCGGTTAACTTTAAGGCGCATTTAGAGTAGACCCTTGGTTCATATATGCCACTCGTTTTAAGTCGTCTGCTCTCACGTCTGAACAAACCGACGATTCCAAACGAAATTAACGAGGCGACCTATGGGAACATAAGATTTTACAGTAGTCTTAATGGGCCTTTAGAGGTCTCTCGCTTGGAGAAGTTCAATTGCCTGGATCTGTTGATTTACATTTACATCGAATCCATGAGTGTACAGCCCCTCGATTGAGCTAAAACTACATGCTCTTGTTCTATCTGAGACCATGATCTGTCGGATTGGGATACAACCTTCGCGTTATTTCCTCTACATACAAAACCCCAAAAATCTTTGGCAAAACTTGCCTTAGGCCGACTAACCCGAGTTAAGCCTTTGCGCGATTGCTGTAATTAGGGAATCAGACGAGAACCGTAACGCTTTGAGAAGATGTCAGCTCCAATCAGAGAAAATCTGTCCCGATCCACCGAGAAATAGTTTTCTACAAACAAAGCCACGGCAGCTATCCGCCCAGAACAATGTTGTTGCAAATGCGAAAACAACGCGTCGTGCTATTTCTCCTTAACAGAGGTTCGGTAAAATCGGAGAAAAGGTTGTTATTAGCCAGTCACCTACCGGTAAAAAGGCGCCCAAAATACCGGTCTTGGATCTAACAGAAATTTCGTGTCACTTTCGGATATTTATTTCACCCGGAGAACACCGAAGTTTAGATACAGACAACATCCAACGTTGATTAATCTGAAGTTAGAAACTTAAACAATAGAAATAATTTTTAAATGGCGCTGGGTGAATTTGATTAATTTCAAATGTTTTTATTTAATGGTAGGATGTTGGGTAAATTCGAAATGTAGTTTTCATTTCACTTGTAGAATGTTGGGTTGACTTAAAATGTTTTATTCATTTCAATGTAGAATGTTGGGTTGATTTCAAATGTTCCTTCCGTTTCAATGATAGAATGGTGGTTTGATTTCAAAGGTGTAATGTTCGGTAGATTTCAAAGACTACAAACGTATAATGTTGGGTTTGATTACAAAGGTATACTGTTGGGTTTGATTACAAAGGTATAATGTTGGGTTTGATTACAAGGGTATACTGTTGGGTTTGATTACAAAGGTATACTGTTGGGTTTGATTACAAAGGTATACTGTTGGGTTTGATTACAAAGATATAATGTTGGGTTTGATTACAAAGGTATAATGTTGGGTTTGATTACAATGGTATAATGTTGGGTATGATTACAAAGGTATAATGTTGGGTTTGATTACAAAGGTATAATTCTGGGCTTGATTATAAAGGTATAATGTTGGGTTTGATTAAAAAGGTGTGATGTTGTTTTTCATTACAAAGGCATAATGTTGGGTTGATTAGTCTTTCATAACTTTGATGGAAACTACTTTTAAAATAGGCACTAAGATATTGAAGATTAGATGGTGAGCGATAGGATGGTACACGTTGAATTCTTAGAATGAAACGGATTTGTAAGAGTGATTACCGCTTTTACACGGACATCTGAGTTTCTTTTATTTCACCTTCAACAGTTGAAACGAAAAACTTTACGAGAAAATTGTAGGGTCCCACAAAAGAGCTACTAACCTCTCTTTACACATCCTAAAGCGTATTGGATTTGGAAACATTTCTTATTGGCCTTGCATGGTACCTGTTTTTCAATTTTTTTCTTGCTGCTTGAACATATTAAATAATTGGTAGAAGTTAAATGGTTAATTTGACAATATTTTTTACTAAAATGAACTTTATTTTGTAAATTTTGGCAATGTTTTCAAAACCTAATTCTCTCGGTTATTTTAAAGGACTTGAAACGGTGTACGTAGACACTAAACTCTAGATAGGCTTAACATACTGTATATGAAATATCTCCATGATGCAGTTTTGTTATATACTTTGTCTTTACAACCTTCACAACTTAATTAACAATAAGAGCTCTTAACGCGGGCCAGATATTTGAACTATTGCAGTATTTAAAGTGTTAGTGACATAATTTTCGTCACCCACAAACTTAAAATGCTAAAAAAATCCTTGAAAAATCTAGTTTATTATGATATGTTTACTTTTGTATTTGGTTTCGTAGAAATTTGTAAAATTGCAATCAAAGTTTAGTGTTTGGAAAAGGCCTAGTTAAAATTTGGTTTCGCTTGATGACGTAGTAAGGAGAAACTTTCACTGTAGATGTCGCTCACGTGACGCCTGTTAGTGTCTCAGCCTAAGTGTTAAGCCTATTTTATTCAGATTCGCGCGGCATTAGTAGACTCGGGAGTCTCGGGCGCGCGCGTTTGGCTTTTCCGCGAGATGCCGTGAGTGACGTAGCAAGGAGAAAACCCGCCAAAAATCTTCTTCGCAAATTTGCTTTTGCCCCCCAAAATTTCAAGTTTTCAAAGTGTTTTTTCTGTGTTTTCCTTCATATTTAAATATTAATCAAGCATATTTTTGGAATCAGAAGAGTTTAAACTCTCAAAAAAGTAAGGTTTTCTTTAGATTTGAGATAATTTTTAAATCACGTCGCTATTCCTTTAAATATTATTAATGTTATGTTTAAAATATTTTATCGTATATACAACAGATAAAACAAATAATAAGTTAATTAATCAATAGAGTCTATAACCCTTTTAAATTTAAATGTCGCGTAAAGGATAAACAAATAAACCAAATACATATAAAATACGTCGTTACATTGTCGTACCAAATATATTTTCGAGAACATGTTATGAATTTTGTCTATATTGTTATGAGTAGTTAGATTAAGTTTAGTTAATTTTACTACAACTATTTAGACACAATGAAACGGAAATACTGTTCTAAAACCACGCTTCTAGCCATAAACTTTAGATAATATTGGAATTAGAGTTTTGTAGTGAGCTTTGTAATACTAAGGCGAACAGCGTGTACAAGGCTGAACCCTTAACTGTACAAATCTAATTACGCCTAATATTTAAAAGCCCTCCCATTGACAGTTCTAAAATGATTACGCGTGTGTACATGTACTTTGACAGTGATTAGCCCCTCGTGTTTTTCGTATCGTTAGACCTCTGTGATATTTATAAGACCCTTGATTTTATTTTAAAACATTTATAAACCTCGGGTTAATTTAATACTGACCTGCTCCACGCAATGATTATCAGCAGACAGTGTAAGCCAAAAGAAGAATCTGCAATCCATGACATACGTCTCACAAAAGACCATCATGAAGTAGGAGAATATGCGGGACAAAGTAATTTTTTTTTTATTTCAAATCTCGTGCATAATCAATTATCGCAAGTTAGCAATTCAAGGAATAGATTAACGCGTTTGAAAAGCAGAACGAAATACACGAACAGATATCATTTGCTAACCATAGGGTGCGTCCTATAGCTCCCAGGGTATACGCTCGGGTGCACCAGAGCCCTCCTAAGAATAGGTGGTGCAGTTTCTTCAGTTATTATTAGGTCATTTGCAATACGTTTCTTAAACAGAGACTCTATAAAGAGGAGCCTCAGTGTTAGGCAAAATGAAGTAGCAACCGTTTCAAAAAGACGGGTACCATTGAAAATGCTACCTTATCCAACAATGTAACGATTACATGACGCTTAACTTCTGCAAAGATTTGAGCTAAGAGGATGTACGATAAAGAAGACCCAGATTGGCTGTTAGACATCTAGTATCAACTAAGTTTGTAACTAAGAGTGAAAGACATGAGAGTAAAACACTGTCTTCTACTTCGCTTTCTGACGCTCAAGAGATAAACCCCCTTGTATGTATCGATACTGGGGGCTGCCTACCTTCATTTTACATCGAAAAGAGTGACTTCTGGTTCATTTGAATGACGAATCTGGTTTTGAAGTCTCATTTACCATTTACTCTCTTAGGTCATAGAGGACGTACAGTAGAAGAGTTAGTTGTTGTATTCAGTTCTCGTTTAATTTCATTTAGCCACAAAGAGGATATACAGTAAAATGGACGACATTTTTTTAACAAACCCAAAAAAACCGGAAATAAATAGTAGAAATAGCGAGATATTCCCTTATGTAATGGTAAAAGCAAGAGTGTCAACTCCTCTACTGTATACGGAAGACGTGCAGAACTATTCGAACGGTGTGCTTCGGAATTTTTTTACCTCCTCTTTCCTGACTAAGACTCCCCTTATAGAGGCTCTGTGGTTTCTTACGAGCCAAAGTCGAAGAAGAATAGATTCCCACCTGCTCGCAGCATTTTGTTATATTGACTATCATTATCACCCCAGAAGCGCATATCGTTAACTATTCGATTTGGTTTGCGTATTTCGATTTATGTATTTGGGCTACTGATGGTTTAAGGTTTGATTAATGGTTCGCAGACACGAAACAATACGCAAAAAGAGTAACATGTTTGTGTCTTATCATATAATTTTTAATTGGAAAACTATGAATTTAGTTGGGGTTAATATTGGAACTTTTGTGACCACCTAATGGAGTTTTAGAGGGAGCATCTGGATTCCTTTCGTGGATAATAATAGGGCGTTTCAATGGAGCCATGAGAGAGAAACACCGGTAGTAAGACACTGCCTTCTATTTCGTTTGGGGGCGCCTGCGCTATAGGCTGTTTGTATCATAAGAGGCAGTACTAACTATGATATATCAGAACGTAGACACAATAGAGTTTATTAAGTGAGATTGAGATACATTCAAAAAACGCATTATCAAAATTTCGTTAGTGTGAAAATGGATAATCATATTCGTGATTACCAAATCAATTGACTTTCAAATTTCCGTTCAATTGGTTAAGTTTAGTTTCGAAAGTATTTCGTTGATGCGACATTGAATGTATTTAATCAGGTTATGTTTGGTTATACTGTGTTTTATCAGGTTAGGTTTGATTATTTTGGTATTTGATTAGGTTATTTTCGGTTTGATTAGGTTAGGTTTGGCTATTTTGGGTTTGATTAGGTTAAGTTTGGTTAATTAAGGTTTGAAAAGGTTAAGTTTGGTTAATTTGGGTGTGATTAGGTTAGGTTTGGTTAATTTGGGTTTGATTAGGTTAGGTTTGGTTATTTGGGTTTGATTAGGTTAAGCTTGGTTATTTTGGGTCAGATTAGGTTAAGTTTGGTTATTTTGGGTCAGATTAGGTTAAGTTTGGTTATTTTGGGTTTGATTAGGTTATGTTTGGTTATTTAGGCTGTTATTAGGTTAAATTAATCCAAAGTTCACTTAAACAAACTTTGACCACACTTTTAATCATTTCTGGCAAAATCAAACGCGTCTTGCTCATTAATTATTCTTCATTCATTTTCATAGATCTGCTGCTAAGTAAAACGATTGGTTCCGTTTACAGTACTGCTATTTTCAGACACTGTAATATAACTTTTGGTTTCAAATTTAGTTCTCCTTAAAAGTAGCGTTATGATAATGAAATATTTAAAAATCCAGATAAAGTTTCAATCGAAAATAACACCATTGATAAAAATATTTTTCGTAAAAAATTGTTATTCGAACCTCTTTCATATATTGTATTTCTAAATATTGCAAATACTCATTGTACATGCACATCTAAAGAAAGATAATTCAAAGGAATTCAATAAGATATAAGGTTAAAAGTTTAAATATATAAAACATAATATGAATAAAGTAAAGTTTTCTGGTTTCATATTTCGTCACTAAGCGACTCTACTTCTTTTTAGCCATATCGTAGTATACGATAGGCTCTTAGTTTGACCCGAGCCGTCCGTCCGTGGTAGTAGTAGTAGTAGTAGTAGTAGTAGTGGCCGGGGTTGTCGCTTCGTTATCGTCAGATTTTAGCTTAAACGGAACTTTATATTACCACAACCCACCCATAGGGGTTACTGGGCTCGGTTAGAGATTTAATTATAATTAAAATTTTTTCAGGTCAGACCCGGGATTCGAACCCGGGTCGCTGGCGTAGTATACAAACGTTTTAACCACTAAACCATAGAGACTTGATAGAAACTCCGAGTTTTTTATTATTTATTTTTATCTCTAAAATGTCGGGGTGATATGGGGTGGGGTACCTCTTAATCTGTGGGGTCGGAAACTTTTGAATTTTTATCTGTGGGGTCGGATACTTATGGAATTGTATGTTTGGGGTTTTTATATTTATTTTCTTTTTATGTATGTGCTAATTAAATAGATAACGATTTTTCTACCGCGCTCCTCATGTGTTTCGTTCTCGTTCGGTAGCTATCGTCATCTATGTTATATTTGACTGGAACGTTTTGGCGGTTAATTCAAATGTGGGTTTAGATAGAGCTAACATAGTGTTAAATGAGCGTTATGCGTTTGATCATTTTAGCATTGCTAAAGGTAATTCGAGGGGATAATCACTAAAATGCGTAATCACTATAACTAAACTTTCTCTTTCAAAAGTTTCTGGGCATAAGTCCTTGTTAGAAATTTATAAGATGCGATAAGTGTGCATCGGCATAAGTCTATGTTGTAAACTCATCGAGGGGATTATCACTAAAAATTATCTGTTCTTCGATTCGCCGGAATGTTAGAATTACAGCATAAGTATATTTATACGGTTACAATTTAATCACTGTTTAGAGTGGGGAATCGAGGGGCTATTCACTCTGATTTTATGCACGGTAAATCATTTAAGCATTGTAAAAGATAGCGCTAATCACTCATTAGGGTAAGGTATAGAGGGGTTATCCACTCATTAGGGTAGGGTATAGAGGGGCTATTCACTCGTACGATATGGCTACTATTACGAGCCCTTGGGCCGTCTTGTTAGAATTTTATCTTGGAAAAAAAAAATGCAGGGAGGAAAAAAATACATTTCTAGGGCAAACAATGGCCGAGATATGACAGGATATGCCCTGTCGGAAATTTCTCAAGTGCTATTCTAGAAGTCTCCCATCGCTACAGCTCCTCTCTTTGTTAAAAAGGGAATTTTTAAGCCAAGGAATTATGAACAAGTTGGTTTAAGGACTACAAATAGGGGTCAGCTTATTTTACCTCTATACATATTTACGATGACGTCAAGGAGATGTATTACACTGGAAGTGTCTGTCACCCCGTTCGCATTTGGAAAATCGGAGCAAACTTATACCCGGACCGCGTTCGAAGTTCAGAGAGCGATTGGCTTCTACTTCATCATCATCGTTAGGGTCAGGGTTAAGATGTACGCGGCGATCGGCTAGGATTACGAGAAACATCTATCCTTCCAATGGCAGGGCTTCCATTAAAGGTTCACGCATTTGCCGATTATCTTTTCACTTCTTGTGACTCAATCGCCTTACATACCCTAAATTTCCAAAAATTCTTAAAAAGGCATACGCCAGAATTCAAACGTTAATAATAGCGATGTTTAAAATGATTTTAGGAGTAATGTTTCTTAAAACGACTTAACTTGAATTAAGGTAAATTAATGACGATTAAAATAATTAATATCAATTATATTTAATTAATTATTTAAGAAACAAGAACAACACGAGAATTGACTACACTCGATTTTGCAGTCCATCAAAGCCTTTGACAGCGCCTCACCAGGCGTCGCTTTACAAAAATCTATGAAGTTTCACCTACGTCACTCTATTTCAAGTTCTCAGTAACCAGTGACAAACTTATGGTGTTAATCGATATGAATTAGAACATTATTCTATTTATTGAAAAACATCCGATAAATAGTACCAATCAATACGGGTATTTCACTGCGTGCCCCATAAAAAATACTACCTATGGCAGGAGAAATAGCTTAGAGCTGGGCCTGAGGCTTGTGTAAAATCCTCAATGGGGGAATATGATAAATATTTCAATGGCGGCTACATGGGTCAGTCAGGAAGCAATCTATCCCTTTGGAACAAAAATATATACCCATGATGACATCTTTTTCAGAGATTGAGCTTCTCTACTCCTGAACTCCCTTTGTATATTAACAGTCTATGCTCGCTATCTCTAATTTAGGGAACTCGGGATAATGTTCGACGAGCATCGATTACTGGCCCTCTTCTTAAACATATTTATGAATGATCAATTCATTTATTTAAAAAATTTGCATAAACCGAATGTTTTTTTTTCTAACCAATATGTTTGTTTTAAAATAGTTAAAAACCGTTGATGATATTAGCACAGAAATTAATATATTTAATAAGCCTTGGTTTGAATTTTGAAACTTATACAATGACTAGCTGTTACCCGCGGCGTCACTCGCGTGTACTAAGAACTTCCATCAAAATGATATAAAGAATGGGTAGATTTTTACTGATGACTAATATTTTTGTAGCACCCTAAGACCGAAGGCACTCGGCGTTGCCCGTCAGCCCGTCGGGACATTTTTTAATACTTTTCACGCGGACATTATTCTATATAGAAGGGTTTTTAAATTTCTGGCCGCCATTTAAAAAGATGGCAACAAATCGAACCCAAAAGACCATTCAGCCCATCTATAGCTTAAAGGAAAGCAGTGTACTAAATATTTGCGAAATCGGTTGAAACGCGCGGACTTTGTTGCATAGAGAAGATTTTTTACATTTCTGGGCGCCATTTATTAAGATGACGGCGGATTGTAAACATCTTTCTTAGTACGCGCCTACTACTTATGAGTAACGTTTCTGCAAATTTTCAGCCTTCTAGGGCAAGCGGTTTGGGCTGGGCGTTGATTATCAGTCAGTCTGTCAGTCAGTACTTTGATTTATATAGATATAGATGACTGACCTTTTTCAAAAGTCGGGGTAAAGTTGAATGTGGTATTTGACCACGTTGTTTGTTTAAGATGAAAAATCCGGTATGGGATTCCAAAGACATTAAATATGGCTTCAAAATAAAAGACTGGTAATTTTGAAGCCGTATCTATGGTCTTTGAATCCACATACTGGTATTAACTCTATACATCAAGCAGACGATAAAAAGCGACCTCTTTTGTAAATTAACTATTATTTTACGTAGAGTCGACAACTCGACATAGCCAGCTGTTCATGTTCTTAGTAATATAAGATCATAGGATATGCTCCTCCATAAGTTTGTCACAGGTTACAAACTGGAGCTTGTCATGAAGTGACGTAGATCATAGATTCGAGGTAAAGCGACGCCTGGTGAGGCGATATCAAAGGCTTAGTACAGACTAAATAGGAAGATGGACTGCAAAATTAACCGAGTGTAGGACTTCAATTCTCGCTTGTCGTTCTCGAACTAGCTCGAGCTGTAAGTGTCATACTTATCATGTAACATATATTATAAACTTATGTTAGTAAATATAGATTACATTTTAGAGTCGGCAGTACCGACCGTGTTTTGAAAACATTAGATGTTTAACGTTCCAAACTCTTACATCTTTACATTAACCAAAATAGAGTTTGATAGTCACAAGGTGCATTGACTTTTAAAAAGTTTTAAACCAAAAGAAAAAAATTATATATTAAAAAAAAAATTAAAAACTTGGGCGATATAAACCCCTAATCAATCTGAATCAAATTGATATTTTGAAAGATTATTTTTCTCATCCTTAAATGAAAAAATAATCAATTATTATTAATATAAAATACATGGCGGGATTGAAATCAAAAAAATCCCATTAAAAGATGTATATATTCGTAACTGAAGTTGTAACTAAGGACCACTTGAACTTCCAACCACTTAGAAATATCCTTGGATAAATTAAATAAATAGTTTTTCTGCTACCAATAAAATGAAACCAATAAAGTTAACCGATCAGAACAGGGATATATGTAATTTTAGAAGTAGGAATGGAGAACAGAGTAATCTGGGCGCGCGTCAAAGTCTCGAACCCCCTTCTCCGGGACGGGGGGTATGAAAGAAGAGGCGGGTCATAGCGACAGAGGTAAAAAGGAATTACGTATTTTTCGCCGCCCCCGTCAGCAACGTCATCAAAACGTTGTTTCTGTTTAAGTCAGCCAATAAGATAATTTGAACTTTTCGTTACGTATTGGAGGGAGGGGATCTGAAGTAAATACTAACCGTTCTCCATTCCTGCTTCTAAAATTACATCTATCCCTCATCAGAATAATTCTAATGGAAACAATTTTTTTCTAATGTAATATAAAAAGCCTTTGAAGTATACCCTATATGCTTTTCAGAAACACCCTTTATAACTCACAAAACATTAACTTTATCCCTTAAAGGGATACTTTCATTTAATTTCATTGCAATAAATCCCTATAAGGTTAATTTATTTCGATAGATAGACAAATAAGGATTCTGAAAATATATATGTTTTTATATTTTAGTTTAATTAATCATTTTTAAATTACGATTAAAAGATCCAAAATGCTATTGTTTTGCGATCATGAGGACACCTGGTGATACAGAGTCGAACCACCGAAAAACGTTACTAGTTCGTCTCTACCAATAGTCTCTACCATAAGTCTCTTAGGCTCCGTAGTGTTTTTCCTACTGATAGGGGGATTCATTCTGTGAGCGCAGTATGATACAGATTGACGGGAGTTCCGTTACTACGCGGGGTAACGCTGCCGACTTTCGGCACGGCATCGGCCGCTTCGGCGATCCCATACGTTCGCCGAGGCTTAGTGAGTTTAAACCAATTATTATCATTGCACCGTTTCCGTTAGAACTTAAACACTGTTTATTTCTTAACGTGGTTTTAATTTTACTCTCTCGGTTTAAATATTTGGCATTTTATTTTAATAATAAATCAAAAAATATTCTAAAACTCGTTAAATCGTAGTTCATTTTACACGTTAACTCCATAGAAGCGTAAAACTCAAGGCGCCAAACATTACAACTGCTCAAGCGCGGCCATAAGTGTGAAAAGGCTAATTCTCGTTCCTACTACTTTTTACTCCTAAAACGACAGTTTTCATTCCAACTACTAGCAACCAATCAGAGGCCGAACTTTACCTACGTAGGTAATGGGTTGAAAATGGCGACCGGTTTTAAATCTGGCGTTCAAAATTTAAATTTTTATTCACGTTTATTTTAAATAATAAATTTTTCTCGCGATTTCTACTGACCCCCATGTTTTTAGGGGTGGTTAATTTATAGAAAACCAATGTTAGTTTGACCAACTCAGATAAATCCGATTCTATCCCTTTAAATACTTTGGCATGTTAACCCTTTTGATGAGATAACTATGTTTATTATTCTTTTAGACCATGCTTCAGTCTGTAGGAAGCTTGGGTAAAATGATGGCTTAGGGTGCGACACCAAGCAGGAACAGTAGATACCTTGACAAAGGCCGTGATTTAACAAGAGCGTGTTTTAAAATATTTTGTCCCTTCGATAAATTCGATTCTTCTATTAATTATAAGACCAATGTGCATCAAGGAAATATCTCCGAATGATTTTAAAAATCACCTCTGACCAGTCGCGTAACGCCCTTCCTCTTTGTCTACCAAAAAAAAAAAATACAGGGAAGACTAGAAATATCAGTAAGATTGGTTTGGAGCAAAATATCAGGGGAAATCATCATATTTTCGAAAACTCAGTAAAAAATTTTGTTTTTAAAATTTGTAGCCATGGACGAAGTTAACTTTAGCAGGACCCATAACTGAATTGGAAATCCTGGAAATTAATTTTTCTGTGTTTAGAGAAATTTTTCTTTTAATTTAGCACGTGAATTATATTCCAAAATCTATAAATATTCTTTCAATGTTAAACCACCTACCTGAATGATATATTCTTATAAACCATGGAAATATTGATGAAATTGTTTGTTTTTTAAAATATCATCTGTAAAAAGATCCTTATTTTAAATCTGCACGGACTTACCGCACAACTTTTTGTATTGATCTTATGAATAATTCAATTAAGGAGGGAATGGTTTAGGTTGAAGTCACGGATGACCTTTCACTTTCGTGTTGAATTATTTGTTTCGCTAATTTCGGTAATGTTTTCGAAATATAATTCCGAAACTATACAGGGTGTTTTTGAAAGGTCTATCAGAAATTAACTTAATTAAGAGGGATTTCGAGTCTATGACATTTTTCCAACGAGGGATACCGTTTCAAAGTTAACATTGAAGTATTTTACGGATAACCCCTTAATTAAAAGCTTCAAAAGGCACGAATCTAAGGTTCGACCTTTAATTTAAACACAGCAAACATTTCCCATGTTATTTCTATGGGAAACCTTTTCATCAAAAATACTGAATAATTTTATGGAAATGAAAACCACCCTTAGCAACTTAACCACACATTAAGAAATTAAGAGGTCATCAGACCTTAGAATTGGCATTGTCTTTCAGTTTGTTAATTAAATATGAGGTCATCAGTAAAACACTCCAATCTTAACTTGAAGTAAACGTTGCTGTCCATTATGGGCAAATTGTCACAAAACATAAATTTTATATGAGTATGAGAGAAAATGTTAATTGCCACTTCAGGGAATTAAAGCTCGGAAAAATATTGCTTTTTTGTTATTTATACTAAAATTTTAAATATTTAAAATTTAATGAAAAAAATATTAAGTACAATTTTGAAGGCTCGTGTGCATGCTAATAAGGGAAAATACAAGTTAAAATATTAAAGGAATACTTAACTAATTGCATACGAAATACATAGATAAAGGACACCGAAATGTCGTACCTCTCATTTCCTTCAAATGATAGTGGTACAAGACGTCCAATTCGCTAAGTAGGCGATTGGCACTTTGTAAGGCAGATTTTTACCAATTCCCGCTACCAATACCTACTTATTTTAAACACAAACACGGAACCGTGTCTGTCAGTCTGATAGTAACGCTAGAACTGTTAGATGCGGGATTAGTGCAGACGGGTGTATCCAGTTTTAAGAATTTTCTTGCTAAAGTTTTAAATTTTTCAAGTATTGAAGATGATAGTGTGTGTTATAATAAAGCAGTATTGATACGCTATAAAGCGTGGGATCAAGGCGGATTATATAATATAGCAGTAAAATATTATATTATTATATTATTATATTATTATATTATTATATTATTATATTATTATATTATTATATTATTATATTATTATATTATTATATTATTATATTATTATATTATTATATTATTATATAATATTATTATATTATATTATCAAGAAGCGATATCTAGTTTACTAGGGAGAAGGTATAAGATGCCTAAGTATTCGCGCGCTATAGTCTCAGCCCCCTTTCAAAATACAAGGGGGGACGTAAAAGGAGGTCGGGCTATTTCGCCTCTCCTCAGTCGCAAAATACGTAATTTTCGTTATTCGCGTCGCGCTGACGTGAGTTTTCAAGAACCAATGAGATGCTGGTTGTAATTTAGGGGCGGGGTTAATCTTCGGACCTACGTTTGGACTGGAGATAAAGCTATAAGTGTGGTGAATTTTTACCTTCTCCCTAATATACTAGATTTAGATTCTTGATAATATATTATACTGCTGCCGCCATATCCTGCCGAGTCCCGGAAGTATCTGGAATAGAAGAAGTACGCTTACCCGTGACCAAGACCAACTTGACGGTTCCCGTGCCGCTCTATCCGCCACCATATCCTGCCGTGTCCTTGAAGCACCTGGAATAAAACAAGACAAAACAAAACAAGATAAGTCATTATTACAAATACTTACCTCCTAAATCAAGAACTGTTACCGGACTTACTTAAACAACGGAATATTTTTAACTTAAAAAACTAAAAACTTTATCCGCTACGTGTACATACCGAGCTAGGGTTAAAACGTTTTTTAAAATAGATTTTTTTTTTTCGCGATTAAAATCAAAAACCTTATCAGTTATTATTTCGGATCCGTGGACAACAGTTAGAATATTTAACTTTAAAGCTTTACCTAGTGTTTAAATTAATCGAAAAGTCATCTGACCCGTGACCAAGGCCCACTTTACGGGTTCCGTGCCGCGCTAGCTGCCGCCATATCCTGCCGAGTCCCGGAAGTATCTGGAATAGAAGAAGTACGCTTACCCGTGACCAAGACCAACTTGACGGTTCCCGTGCCGCTCTATCCGCCACCATATCCTGCCGTGTCCTTGAAGCACCTGGAATAAAACAAGACAAAACAAAACAAGATAAGTCATTATTACAAATACTTACCTCCTAAATCAAGAACTGTTACCGGACTTACTTAAACAACGGAATATTTTTAACTTAAAAAACTAAAAACTTTATCCGCTACGTGTACATACCGAGCTAGGGTTAAAACATTTTTTTTTTTTTTTTTTTTTTTTTAAGTTTTCGACCCTTTTTAGTTACGCTATAGGTATACTTGAATCGACGATCGGAGCTCTTTCCCAAACTTTATTCACTGTTTAATTTGCTAAGATCTATCCCGCAAACACAAGTACTGGTGCCCTTTAAGAATCTTTAAGCTCCTCTGAGGGTAGTATAACCTATAATTTACACTGAGTATAATGGCTCCGAGTTCTGATAAATGTCTTATATGTGACGAGCCTTTTTGGGGAAAGGAACATTACGTACCCTGTAGAGAATGTCTTGCTAGAGTGCACGGGAAATGTCTTAATATTAGCCGCGAGGAAAGCCATGCTTTTTGGGATGGAAAAGACAGGCGATCTAGCAAACACGTGTGCAAAAAATGCAAAGCAAAAAGAAGCCTGGACTCCCCAATTACAAGTCCTATTGTAACAAATAATAAAACGCGGGAATGCACTGGTACTAGGGCTCACGCTGACGAAAATCCCAAATCAGAACATCCGAACCTAGATGAGGAGGACTCTGAAAGCATGAAGTGTAAACTGAAATCAGGGACAAAGGTCTCTTTAACCAAACAATCGTTAAATAGCATAAAATCAGTTGTGGTAGAGGAACAGAGGCAAAACACTGCTAACATTATTTCCACCATAAAAGATTTCATTGGTTCCGGAAAGAACTCCAAATCTCTTGAGGACAGTAGTAATACTGATCTTCTCAAAGCAACAACACATGACTTAAAAAAAGATATTGTCTCTCTTACAAAGGAAGGGTTCAAGGGCATTGAAAACCAAATTACGGCAAACTTTGAAACCAATAACAAAAACTTACAATTAAGCATTGAAAATTTAATAAAAGACCAGTTCCTGGATCTTAAAAATGAACTGAAGTCAGGCTTAGATAACGTATGTAACAATATACAGCGGACAGTTCCTACACCTGACTGCTTAGCCAGTCAATTTCAAAAGGAGTTACAATCAATATTATCTAATAACAGAGTTAGTGAACAGGTCAACTGCATGACAACTTTAAAAACTTATATGAATGTTAATGGTGAGATAAGAGGCTCGACTTCAATATTGGATTTAATGAAGAGTACAGTAGATGATCTACACATTACTATCCAAAGATTAGTTAGCGAAATTAATGATCTTGAAATCCAAAATTCTCGACTTGTAGACCTTAGGGTAGAACCCCCCGTTAGGCGTGGCCCACAAGAAGGAAATGATTCACCAGATAACGCTGCACAAACGTGTGTCATGACTGCGGTAATAGGCCAGAATGAAGACACTACCATGATAGAGAATAATAACTGGGTAACCGTGGCCAAAAAGCGTAAAAATAAAAATACACGGGACAAATCAATAGATATAAGATCTACGCATGCTGGCAAAACCAGTAATAATTCACGCGGGGCAAACAATAAGAAGCCCTCATTAACTGGAACTTTGAATCATGCCCCATTTAAGGCCATAGAAAAACCAAACATTACGGTACTTAGGAAAAAGGCTGTGTTTGTAACACGCTTTGAGCCGCAAACGCAGGCGCACGAATTGGAAAAATGGCTGAAAAAGGAGTACGGCCTTCAATCAATTAATTGTCTAAAAATAAAAGCTAGACATAATTCCTACTCCTCGTTCTATATATCAGCAAGCAGCACAGAATTTACTGATCTTTTAAACGCTGACATATGGCCCGCGGAGATAATTGTCAAAGAATTTCGAGGTAAATTGTATCATAACCAGATAGTAAGAGAAACTACTGATACTAGAGAGAATGAGCTCATATCCGATCAAGTCACTAAGTTTACATACACTGATGTTGAAGTACTCCCTCCAGAACTAAATGACAAAGAGGGTGGCATTCCGGACCAAAACATAAGCGAAAGAGTCACAATAGGTACTGATATTATTGAAATGAGCATTCGACAGGGCACAGGAAAAACTGGTCCTTTGATAGTTTAACTAAATACGCACGCGCACTAGTACACTTATATTTAAGGTCCTATAACAAAGTACATAAACTCGTGATAATGTCTCGCAAACTAATTATCAAATACCAAAACACAAGAGGACTTAGAACCAAACTAGATTTGCTACACACTGGGCTACTGACATCTGATGCAGACATCATATGCATAACAGAGACATGGTTGTCACCAATGTTCTTCGACGTCGACTACGTCCCGAATCTGTATACGTGTTTCAGGGCAGATAGACCGCAAACTTCAGTTCATACCAGGGGAGGCGGTTCACTGATAATCACTAAAAAAGAACTGACACCAATTAGGCGATCTGACTTGGAACTAACTACAGAGTGCGTTTGGATAGAAGTAAAAGTAGACGAACAAAATACCCTATTAATCGGCAACCACTACTTCTCACCCCGAAGCAATATAAACGATATTAGTTTATATCTCACACAAGTAGGCGATAAACTCAAAGGATACAATAAAGAAATTTTAATAATGGGGGACTTTAATCTTCCGGGGGTAAACTGGGAAATAGGAGATATTAGCTACTGTTCCCCGGCACGCAAATTAATAGCGGCAGCCGTAATTGACTTCACGAACGACTTAGGCCTATCTCAATTAAATACTTTCCAAAATACAAAAGGAAACATCCTCGACCTAGTCCTTACAAGCAACATTTTCGTGAAAGTCTCAAAGGACGATACTTACCTCACGCCAATAGACAGTTACCACCCACCGCTCTTGATAACAGTTCTGAATAATACACAGGCAAAACCAATTTCTGCAACGAACGAAATTAATATATATCCGAACTATAACTATAAAAAGGGGAACTACCGGGAATTATACCTGCAGTTGCGGAACACTGATTGGTCCTCCCTGTATAAGTTAACGAATGTAAATTCAGCTGTTACTTCCTTAGCAAAAACTGTCCAGAATTGCATGGATCTCCATATCCCTAAAATTAGGCCTGGAAAAGCTAGAAATAATCAAAAATATCCAGCATGGTTCTCCAAAGAACTACAAATAAAACTTTCTCAAAAATCCTACTATCATAGAAAGTTTAAAAAACGGGGAAATCCTGAGGACCAACTTAAATTTAAACAATTACGGAAATCGTGCCAATCACTTCTTGCAAGAGACCGCAAGCTATATGGAGAGAATATCGTTGACGACATCTCTCATAATCCCTCGAAGCTTTGGGACTATACTAAGGCCAGGATTAAAACGAAACAAACAGAAATTACCTTGGACCATAACAATGCTATTGTCACCGATACAGTAGAGCTTGCGGAACTCTTTAAGGCTAAATTCACTGAGCCCTTAAATTCTAATCACATTGATAGCTCAATAAAAGATTTCCCGTTTCAAAACCCAGATAGCTTCTGCACCCTCGTTATTCCTGAAGCATCTGTTAGTGTGGCCATCAAAAAATTAAAGCCGAAGAAATCAACAGGGATAGATTTCTTACCACCGTACATCATTAAAGGCTGTAGCGATGTATTTGCGCCTGTTCTCTGCAAAATCTTTAATCTAGCGCTGAAAGAAGGCCTATTCCCAGAGGCATGGAAAACTTCCATAGTTCTCCCAGTGTACAAAAAGGGCTATAAAGGCGATATTGCTAACTACAGGCCCATCTCCCTTATCACAACATCCTCTAAAATATTTGAAATGGTCCTTAATGAAGCACTATACAATTGGTTCAAGCAGTTCTTGGTAGACAGTCAACATGGCTTTTGTAAGGCAAGATCTACAGTGACGAATCTGCTAACGTTTATGGACTATACAGCCACCATTGTAGCGACTCAGGGCCAAGTTGACGCTATAATGCTCGACTATACAAAAGCATTTGACCGAATGGACCACGCTCTACTGTTATCTAAATTAGAACACTATGGAATTGGAGGTTCCCTGCTAAAATTATTAAAATCGTATTTGAAAGATAGAGTCAATTTGGTGAAGGTCAACTCCAAATTAACTAAGGTAGCTTATAGAAGTAATATAGGGGTACCGCAGGGATCAGCATTGGGTCCATTGTTGTTCACGATATTTATCAATGATCTACCAAAATGTATAATTAAAAAGTCTGAGCTGGGTACTTTTGCGGACGACAACAAATTATATCGCCAGATAAAATCACCATTAGATTGTGAATATCTGAATATGGACCTAAACGCAATAAATAATTGGAGCCAAAGAAATGGTCTGCCACTTAACGCTGGGAAGAGCGTCATAGTCTCATATACACGAAAAAACCAATGGATCAAACATAACTATCTAATAAATGGAAACGAGATCCCGAGAGCAGTTTCCACTACTGACCTTGGAGTAATTTTGGATCAAAAACTGCATTTCAACCTTCATGTTGAGAAAACAAAATCTCACTGTCTAAAAACACTTTTTGCCATATCTAAAATAGCTACCAACCTAAAATCTTCAAGAGTATTCAAACTGCTCTTTGTAGCACTGGTCAGATCCAAGCTAGAATACGCCTCACAGGTATGGGCTGGTTGCTCCAATTATCTTTTGCGTACATTGGAACGCATCCAGCGCAAATTTATTCAATTCCTATACGAAAAATTTATAAAGCGGGGACATTATGACTACATACGACTATTAAATGACCAAAATTACTTAACAATCAAAAACAGACTTACCTATTTAGACCTAAGCTTTTTAAACAAACTTGTGAATTTTAATATTGATTGTAAAGTTTTACTGGACAAAGTGCATTTTAATATCCCGACACGACATCTAAGAGATGCTAAAACTTTCTATATTGGTAAATCGTACAAAAGTATGGAGAATCCCATTAAAAGAATACAAAGCATATACAATATTTTATCGGAACGGCTAAAAGATATCGATTTATTTGAGAAAAACCGAATCACTTTTAAAAATAGCTATTTGAAAACTTTTCATACAAATAAGAAATCTGACCTCTATTAAGGCAACGCTAAAATTTGCTTCAAAATTTCTTACTACGCTCTGAGTAAATATGTATATAAAGAGTACTCTTTTAAAATTGTATAAACGCGTTTTAAAATTGTATAAAGAAGTTTTTAAATGTAATTAATATATAAAATAGTTTAATTTAATTTAATTTATCAAATCCTGTATTTCTGTAAAAAGTATCATTGTTATGTTGTAATGCAGGATTTAAAAATAAACATCAATTTCAATTTCAATTATAATATAAAATAATAAAATTATAATATATAATATATAATATGTAATGTATAATATATAATATATAATATATAATGTATAATATATAATATATATATATAATATATAATATATAATATATAATATATAATATATAATATATAATATAATATATAATATATAATATATAATATATAATATACAGAATAGACCTCGAGTGAAAGGTTCATTTCTTAAAAAGTGCTTAAAACAAAATTGCATTATAAGTATCCCTTTAAAAGGTCCCAGATTGGGGTAGTGCTCCCTTAAGCTTTTCGTTATACCATTTTTTTTTTATTCCTTACTTTTTGCAAATTCGCGATGCTACAACAACTAAGGCGCTTCATCTCGAAGGAACATTTATCTTAGGCAGATTTTCTCGTCACTCTCTCGATTTGAAAGAATAAAAGTAGGAGGATGAGTGGAAGGAAGGAAGCCTAGAAAAAGGGAATTGTAAGCTGGAGAAAGCCTAGGCCTAAACAAGGCCTAACCTGTTTTATACCCTGAACAGTTCAGGCTTAGAGGGGAAGAGAGGGGTGACGTAGCACCCTGCTCGATCGAATTACGAGACTTCTTTCGTGGCTATCTGTTTCTCTTATCCCGAAAGCCTAAAGGCAGACTATCACCGATGCTCGAACTTTTTTGCGCTTGATATTTCTGGAAGTCGTGTACTTCAGAGAAGTGTATTACTGAGCGGTAACGTGGCAATGGTTCTTGTCTAGCTTCACAACTGGCGCTAGGATGAATTGTAAAAGGGGAGGGTAAGAAATAAACAAGTTGAGAAACCAAAAAAAAATAAACCTCTCCGAGACTGATCGAGACGCATGGCGTTTGGACCATGATTAAATCTTACTAGACTGCCTTTAGGTATACAACACGTAGCAACCACGCGTCTACGAATTTATCCCACAGCACAGTGCACGCTAAAACTTTCCACTTTCAGTTCACATTATATGGAATGTTCTTCAGATTTTGAACCTTATTTGAGGAAAAACTTCATTTAATTGGAATGCCATTTTTATTATGTGTTCGTCCGCAACATTTCTAGTGTATGACGAATTCATAGTGCGAGTGAATTTCGTTTCGAGGATAAAGGCATTTTGTGCTCATAAATTGTTATCCTAGGAATGTTATGCTTTTATATTCCATGTGCTTTTGTTACACTACATATTTAACAATGTGTTTTGATTCTAGACTTGGATCACCTCAATTATTACGTTGACAGTCACACTAAAGTAATGAAGAAAACTAAACTTAAAGTGAAAATAGCTCTGGGATAGCTTGTCTATTAAGGTTCGATTCCATGCTCTCAAGTGAAATTTTCATCACTAAAATTAAATTAATTATATTCGACGCTATCTATGATGTCGTGGTTCAATTTTATAGCTTCTAATCTCCGCACACGAAATAAGGGGGATAGGCGTTTAACCAGCCAGCTGAAAGAGGTTTTAGTAGTACTTTTGCAAGCCAAAGCGGTTAGCAAAAGTAAAAAAATAGTTTTTCAAACAAATTTGAAATTTCAGTATTGGGACATCATATTAAACAATGAAGCTGAAACACAACTAAAATTACCAATTTAATGTATAAGAATATTATTTTGACAATGTACACGTAGATTTCCATTTTCCTATCTCAAAAAACCTTTAACATACTCCAAATTCTTCAGTGAAATCTTAAAAAAAATCAAGACAAGTCTTCGGTAGCTAGAAAAATTTCATAAAGAATAATCCCCATTATGAAAGCAACTGGGTGGCTTTATCAATCGTCGTCCAACTAACCGGTCCATGGCAGCCAACACATAAAGGTCACTGAGAGGTCAAGATATTCCTTCCCTATACACTGTATAAAATAAAGCGCGACGAGTCTTTTGACCTCTTAGCTCGTGACCCTTGAGAGTAGAAAATAAATGTATTTCTTCCCGGTTTTTGGGTATAGATTATCCTAAGCAAAAGGGTAACCTTTAAGGTGATGTGAAAGCAAAACTTCAAATTAAAAAGAAAATTATATAAGGAACCAAAAACCAAGGAGACTATGTTTTGTTAGTGTTTTCCAAATACTCTGTTTTTGAAGTCAGATTTTTTAATAAACTTGGAAATTTGGAGTCAAAAGCATAAATAGGTTCACTGTGAAAATTATCATAATATATTACCAATAAACGTATAGGCCATGAGGTAGTCTTAGGTAATTATTGGTCTGTATTCGCATAGAAAATAAAAGTGTAGTCTCTTGACCTTGTTTAAAATTGGCTATAAAAGCATATTTCATGAAACATTTTAGTCTTATAGACGATTCCATTAGTTCCAGAAGAGGAGCAAACACCACGGGGACGTGGGAGGTCGCCTTCTTGGGCTATTTCCCTGGCGTCAAAAAGCACCGCTAGAGGCAGTACGAGTCGGCTAGCTTCCCACCGCCTGTAGTGAACTCGGGCTCCGTCTGGCGTTGCCTCTTGGTTGACGCAAGGGAGAAAACTAAAGAGGGCGTCCTACATCCCTCCTATGTGTTGGTTTCTCTGTAAGCATTTAATGTAAACGTCTATTTTTCAGAATAAACTTCTCTGCAATTCAGAAAAAGAAAGCACAAGAAAAGACGCGAGAGTATAGACATAGATTTAATTTTAGAAGTAGGAATGGAGAACAGAGTATGGTCTGAGCGCCGGTTAAAGTCCCGGACCCCCTTCCCCTGGAACGGAGGGAGGGGTATGAAAGAAGGGGCGGGTCATAGCGACAGAGGTAAAAAGGAACTACGTATTTTCGCCGTCACCGTCAGCAACGTCATCAAAACGATTTTTAAGTTAGCCAATAAGATCATTTAAACTTTTCGTTACGTGTTGGAAGGAGGGGCTCTATACTGGGCTATGAGTCCTAAATACTAACCTTTCTCCATTCCTACTTCTAAAATTAAATCTATCCCTGGTATATTTATAATCCTTCAAAAAATGTGGACTCGGAACATCTAAAACTTTCGAGAACACTGCATGGGTTAAGTATTCTGTTCATTCTCTATCCCTTTAACCTCATATAGGTGGAGAAAAATGGCGTTTTTTGCGCACTTTTCTTGTTGTTTGATTGTGGAATTGCTGATGATCGCGTCTAGGTGGTCTTTCTCTCTTGAATCTCTTCCCTTTCGTAAGTAATTCGGGAATGTCCCGCTGTGACGACCAAATGAAGCCAATCTCGACTCAATGGAGAGAAGATTTTCATTCCCTTTCTTTAATAAAAGACTAACACAGAGAAGCCACACGCGGGTACCGGATTGTTGTTATAAATTCCGGGAGATGAATTGAGGTACCTAATTCAATGACTCCCAGCAAGTACTCCTTTCCAAAGGGTCAAGAATACTACAAATCCTAAATGAGGCTCGTTTAAAATTTTAATTGGTTTATCTAATAGTACATTGAAAGAACGTTACCATGTATATGCTGCGAAATGTATGGAATTTTGAAAACCTCAATAGGTTCTATCAGGAGTTCATTACAAGAAAAACTTGTCTCATTCATTGAAGCATAAGTTCATAAGATATGTTACATAAGTTTTTCGCTGTTCACTGAGAGCTTCTCATGAAGTGACGTAGATGATTCTCGTAAAGCGACGCGTGGTCAAAGGCTTAGTACAGACTAAATAGTGAATAGGAAGATGGACTGCAAAACCGAGTGTAGTGAATTCTCGGGTCGTACTCGAACTAGCTCTCAGTAGGGATGGCAAAAATTCCGGAATTCCGGAACATATCCGGAATTTTCCCAAAAATTCCGGTACGGAATTTTCCAAGTTGAAAACCGGAATTCCGTATCATACGGAATACCGGTTTGTACGGAATTCCGTATCATACGGAATACCGGTTTGTACGGAATTCCGTATCATACGGAATACCGGTTTGTATGGAATTCCGGGTCATACGGAATACCGGTTTGAACGGATCAATCTTCATCTCTTCAAATAATACAAATGGAAACCTACCATAAACGGCGTCGCACTCTTAAGGGGGGAGGAGTTTCTGAATTTGTGACGGTCCGTGACAAGGGGGAGGTTGGCGTAATGCTATTCGTGGCGTCACATTCAACTTTAATTTTGTTAGGAAGTCGGTGTATAAGAGGGGCGGATTGGCTCTCTTTCGTGATAAAATAATAAAAACAAAATTCTAAATTCCACCGTGGGAAGCAAACTCAACAATATACAAATAGATACTGGTAGTCAGGGTACGTTCATAAAGGAAAAGGTATCAAGAAATTTAAATCTGCCAGTAATAAGGGAAGAGAAAATAAAGTTCAATACGTTTCTAAATGAAAATTCTAAGGTTTTGCAGTGTAGAAGAGTGGCCCTTACAATGCAAAATATAAGGGAGCCTCAAAAAACAATTCAAATAGAAGCTATTGAGGTTCCTTACGTATGTCGTAGCGTAACTTCAATTAACAATACGGAAATAAGGGAAATCGCCAAAAAAAGGGTATTGAGTTGGCAGATGACATAGAAATAGAAACGGATAGTAACGACCCCTCTAGTATTGAATTATTGATAGGAGCTGATAACTACTGGGAATTGGTACCACCCGGTAAGTTTGAAAAATTGGGAAATAGTTTCATTGCTTTAGAAACAGAAATAGGTTGGGTGGTTCAAGGTCGGTCACAAACCAAAATGGGGGAACTAGCTAGCTATTCTATAACATGCATGAAAGTAAGTTTCGAGGAGAAAGAGGTTGTACGAAACATAAAATCCCTATGGGAACTGGAAGCAATAGGAATAGATGGTCAGGAGATTGCTCAAAAGAAAAGTGACGAAGAAATGTTAGAAACTTTTGAAAAGGAAACTACCTTCGAAAAGGGAAGGTATGTCGTAAAACTTCCCTGGAAGATAGATAAGAGTAGCCTTCCTGATAATTTTAGTTTAGCCATGAAAAGGTTCAAACCTTTACTAAACAGATTTCAAAAGGACCCTATTTTTTGACAAGTATAAGAAAGTTATAGAGGAACAGCTAAAGCTAGGTATTATTGAAGAAGTAAAAATTGGAAATGTCAAAACAGAAAAGGAAGGGCTACATTATTTACCCCACCAGGGCGTGGTAAACGAACAAAGAGCAACGACGAAACTTAGAGTTGTATTAGATGGTTCTGCACATGAAAAGGGGAAACCATCCTTAAATAATTGTTTGGAAACAGGCCCAAATCTTAACCCCGACCTGCTATCCCTTATATTACGATTTCGTTCAGGTCAAATAGGCATCGTAGCAGATATGGAAAAAGCTTTCCTGCAAGTAGGGTTGCATGAAGATGAAAGGGACAGCGTCAGGTTTATTTGGATAGTTGAAAGGAATGGAAAAATTGATCCTTATCAATTTAAAATTTTAAGAATGACCCGTCTTCCCTTTGGATTATCTTCGAGTTCTTACGAATTAGCAGCAACAATTAAAATGCATTTAAAATCTTTCATGAGTAAATTTCCAGAGGTGTTTGAAAAATTAAACAATGATTTATATTATGATGATTTGGTCACTTGCGTAAATAACGTAGACAATGGTATAGGATTAATCAAAACTAGCCAAGAAGTCTTTAAAGCTGCGGGAATGACTCTGGGAAAATGGAAGACTAATTCAAAGGAGCTGCAAAAATTATTAAATATAAGAAAAGAGCAAGGCGGACAAAAGTTTCTTGTAGAAAAGTCAATAGACACAGGGGTAGAAAAGGTTTTAGGCATAAGATGGGACATATGTTCAGACACATTGTCATACGACTTTACAAATTTAATAAAATACATTTGCACAGTTAAACCAACTAAAAGATGTTTATTGTCAGTACTGGCTCAAATATTCGACCCAATGGGCATTCTAGGTCCATACGTCGTAAAAGCAAAGATGTTATTCCAAGAGACTTGGTTATTAGTTCAAAACAGAGAAATAAAATTGGATTGGGACGTTGAATTGCCACCTAGAATAGCCAAGGAATTTAAGCAATGGTATTCAGAGCTTGATGAAATATCAAAAATTGAAATTCCCAGATATTACATAAAGGAATTAGAGGGTGAAATAGAAAAACACGAATTGCATTGTTTTACAGATTCAAGTATGAAAGCTTTCTCCGCGGTCGTATACTTAAGGACTGAAAATATAAAAGGAAAAATACACACTTGTTTCGTTTGCGCAAAAACTAGAGTAGCTCCAATAAAGGCAAAATTGACAATATCTAGATTAGAATTGACTGGCTGTTTAATTGGAGCTCGTCTAGTTAAATTTATAAAGGATGCTTTAAAAAATAGTGAAATTGAAGTTACATATTGGACTGACTCTGCGGTAGCTTTAGGATGGATAAAATCAGAAGCAAAGGAATGGAAACAATTTGTATCAAATAGGGTTAATGACATACAGAATATATCAGATAAACTCCAATGGAAACATTGTCCAGGTCTAACAAATCCCGCAGACTTACCCACTAGAGGTGTTAAAGCATCAGAGCTACTAGAAAAAGAAGTGTGGTTAAAGGGTCCATCTTGGCTCAGAAAACCTAGATCAGAATGGCCCAGGGGAAATCCAAGTATAGTTGGATATGAATCAGAAATAAATGAAGAAAAACAGAAAACAGTAATGTTAGTTCAATCCGGAAAAATTGTCGGAATTCAGAGACTAATTAATCTCGAAAATTATAGCTTCTTCGCGAGAGTAGTTAGAGTTACATCTTATATTTTAAGATTTATAAACAAATGTCGAAAGCTCCCAACGGAAAGGGGAACCCTAAAATGTAGGGAATTAGATCTAGCCGAAAAGAAATGGATAAAGGACATTCAATCAGAAGATTATTGTAATGAAATTGAAAGTTTAAAAAAAGGACAGGCAATAACCAAAAGTTCAAAGATCTATTCATTGAATCCTATATTAGATAACAAAGGTCTTTTGAGAGTAGGAGGAAGATTGGATGAAGCGAATTTACAATTTGAAATAAAACCTCCAATAATATTAAGTAAACAACAACGCCTTTCCGTACTTCTAATAAGACGTAGTCACGTTAGAATGCTTCATTCCGGCATAAATAGTACTATAACTGATTTAAGAGAGAGATATTGGATTATCTCTGCTCGTCAATAGTCCTGGTCCATGTTGAAGTAACGCCGCCGATACGGCGGTCGCTCATTTTCGGCGGCGAAACCTAGCGCCATTTTTCGGAGGTGCAATGCTGCCAGACACATTTCCCTAGTATTTTTTGGACTGATTGTCGTCGGCTGCTATTCATTCCGTATTTGGACACAGAACATCCCTAAAGGTTAATTTTTGTTCACGGAAACTTTAATTGGCTTAATTTCAATACTATTTAATTAAATTGGAAACCTCAATTTCTAAATGTGGAACAAAATATAGTAAAAAATTAAAGAATAAGGCTAGGACGCTGCCATTTTATAATTGTGCCCTGCAGTTCTCTCAATTATGAAGCAGACGATAATCAGTTACCAAAACCACGGCCCACCCGCTCACGGACGTGATCGAGTTAGCTATGCGAATAAAAATCCCTCTCTCCGTAAATGGCGGCCGATCACGTGATTTTATTTTTCCCGCGGAAAACGCCGCGAGATTCTTGAGAACTATGCGGCGCTCAAATGGACCAATACTATTAACTAAAAATATTTTGAAGAAATGTGTTATTTGTAATAAAATTAATGCCAGAGCCGGAAAAGTTAACATTGCGCAATTACCAAAATCTCGAATAATTGAAACTCCACCTTTCGAAACAATAGGCCTGGATTTCGCGGGCCCACTTTTAATTCGAACAAAAGCAAAACAAATTATGAAAAAAGTGTATATATTATTGATAACTTGCGCCGTAACAAGAGCATTACACCTCGAATTAGTAGGATCAATGAACACTGAAGAATTCTTGTTAGCGATGAATCGATTCATGTCAAGGAGAGGCATCCCAAGAATAATATATAGCGATAACGCAAAAACTTTCAAAAGGGCTGACGCAGATTACAAAGAAATTTGGAAGAATTTAAGTAAAAATGAAATAGAAGAATACTATGGAAAAGAAGGCATAGTATGGAATTTTATCGCGGAAAGAGCAGCATGGTGGGGTGGTATGTACGAACGAATGGTTAGAACAACAAAAAACATACTAAAAAAGATTATTGGATCTGCTGCTTTGAATTACACCGAAATGGAAACCATATTAACTCAAACAGAGGCTATTATTAATTCAAGGCCTATCACTTACGTGTACAACGATCATAATGAGCCTAACCCAGTAACGCCGGCTCATTTCTTAATTGGTCAAAGAATTAAAAGCTTACCAAATAGAAAAATAAAACAAAATGAAACCTTTTCAAGTACACGTAAAGAATTAATAATCAGATGGAAATATAGGCAATTATTAAGGTCGAGCTAAAGCGATGTTTAGTTCGAAATTTTTCCGCATGATGGCGAGGCTGAAAGCTTACGTTTTTTTTTAGATTTTGTCGGGGTCAGAAAGGTTTTCAGCCCCCTCTCTAAGGTCGTTCAAGTTTGTCTTTATTTGTTGGTCATTATTTGCTTACTGGCATTGTTGTATTCACCCGCAGTTTACCAAATAGCTGAATCAATGGAGTAGGGGTACATCACGTTAAGCCTCATAGAAATAAATGTGTCTTTGAAAACTGAAACTGTATATCCCCAGCATGTATCTTTCTTATGACTCAAGGGGAGTGGTTGGGCGTTCCGAAAAAGAAAGAATACTCCTTTGTGTCACTCTGACCCCATATCTCCGGGCCCTTTCCATTAGTCTCAGGCATCATACAAAAAAATGTTTGAGAATCATTTCTTAGTATTTGGATATGGTGGTCTGTAAGAAACAGAACACTTTCGCTTCAGAAATACTTTATTCCTCATTGCGAGTGTTACGACAATATCATGGCTCCCTATAAAGGTGTTTGTTTTCCAAGTAAAACGCGCAAAAAAAAACAAACGTGGCTCAAATTTTGTTAAGGTTAGCAGCAATAAAGCAACTTCTTCTAATGAAAATTTAACTCCTGCAACTAACGCAAACCCTAATCATGATGTAGCGACTACAAGCTCTATTGAATCTGAGCCGTGTATGGAAAGAAGCCAGACTGAGATTGACCACGCCATGTAAGAAACAATAGTTGATTTTCCTTGCTTATTTCCTGCTTTTATGAATATAAGAATTTTATTTTGCAGAATTGAGAAATATTTCTCAGTAGATCCTTCCGATTATCCTCCGCTAAATGTAGAATATATTTCGCCCCCCATTATTCAGTCAACTCTATCTAATTTAAACGGAAGAAGGGTGGTGGATATAGGACATTTCATTCGCGAAATTCTAAAAGTGACGAAACACGCTAGTGTGTGTTCTAAAGGGGGATCTATGGCATTCTCAAAAGAAATACGCATGGGACTCGAAAGTATTTTCTTTTTCGAGTGTACTAAGCCACAGTGTGCTCTAAAAATTAAAATTACATCAAACCCCGTGAACACGCTGAAAAAGGGGATAAATTACGACGCGGCATGGAGTTTCATAAGTGTTGGTGCTGGACACGCGCAACAAGACGAAGTCCTTTCCGTTCTTGGAATTCCTTCCATGAGTTATCCAACCTTTTATAAACATGAAGCGGAAGTTGGAAAGGTATCAGCATAGCAGGTTTATTTGATTTTGAAAAACCTTTATGTTAAACGGGTTTAAATTAATTTCAAAGGACTGGGCCAGACTCCTTGGTGAGCAAATACGAGAAGTTGGGGTAATGGAAGCAGAAGCGGCCATAAAGGCAGGGCAGGTCGATGAAGATGGTATCGCATATATCAAAGTTAGTGAATTTGTAAGTAAATTAGTAAAGACTGTATGACAAAAAAACTATTTTAAACTATTTTTTCCCAACAAAGGTTATAGTGGACGGAGGGTGGTCGCAACGCAGCTATGGTCATAGGTATTCCGCTAGTTGTGGAGTGGCCGTGATCATTGGCCACTTCACGCAAAAAATAGTGTTCCTGGCCGCGAGGAATAAATACTGCTGTATTTGCGACACTGCTGAAAGAAAAGGAATCCATATAGAACATATTTGCTATAAAAATTGGAACGCCTCTTCAACGGCTATGGAAGCTGATATCATAGTAGAAGGATTCAGGAAAAGTATAGCCATGCACGGATTACGATACAAGGAAATGGTTGGGGATGGTGACTCAAGTGTATTAGCCAAGATTAGAGAGAAAGTAAATAATTCAAAATCTGTCATTGATTAAGCTTAACTTAAAGCAACCAAAAATATATTTCAGGTGGACTATGGCCACACAGTTCAAAAATTAGAATGCTCTAACCATGCCGTTCGGCGCTTTGCAGTTTGCTTGTATGCCTTGGCGAAAGAAAACGCGGAATATTCAAAGTTTTTGAGTAATGGGCGAATTTTACGACTAAAGAAAGCCGTCAAAGGAGCAATCCGTCATAATGCTACGACTGGTCAAGGTGAAGGAGCACTAAAGAAGGATCTAATGAACGTTACGAATCACGTCTATGGCGAACACAAATCATGTAGAGAGTACTTTTGTGGTCCAAAGAAAGACAACGTTAAGACTTTGGATATACTGAAAAATGTTCCCTTCAACCTAAAGTTCAGGATAACGACAGCCCTGGAAACATTGTGTAGAAAGGCTGGACGGCTACTTAGCAACGACACAAGCAACGCCGCTGAAACTTACATGAATGTTATGTCGAAATATATTGGTCATAAACAATACTGTAGGTCAAGGAGGAATGCTTATTTTATCAGAGGTCACGGTGCTGGTCTGTCCTATCAGTTAGGAGGATCCTTTCACGAAAAAATGATTAGGGCTGCTTGCCAAAAAAGTCCTTATGCATCCGTGAAGGAATTTTCGAAGCGCACTTCGAAGCTGCGAGAATCGGCAAAGCGGTACCAAGCTAAACAAGAGTTTATAAAGTCGCGAGCATCCAAGAAAATAACATCAAGTGTTCCGGAGGACGCAGATTATGGTGCCAACCCTTCCGAACCCGACATGCTACCAGATGTCTTTGAAACTGAAAAAAAAATTTCTGGACAAGCTAAGTTCTGCTGACCGAAATAGTTTGGAACTAAGAACTCGCGGTCAAAGTGAAAATCCACAATGGAAAGAAGAAAGACGCATTCGTCTAACTGCTTCCAATTTTGGAAAAATTTGCAAGATGAGAGAAACAACATCTTGCGCCGTTACTGTGAAAAGGCTACTTTATGGTGAGACCATTATCAGCGCCGCCATCGAGTATGGAAGAAATAAAGAACATGAAGCCATTGCAAAATATGAAGAAATTCGTGGCGTCAAAGTTCAAAACTGTGGTCTCTATCGAGACACAAAGTTTCCATATTTGGCCGCATCACCAGATGGAAGGATTGGTGATAAAGATAGTTGTGTCCTTCTGGAAGTCAAATGCCCTTCCACTGCTGAAGACCGATCGTTCTCTGATTTGGCTAAAGAGAAAAAGACCTTTTGTTCAGAAGAGATCAGTCCCGGGATTTTCAGACTGAAAAATAATCATGATTATTATTATCAAGTTCAAGGCCAAATGAGAATTTCAAATGTGACAGCGTGTGACTTCATACTGTGGAGTCCGAGTGAAATAAGTATAGAACGAATTTTTTACGATGCTAATTTCTGGTCTGAGAAAATGGAAGTGAAATTAGATCGGTTCTACCTGCAAGCCATCCTACCAGGGGCCCTATTCTACTACGATCGTTCACGTACCGATTTCAAATATACCGCTTGTGTTACCGTCGCTCTCTTAACTATCCTCTTAAAAAGTGCTATTCTGAAAGGGTCGCTTCGAGACATCGGTAAGTCGTTGAGCGGTACGTGCTTTTAACGACTGTCGTTAGAGGGTCTCTCTAGCTACACGTGTTTCCGACTTAGCGGTCCAATCAACGCGCATATTTTTGTTTACATTTTTTTTGCCATCGTCTGCTACATAGAGCGCCAAAGTCTTTGTTATCAAAAAGTCGAAGCTTCGGTTATCATTGTAATTGAAAGGTATCGCTTATATTGTATGAATTACTATTATCATGTGCGATCAAACAAGAAAGCGTGCGGCTAAAATATCTGACAGACAGCGGGAACTTATGCTCGAATTTATGGAAACTAATCCTCAAATGATAAGCAATAAATTTACTCCCACTTTTACCAAAAAAACATGTGACACTCTGTGGGAAAAGCTAACTCTCAAGCTAAATTCTGATGGATTAGGAGCAACTAAAGACACCAAGAAATGGAAGAAGGTAAAACGATGAATCAAATACTATTGTATGAATTTGTTTTTGAAATTAATTTCCTTAATAGTCATTTACGGATTGGAAATCGGATACAAAAACTAAAGCCGGAAATTTAAAAAAACCTAAAACTGGTGGAGGAGAGCGTCCTTCAACTGAGCTAACTGAGCTAGAGCTAAGGTTGTTAGCATTAGTGGGTTCAATTTGCGTTGAGGGTAATCCGAATGTCCCAGAGGCTGGTTTTAGGGATTTCCAAATGGTATGTTTTTATGAATATTATCATTGTTTTGAAACGATTTTTTAACCTGATATCTAATATTTAAGGATGAAGATCCAAATGGACTTCAAGCTGTAGTTGACAGTGATAATCAAGGAATAGGTGGCAATGAAAGGGCCAAAACTTCAAGCGCTACTTTGGACGAAAACTTAATCCTAACCCATTGTGATACGTCGATTGACAACCCACTTACTTTTATGGTTGTTGCCGATAAGCCTGAAAAGGCTGTAAGTAATAGTTCAGGAACTGAAAAACTGAATAGTGGTGAGTTTTGTCCAAGTGTAAATTATGTAACTTTTATTATAATCAATGTTCAAGTAAGACATATTTGAGTAAAAGTAAACCTTTAAACATTGAATTTTAAGTATTAGCTAAAACTTTCGTAGAGGTAAATATGTAAATAACCGATATAAATAATGGTTTAATTGAGAATATTAAATTAGATTCAGCTTCGCAACAACCAAGTACCTCTGGAGAATGTGATAAATTACCGTCCAATAAAACACCTAACAGAAAAAGTATTAACATAAAATCATTCTATGATATGTTTTAATGTAGTTTAATGCTACAATTTAATTCTAGGAAAACATATGGATGCTACAAGGTTTGAAACCGCTTCTACGGAATTGATCCAAACCGAGCGTGATAAAAATGATATTTTAAGAGGAATTCAAGTGTCATTAGAAAAACATGCTGTGGCACAAGAAGCTATAGCTAGTGCCGAGGCTTCAAAAGCTGTTTCAATCGGAGTGATAGCTAATGCAATATGTGATTATGTAAAGAATTTCAAAATGTAAATCCTAAAGTCAATTCTTGAGTTCCTTGTAAAACATTTTTCATCCCACCTTTTATGATCTCAATATATTAAGAATAAAAGTTTTCTTTAAATATGCAAGTTTTGATGGTGTTTATTTAATAAACTGAATACAGACATTTTGAACAATATGAAGACATTCTTTTAAGCATATAAATTAACAATACTAAATGAAGCCATTTCCTCTGGAAACGTCTTACCTTCTAAATCGCCTTACAATTTGTTCCCTGACTCTTTCACCAGCTCTTAGAAAGTTGTCATTCCTTTGGGGCACATAAGGTGGTACATCTACGTGTTGTCTAGCCCTCCTTCGATCTCTAATTACATCATCATCACCTTCGTCGTCACTGTCTGAGAATACGTCATCGGCTGGTACATGAGTTGCATCTCTTCGAAGGTTATGCAGTACGCAACAAGCGTATATAATTCTTCCCGCAGCTGTCGGATCGTAGTGCAGTGTTCTGTGTCCAAGGAGACAGCGGAAAACCTGCTTTAAAATACCTATTGTACATTCAACAATTTGCCTGGTTTTCGTAAAGGCGGTGGTGTATCTTTCTTCGGCGGATCCAGCAGGCGCATCCAAAATGGGAGTCATTAGCCATGGTCTTAGTGGATAGCCACTATCGCCAATTAACCATGAATGCTTCCCTTCCCTTATATATGCCCTTTCTAGGTAAGCGGAAACTTGTGACATTCTAAATATGTGCGAGTCATGAGCAGAACCTGGGAACTTTGCATTCATGTTAAGAATACGGTAAGTGTGATCACAAATGATTTGAGCATTTATGGAGTAAAATCCTTTCCGGTTCACATATTGCTGTTCCCTAAATTGCTCATTTTGTTGTGATGGTGCAACAATTGCTATATGTGTGCCATCTATAGCTCCTATCACACCGGGTATTCCTCCTATTTTGCAAAATCCAGTTTTTATCTGTAATTCCTCTTCTTCGGTTGAAGGAAACTTTATGTGATCCGCCATACATAGTTCTATAATCGCTAGACTAACCTTCGAGACGCATCGGCTTACCGAAGGTTGACTAACAGTCAAGAATAAATCTTGACCAACTGATAATTGGTAACATCCAACAGCAAAAAATCTAATTGCTACAAGAACCTTTCATTAAAAAAAAAATAAGTTTAGGTCGTTTATAATTATCCTGAATTAATGATATGAAATACCTTCACATCCACGGGTAAAGCTAAAGCGTGATTGCCTTCCAGTCTATGTCTGAGAGTATCACACAGTGCGTTGATTGAGTCCTTGTTTAACCTGAATAATCTCTTGAATTTATAGTCCGACAACATTTCAAACGCAGCACATCTATCTCGCATAACTCTTTGTCTTCGTAAGTCCCTTTGCGGTTGATTATTTTCTATTTCATATAAGTGCCATAATATCTCTAATTCGTGAAGCATGAGCGCCATTTTCGATCGTTGGTACCTCTGAACTACAGGGTTAAGCTGTAGTTATGATAACGACTCTTTCAAGCGATCTTTAGAGTCACCGATCAGTTCAGAATACCGAAATTTTGTCATAGCGACAATTTTATAGCGCACCGACCGGAAACTGTCGGTATGGATCTCACCGATCGGAGTAGAATAGGGCTCCAGAGATCCTAGGAGCCTTAGAAGCATGAAATTTAGAGAGCCTGAATATTACACGAAAGCCCAAAAAACAAAAGAAATTAAACATAAAGCTAAACCTCTACCCAAAGCAAGGCGTCTTTTTATAGATAATGACCATTCAACAAGTAAGAAATGACAAACTGGCCTCCAAAAAACTAAGAAAACAGTGTAAAATATATATTGCCAAATAAAAGTTTCTTTGCCATACTTTAGTAATTTTAATTATTATATAACGCTAGGAATACTTAGATAGAGTAAATTCAGTGCTAAACACTGCCACGTCAAACCCTTCTACCTGTTAGATCAGTGTTCTCCCCCTTCCTAAATAATACTGCTGGAACGAGAATTATTCAGGACTTCACTTACGTTATTGCCAAAAGTTTACAATATTTAGAAATGAAAAAAACTATATTTTTAACCGATAGCCCACTGCCCCGACGTTTTTCTTTCAAAAGCTTCGACTCTTCTCTCATGTCGAGGGGGGGGGGGGAACCACGACGAGAGACATTATTGAAAGATCAGTCGCAGTGGAATAGATTTTCTCGAAACCTCCCCCTCCCCAAAAACTAGGAACTCGATGAATACAAAAAGCGACGATGACAAAAAGATCCCCTTCTTTTATGATTCCCTTACCTCTTGACCCCCCCGGGCTTCCTTATGGAAAAAAAAGAGAAAAACCTCAAGGCACGCTAACTTTATAACGTGTTATTTCCATGTACTGTTTAAAATTGTCCATCATTATTTTCAAGTTAAGTTGCCTTAAGTACAAAGCGCCATCGATTTTTAAAGGGCTGAACTAGAATACAATAGAATATTTTTACATTTTCCTAATTCCAAAATATTAATTAAACTACATGTTCAATTTTAATGATATATAACTCTTAATAAAGGAAAATGTTTAATTTAGTGGTTAATCGAAAAATCTAACTATAAACACCTGTAGTTTTTATTCTACATTGGTTTAAACTCAAAAATTGCGGCTAAAAGGGTATTATTTTACTATAACTTAATTAATAATTACTATTTAAAGAAATTGTTTCGGTCAACCACAAAATGAAAAGGAAACCTCAATAGGAAATAAAAATTGGGATATTTGAACGATACATTTAGCAGATAAATTGGAAATACGATTATAAAAGGAGCTTAGTTAACATAATTTTAGTTAATTAAATTATGGGTTTCTCTGAACAACAAAAATATTTTTGTAGAGTTTGAAATCTTTTCTTTATACCGATTAAGTTACCAAAATTTTAAACCATTTATAAAACGTTCATATCAAGCATATTAAGACTGTATCATAAGCCGCGCTATCCTTCAAAATTCGCCGGTTTGCCTCTTTAGCTCGACCTTAATGGACAAACTGTGGAAACGGTGGAGGACTGAATACTTATTGAACTTGAGATCAGTTCATCACATAGAGAAATTAATAAAAAAGAACTCTGTTTTTAAACCTGGAGATATAGTCATCATTCATGATGACAAACAACCTAGGCAAAATTGGAGTATTGGTGTGATTACACAAACTCAACCTGGCCGTGACGGACTTATTCGATCTTGTTTAATAAGACAAGCGAACGGGAATGTCCTTCGACGTCCAGTTCAACTATTATATTTAATGGAATTGCCAGACGATTAATTAATGAAAATATTAACTGAAAGTCTATTAATGTAAATGCTTGTAAATAATTACTCCGCTGGGGAGTGTAAAAAACTTTGAAATAACTGTTAATGTTTGTATAATTGTTTGTATATATTTTCATATAAATTCTAAAATTCATGTAAAGAAAACTTGTATTCATGTAGATCTGGTTGAAAGATACCAATATGAGGAAAAAGGGGGAAGATAGGCCCATCTTTGAAAAGAAAAAGGGGTCCCCTTTTTACCTAGAAAATAACCCCCAAAATAGGGGGCAAAAGAAAAGGGCGCGAAGAGCGCACCGAATTCAGAAAAAGAATTCAGACGAAAATTTAGCCTTGAAAGGATAGGCAGACGTTCAAATCGGTCCCCAAAATTAAAGAGGGAAAATGAAATAAAATAAAATGTTAAAAGGTTAGGCTCTAAAATGAGAGCAAAAGGTAATAAACAAAATGTAATAAAGTTAAAAGTTTATTAAAAAGAGTTCGGTAAACTTTAAAAATAGTCTTGAATTTATTAAAAGTGAATTAAATATAAAAAGAAAAGATATATTTAACACCCTTTGACTGTGATGTAGTTATTAGAGTCAAAGGGATATGTAGCTTTGAGAGATAAACAACACGTCAATTTTTGAAACCTTGAAAACTTTAAAATAAACGAACACGTTTTGTTAAGTTTTCATGCTTGTTTTTCCCTCTCCGTGTGACGTAGTCCAGGAGAGGTTCTGTAACGGCCGTGTCTGTCTGTCCGTTGTTACACCCACGTGACCGCGTTCGCAGTTTGCGTATCGGAGCAAACGTGTTCGCCATTTCCGAACTGCTTTCACAGTCACGGAAATGGCTCCTCTACTTGAGTTTTCACACCACCATCTTCTGGTCTTTGTCCATCCCACACGGACACCAGTCTGTTCTTACTGGCTTCTAATCACCACCATCTTCTGTTCTTTGTCAATCCCACATTGACACCAGACTGCACTTACACTGGCTTCTAACACCACCATCCACTGGTCTTCCATCTATTCCACATAGACACCAATCTGTATCATTGGCTTCTACTCCATTATCATCGTTTGGTTTTAGGATATACGCGGCGATCAGCTAGGGTTACGAGAAACGTCTTGCCTCCCTAAGATGGGATCGCCACCAAAGGTTTTCGCAATTGCGCTTTATCCTTACTATTATAATGGAAACGAATCGTATATATACCCCAAATTTGAAAAAGGCGGGCAAGAGGGGTACCTTTCACTTTAAACGTCAATATTAGCAAAGTTTGAGAAGATAATAGGTATAACTTTATTTTAAACGATTTAACTATTATTAATGTTAATTATTGAAGATTAAAATAATTAAAAATAATTATATTTATTTAAATATTAAAGATAAACCTCTGGTGCAAAGAGAGAGATTATCATTGCCTCCTATATCTACCAAGGCCTGTGCATGCGATATATTTCCTTCATTGCCTCCTATATCTATCAAGCCCCGTGCATTGTGATATATTTCATTCATTGCCTCCTATATCTATCAAGGCCCGTGCATTGTGATATATTTCCTTCATTGCCTCCTATATCTATCAAGGCCCGTGCATTGTGATATATTTCATTCATTGCCTCCTATATCTATCAAGGCCCGTGCATTGTGATATATTTCATTCATTGCCTCCTATATCTATCAAGGCCCGTGCATTGCGATATATTTTTCAAAACAACAACAAAAATGGGAAACCCCAACTCAGAAACATAATAACGTTTTCATTGGATACTTAAGTTTATATAATCTTCTTGACACGGAGAGGTAATATTTTGGTTTTCCCAACATTTATTTTGTCTGCTATCGACAATTTTCTGCCCATTTTATTCTCCTTATAGGCCCGAATACTCAAACTAACTCTAAATTTTAAAAAGAAAATAAAATGCATACGTTTTCTATTTTTAAAATGATGCGCATGTTTAAGGATAAAATATTTTAATTAAGGAATTTTGGTTAAAAAAACTAAAAAAATCAAATAATTGATGTTTTATAATCACGTCTTCAAAAATGAAAATTTGAATATCTGTTACTTCAAACAATTAATTTTCTACACTTATCTCTTACTTTTTCGCGTGTTTGTGTACAAAGACAGTTTTGATTAGTATATATTGAATGCAGCGATCCTCAAAATCAATATATATCAGTCTCTTTTTTCTATGACACTCCGCGGCGGATTGGCTTTTACAATATAAATGAGATATCTTGCAAAATACCATTATATACGATTACGTCGTTGAATTTGCATGCCCTATGAACTAAGCTGTCGTACTGTATTTGGACTGGATATGTTGTAAAACGTGTTACATACGTCAAAGTACCATTTAAAGCGGTATAAATCCTCTCATCTCAGCTCCTTTATGAATGTCACACATAGATATATATAACATAAACATAAATAGTTTGCAAAAAGTGAACTTGGAACCTCCGTTAAGGTATTTCCAAACACTGTTTTGAAGGATCATTTTATGACATTACTTGTCTCATTTGAACTGCGCGTTTCAGCATGTTTAAGGTGGAATTCCACCGTATCTTAATGTCTCTAATTAGTTCTCGATAATCAATTTCATATACTTCGCATTGCCGCTTGTATAACTGTCGTCTTTGTGGTGACGATCGAACACTTATAATGGCCTCTCGAAGCTAAATTAACATTTTATTTTATGTCCAAATTTATATCATAATATATCGGGTGAAAAGAAACGTATACCCTTCCTAATATGCCTGATCTTCCGTAGGTCTTTTTACCCGTTTTTTTCAAGGTTTCATCAGGCTTGTGCTTACATCGTCGGATTCTTCCCCTGAACTTTCATTGTCTGAATAATGTATGTTCTTGTCCTCTTCGTCAAAAGCATCAATAATTGTTTGACAAATTAAATTTAACACATGTGCCAAACATCTAACTCTATACTGAGATTGCGGTGCTTTTAAATCCTTGAGAACTGGATTATGTTTTAATGGGGAAAAAAATGTGTCCATATTGGACGCGTTGTCTGTTGTAACAGCAACTATTTTGCTTGCGGGGATTTCAAATTGCGTTAAAACATCCGCGAACGCTGCTGCTAGGTTTTTTCCTGAGTGTGATCCTTCCAGAAAGGTCAAGTCTAGTGCTATAGTGTATAACTGCCAACTTTCAGTAATCCATTGAACTACAACCCCTTGAAATGGGTGTTGATTACTTGATGTCCAACAATCAACCACAAAAGCCAACTTCCCGGAGACCATCTAGTATGTAATACGTTAGAAAATACCGCAGTGCAGTGCACACTGAGGCAAACCTTTAGTTTTACTTTAAGATCATTCATCTCCTTGTCATACAAATCGTGAACATAGCGTGTAATCGAATTACGTGATGGGAGATTTGTATTTGGTCGTAAGTAATGAATAATATCGAGAAAGTGATCGTCTTCCGTTACATTAAACGGTTGGTCCTTTACGATTATGAATTTTACCACCCTGTCATTTAAGCCATCTTGTGCGAAGCTCTAAAAAGTACCAATGTAGATGTTTTTCTTTCTGCTAAATGTAAGCAGTGTAGTAAAATGTATCAAGATAAACGTTTCATCAAGACCCCAAGAAAGACCTGAGAAAGTTCGAAGATAGCATTGCACTGTACTGGCGTAATACCCCTGCTATTTTGATTCACAATTTCATCGCCATATAAGGATCCAGTGCTTGCAATGACTATGCATACTTACTCAAATCTTATTTGGGCTCTTGGCTTCATATAATCTCGGTCAAGATTTAGTTCAAAGTAAGTTACACCCCTCCCCAATTAACGCACTGTTTCCAAATATCAAACGTGTTACCATCGATTCGTCAGTGACGCACTTCGTTGTAGTGCCAGTAAGCACTTTGTGTGCAGAGCGAACATGTCGTAACATGGAACTAGTGGTTCCATCTTTAGATTTCCTATATATCTTTCTGAAAATAACAATGATAAAACTAGTCTAAAAGAAAGAAGATGGATGCTTATATGGGGTAGAAGGGCACATTTTGGCACAATAATTATCTTATCTGAAAAGTATTTGACTTTGTTTGGCAAGAAGATTGTCACTAAAGCCTTACGTTATGTAGGAAAAAAAACCCAATCGCCTGCTCTTTAAACAAAATTAAACCATCCAGTAAATCTGCACACTATTACTTATATCATAAGTCTATTATGTAGGGTCCCCATAAGTGTGAGACAAAGACAATTTAGGTCATAAGCAAATGCCCCTAATGAAGGTAGTAGGTAAGGAAATTTCATCGCCCCCTGGCGGATTCTAGAGGTACCACGAAGCGGAAATGAAATAATCGAAGTTCGTATTGCGCATGTCTTAGTCTTAAAGATTGAATCGTAGGCAGGTTTAAAAATGGCGGCGGCCAGGAACGGAGCTGGAAGGTATTTGCCTCAACTAAAGTTATATTTAAATGAAGAAGTGCATTTAATTAGCACATAAAGAGAAAGAATGTATTCAAGGTTAGTAGAAAACAATTTGCACGAAAAGTATCTAGTGTTAATATCTAAGTCGTTGTCACTAGTAAGTAATAAGACAACAGGTGAATGCTATTCGCCAAAACCGAACCCCTTAGGGGAATTTTTATAATTTTTGAGTAACATCTTAAAAAATTCCGTCTGAAATAAGTAACCTAGGCCTTAAAAGACGGTGAATACTTAAAACAGTACTTGCTTCGGGGTGGGTACGGTTCTGATAGTTCCAACTGACGAATAATTGTGTCGGGGATATTTCGAGTTTAAAACTTCCGGCTAATAGTTAGGGGAATCTGTACCAAACTAGTCGAGACTGGTCAGTACAATTAAAGGGAGGGTGAAGTTGAAAATCAAGTGATTTTTAATCGATTCTTCTTCTAATTATAAGACCAGTCTGCATAGTGAAACATTCAGAAAATACTTCCGAATGATTTTAAAATACAAATTTGGTTCCGATTTTAAGAATAATTTGAAGTATCCCCATCCGACCAATCGCGTAACGCCCTGCCTTTTCGTTAACAAAATTCTCGTGGCACGCTCCATGTCTCGCGCCACGATTGTCACATCGCGCGCAAATTTTATCAAATCTCGCGATAAATTTCGTTCGACACGGAGCGTGCCACGAGAATTTTATTAATAAAAAGGCAGGGCGTTACGCAATTGGTAGGAGGGGGATGCTTCAAATTATTTCTAAAATCGGAACCTAATTTGAATTTTAAAATCTTTCGGAGATATTTGCTGAATGTTTCACTGTGCAGACTGGTCTTATAATTAGAAGAAGAATCGATAAAAAATCACTTGATTTTCAACTTCACCCTCCCTTTAACCAATTTTTTTGCATTAGAAAGTCTTTTAAAAACGGATTATCACGGAGATCGCATAACCAAATCTTTAATATTCCAGTACAGAGACCCCTATTGTCGCGTGCAAGCTTGACTTCCGCCCCAATTTGATTTTATTAGTGTATTCTTGCAATATAAATAACAATGCTTCGCGTCTTTTACGTTACGAAATATTAAATTCGGTTCCGTATTCCAGAAAGGACTATTACAGACTGTTACAATGTCACATGACTCGAGACTCTTAACATAATCACATGACCTCCCGAGTCATGTGATCCGAGTTTAGATAGAGGCTCCGGTATATTGAATCTAGTCAGTAACGTCGTAACCTCTTAAAAGACTAGGTCTTTATTTAGACTGTAATAGATTTTAATGTAGCTCAATAAAGTATATTTAAAACTTTACAACATGGTGATAGAGGTGGGATGCCTTTAACCCACGATCCGAAAACAACGCCAAAGTATATTACCCAAGTTACTCCACTCGCCAAGGCCCAGCAGCTACAGTACCTCAAGACAGTTAGTACTACGCAGCCGCAACGATGACGTCATTTAAAAGTCCTCCGCAATTCGTACCTGGATCGGATCCCGCCACAACTTGGAATGAGTATAAAGAAGGTTACGAGATATTTGCCACTGCCGCTAAACTAGATAAGGAAACCATTGCGACCCAGAGAGCCACGTTTCTCCACATACTGGGCCCAGTTGGACGAAAGATCTACAATACTCTACAAATTGCAGAAGTTGATGATGCAAGAACAGTCACGGTGATTATAAAGGCTTATGATACCTATTATAAACCTTATCACAACTTGCTATATTCAAGATATGTATTCCTCACTACAAAACAACTAGAGAATCAAACCTTTGATAATTTTTTTACGGACCTAAAGGCCAAGGCTTATGAGTGTGATTTCGCTCCACTGACAGATCAGCTTCTCGTCACGCTTATAGTAGTCGGAATAAATAATGAGAAATTACGAAAACAACTTCTCGCCATTCCCAACTTAACATTGAACATAGCAGCAGCACACTGCCAGGCCGAAGAGACTTCTAGTATACACGCAAACATGATGAGCACTACACCGACAATCCAACTGAACACAGCTCTTGAACCTGCCAACGTCGACGCAATGAGCCGCCAAAGACATCATAAGCAACGACCTCGTGACAGGGGACCTCCCAACGTACCACGTTACCAACATCCTCAAAGATCACTGACACGACCGTACAATAATCGACGCAACCACAACCAAGCCTCTACCTATGAATCTCAACGTCAGCATATGTGTCCCAATTGCGGCACTAGTCACCTTGACCGCCCTTGTCCTGCCAGAAACACAAAATGTTTAGGCTGTAATACCAGAGGTCACTGGCGCGCCCAATGTCGGAAGACCTGTTCCCTTCAAGAAACCGGTATACAGAGCAGTATACCCCAGATGTAGAGTACTATCAAGATCCGGAATACGAAGACCACACGCATCATCTGGATGCTCTTACCTATTGCATCACTTTGGAAACTGACTCTCTTCACGTTCCACAGGAACGTTCACCGCGCTCACTTCGATGTCACGCCGAAGATGAAATTTATGACCAACTTTACTTATTCGATAAACCCACAACGTTTAAAGTGGACACCGGGTCGCAAGTTAATATTATCACGACACAAATGTTCAATATGCTGCCCAAACGCCCCACCATGCGTCCATCCACTCATACAGTAATGGCCTATTCAGGCCACCCGGTCCCAATTGAGGGCATAGTGGATCTCCCCTGCACATCCTATAACGCAACAGCCATCTGCCCATTTTACATCGTTAAAGAAGATCGCACCCCTATATTGGGAGCTGCAGCAGCGTTCCATTTAGGACTTATCGAACACCATCGCCAACCGCTGGGTCCACCACCAAGATATATCGATGTACTTGACTCATTATCTGAACCTGATCCGACCTACACCTCAATTACTCCTCAAGAAATCCTTCAACAATACAACACAGTTTTTGGAGACATAGGCAAACTGCCGGGACAACATTCTATACAGCTCCAACCACACGCAACCCCATACATTGCAATGGCACATAAAATTCCTATCGCACTTCAAGAACCTGTGCGAAAGGAGTTGAACAAGCTACTAAAAAAAGGTATTATAGTTCCTGTTACGGAAGCGGTAGATTGGGTCCACCCAATGGTGGTGGTTCCGAAGAAGGAAGGAGACGTACGAATTTGCCTAGATCCCCGAAGGTTAAATAAAGTCATAAAGCGAGTGCCATTCCCAGTTCCTACGTCTCAACAAATCTTTGCTGAACTCAAAGGATCCACTGTATTCACCGTACTGGACGTTCAGAGCGCATTTTGGCAGATTGAACTAGATGAAACGAGCTCCAAACTGTGTACATTTGCTACCCCAGAAGGACAATTTCGTTTCACACGCCTACCCATGGGTATCACCACCGGATCAGAAGTTTGCCAAGCTACGCTTCAGCGCATCTATCCTAAAAAACACTTTCCTGAGGTCCACATCTCCACAGATGATTTCTTAATCGGCACCACGGATTTGCAATCCCACAATCGTTCATTAATCAAGATCCTAGAACGTGCCTATCAAGTGGGTTTGTGTTTCAGCCACAAAAAGATCCAACTGGCCGTCTCTAGAACAACCTACATCGGCCACGTCCTCACGTCAACCGGAATACACGTGGACCCAAGGAAAGTTCAAGCCATCACCTCACTACCTCCTCCGGCAGATAAGCCTGCATTACAAAGCTTTTTGGATATGATTAATTTCATAGTCAAATTCATTCCGCATGCCAACAACGACACAGCACCATTAAGGACACTGTTAAAAAAGGACGCCGTCTACAAATGGGAAGCCACGCACCAACATCACTACGAAAACCTAAAAACACTCGCCTCCACCACACCAGTACTGGCATATTTTGACCCCAACATTCACATCACGCTTTCAGTGGACGCGAGCCCATACGGAGTAGGAGCTGTGCTCTTGCAAAACGGTCATCCCATTGAGTATGCGTCGACGTCCTTTACGCCAACTCAGCAAAGATATGCCCAGATCGATAAGGAGTTATTGGCAATAGTATACGCGTGCGAGCACTTCAACTACTTTATTGCCGGAAATAGATTTACCGTCCAAACTGACCACAATCCTCTAATAGGACTTTTACCTCTCCATCTGATCTCACCACGTTTACAACGGCTGATAATGCGATTATTTAGATACCAAGTTAATCTAACCTACGTCCCAGGCAAACAATTGCTAATCGCGGAAATGCTCTCTAGAGCCCCACAACGACAAACTTTGATAGAGACTCCAGATCTTGAGGGACCTTACACTGCTGTTCACGCACTAATAACACAACCGCAAGCTATACAAGAACGCTACCAACGTATGACACGGGACGACTCCACCCTACAGACAATTATAAACTACGTAAAAGAAGGATGGCCCAAACACATACACTGTTAAAAAAAATGGAACTGTTTGAAACCTTTAGAGGTGTTTCCTAATGCATCCCCAGGAGCACCTCTATTGGTGTTTAAAAGCACCATTCGAGAGGATGTCAATGCGCACCTTTCAAAACGGTGCGAAATAATACCTTCTCTAAGGTGCTTTTTACATCCTGTTAGGTGTTTTAATCGCTTTGAATAGAGGTGTATATTAATACCAGAAAAAGTGTTTATAAACCCTTAAAAAAAGGTCTTTTTGAGACTAATTTGGTGTTTTTAAATTCCAATGACGTTGGTGCTTTTTAATTCCTGTTAGGTTTAAAACAAAACCCTTAATAGAGGTTTATAATTATACCAGAAAGGTGTCTATAGACTCTGTAAAAGGTGTTTTTTGAAATTTATTTTTTCAAAACACATGAGTTACCATAGATTAGTCGCTCAAAATCTGCTGGATCAGTGGATTAAGGGTAAACGTTTTTTCTGCTGTAAGCCTTATTCAACTGTGTAAGAATTGATATGCGTGTGAAATGGTTACGTTTAACCTTTACTGTATATCCTCAATAGTTCTATTTAAGGACCTGATTCAAATGTGTATTTAATTTTCGGCTCACTGTGAACCGTCAAGACCTTCTCAAAGACACAAGAATTCAAGGAACCAATCCGAACAACGCTTACCAAAATATTTAAAAGTAACATTCAGTGTAACTAGGAAAGTTTAATTTCATGTTTACACTGTATATTAATGTAGTAAAGCTGAATTAAAAAGTAAACACCAAATTTGATATATTAATATAAAAGATCTTCTTGGAATATTGAAATGAAACAGAGCTTTATAGCTACAAAACAACATAAAGAATCGTAATGCCGAAACATACTTAACAAATTTTCATTTAATATTCTACAATAAGAAAATGTTATTGTTTTGTAAGAGATAATTTTATCCTACTCGCTTTATATTAACTTTGATATGCGTGTAGTGTTTCGACTCAGATGCAATCTTCATTACTCGTTCTATATAAACTTTCACTTGTGTTGTTCCGAAGAAAGAAAATTATCTTAAATATTTAAATAAATATAAATGATATTAATTTTTTTAATCGTCAGTATTTTACCTTAATTCTAGTTAAGTGGTTTTAAGAACGTTATTCTTAAAATGATTTTAAACATAGCTATTGTTGAGGTTTGACTTCTAGCGTAAACTGTTTTCACAATTTGTGGAAAGTATGGGTAAATAAGGCGATTGATTCAAAATTGGTAGGAATAACCGCTATTGCGTGAACCTAAGCCCTGAAATTGGGAGGCTAGTCGTTTCTCGTAACTTAACCCGATCGCGCGTACATCTTAATCCCAACGATGATAATGGAGAAGAAGCCAACGTTTCAGATTGGCGTGTATGTGGTATACACAGAAGACTATATGATGGTGTTGTCAGAAGACAATAAGTACAGATTAGCGTATATGTGGTATATACCATTAGAAATACAAGTGCGGCGATAGCGTAATAAAGTAGAATTTTTACCTCTCAGAGTGACGATGACGTCACGGAGAGGTTTTGTACTGGACGTGTCTGTGTGTCTGTCTGTCACCGCGTTCGCAGTTGGCAAATCTAACCAAACGTGTTCGTAATTTCCGAACAGCTTTCGCAGTATACAGAAATTCGGAAAATGTTTCTTCGTTGCTATATCCATCTTATTTAACGTCAATTATTAACTATCCGTTACACCTTCATCTGCTGTCTAACAACCAATTGTTTCACCCAATGCCAACCGGTATTTAATGGTTTCTAACAACAACACCATGCACTAGTCTTTGGTGTACACCACATACGCCACACGTGAGACATGAGAAACGTCTAGCCTCCTAATGGCAGAGCTTCCACCAAAGGTTCACGCAATTGCGCATTTCTTATCTCTTAGTGTGAATCAATCACCTTATATACCCAAAATTTACAAAAGTTCTGATATAGGTGTTTCCTAGAAGTATAACTTTATAGATAGCTATGTTTAAAATTATTTTAGGAATTAAGTTTCTTAAACCGACCTAACTATAATTATCGAAAAATACTGACAATTAAAATAATTCATATCACTTATATTTATTTAATTATTTAAGACTCCTGTATAAGATAAACTTCTTTCTTTCGAATGACAAAATTGAGAGTATATATAGAACGAGTAATGAAGATTGCATCTGAATCGAGACACAACACGCATATCAAAGTTAATATAAAGCGAGTAGGATGATAAGATCTCTTACAAAACGATAACATTTCCTTTTTGCAGAATATTAAATGGAAATATTTTAAATATTTTTCGGCATTACGATTCTTTTAGTAGTTGTGTAGCTATAAAGCTTTGTTTCATCTCAGACACACAGATACGTCCAGTGTAATTTCTCTCCGTGACGTTATCGTCACTCTGAGAGATAAAAACCTGTGTCAAGGGGAAATTCAAGTGATTTTTTACGAATTACTCTAATTCCAAGACATTCCAGCATATTTAACTCTTCGAGAATTATTATGCAGTGATTGAAAAATAAAAATAAGTATAAATTCCCTCAAATATTAGAATAAGCTAGTTCTAAGAAATATAAAATAATTTTGATATTTAAAATCTTTGGGATATTTTTAGGATGCTTCACTATGCAGGTAGAATTAGTAGATTATTTCCCTCTAAGCTCATATCAATAACCTTTCACTTTAAAAACACCATATCAGCTAAAAATGTGTAAAGTAAAGCCCAAAAGTGTTTATTCGCACCATTCGAACAGATTTATATTAATAACACTATTTCCGTTTAAAAAATATTAACTAAGGGTCAATTAACACCTAAAGGTGTGTCTACGTGCCTGTGAATCACCATTTCCTTAAAAAATACCATAAAAGAGTCAACTAGCACCTTTTTTCGGAGGAAACACCATCTCAGTTAAAAAACACTCAAAAAAGAGTTTATAAACACCTCAAGGTATTTCCGAACACCCATGAAACACCTTTTTTTCTAACAGTGTAAAGACACTACCACCCAGCTGCAAACCGTATTGGCCTCACCAGGACGAGTTACACTATCAGGAACAACTCTTATTCCGTGGCACAAGATTGGTCGTACCTAAGGCCATGCAACATGAAATCCTCGGAAAAATTCATGTGACACACCAAGGAACAAACGCCTGCATAGCCAAAGCCAAATTACATGTATACTGGCCAAACATCACGCAGGATATCACCAACTACATCAAAACCTGTTCAATTTGCGCATCAAGACAACGTGCCAACGCACCAATGCCCATGATGGCTCATCCAATACCCGCACGACCATGGGAAACGGCGGGCACCGACATATTCACGATCGCATCACAAAAGTATATCATCCTCGTTGATTACTTCTCGCACTACGTCGAATTACAAGAACTACAACAGACCAACACTCACGCTGTAATACAATTCTTAAAGCCAATTTTTGCTAGACACGGCCCACCACAGCGATTAATTTCGGACAATGGCCCACCGTACAACAGCAACGATCTAGCCCTATTCCTGAATAGTTGGGGCACAAGCCACATTACATCATCTCCCTACTATCCACAATCCAACGGATTAACGGAAAGGATGATACAAACTATGAAAAACGCTATCATCAAAGCGCAGCAAGACGGAAAGGATCTAGAAACGGTATTATTAGAACATAGAACCACACCAAGGGCGAACTGTCCGTCGCCAGCTGAACTATCGATGGGTCGGAAGCTACGAACGCCGCTGACAATGATGAGCAAACACTTAGAACCTCAATATCCTATTCAACGGCTAAAGAGACCATGACAAAACAACAACAAGAAATGGTAAACCGATTCAACGCAAAACGAACAACAGCATTGGCCCCACTCAACCCAGGCCAAGCCATTTACGTCCAGAAGGGACGACGAGATTGGGTACCAGCGACAATTACAGCCAAAGCGCACGAACCACGTTCATACCGAATAAAGACCACCAACGGAAAAGAGTACCGACGCACAAGAATGCACCTCAGACCAAGATCCGACCTTTTCCCCAACAACAAAACTTCATTACATCAACTTCCAGACCTCAAAGCACAAAGCAACAATAACGCAGCTACCTACCATACTAGAATTTTTCAACGTAGACGGTCCCCACCACGTCCTGCACCTTCAACACCTATGCTAAACCCGATTGATCAATATCCACCGAGGACAGTAACAACACCGACTCAGACAAAAACATCTATGACAACTAACAACACATCGCCACCACCAGAGGGCTTACAGAGAACCAACCCAAGCGACAACAGCCACGTTACCACGTCACCACCAGTACATCACGCAATCACCACTAACCATAACAACGACATCCCAAAAACCTTTCACACATACGAAAGAATTCAACGCCCAGATAACAACTCAACCTTAGCCGTATCTGACAAACCTGCAACACGCCACATCAACATCCTTCCAACCCAACATACGGCAGTGCAGCCACATCGAACCACCCAACGTGGACGACCCATTATACCACCAAAGAGATTCCAATAGACTTAAAAACAAGTTGGGAAAACCAAAATATTACCTCTCCGAGTCAAGAGGTCTACTACTACAAACTTATTTACCTAGATATGGAATTATTTCTCTTTTTTTGAAGTAAAATTTACGAAATATTGAAGCAATTTTCCAAGCATAGCGAATATACAGTAAAGCAGACGACATTTTACATCCAATATGGATAAATCTTGGACACATGGAAATCAGTCAATGGGGAAAAGAACAGGAAATGAAGTCTACGTTTCAGCTGTTTACCGTATATACTGATAGCTACATTCACAACTGGTTTGCAGTGTAAACACTATCGTCTCGTCTCACCTCAACAATATTCATAGTTTGCCAACATGAATGTTAACGTAAAATAACACCAAAGCTAAATTGTAGCTAGACGCACTAATAGTCAATGCGCACCATAAAGAGAATAATAAGTCTGTAGCTGCTACCCGTTTACCATTAGCCCTTTTACTATTCTAATTGGCACCACGATCTTTTCTTCTATTACAAAATCATAACCTGATTATTTAAGAGTGTATTTAACTTTCGGCTCACTCTGAACCGTTGATGTCTCTTCATTTCAGACTCGAAAATCAAAGCCCAAAGTTTGCTTCACCTCAGGCCTCAATTATTTACTCTTTGTTTCACTAAGCCTATTGCGGATAATACTTGATATACCCGACGTAGGTCTTAGTTTTCTTCATGAAATCACTAAACCAAGGATTATTCTATATACAGATGTAGTATAGCCTAAGTATTATATAAACAGCCATTTCAAATAATAATATTAAAAAACATCCTTGAAATATCAAAATGAAACAGAGCTTTAAAGCTACAAAAGTACTAATTGCATCGTAATTACGAAAAAGATTTCCAAATATTCACTTTATATTATGGAAAAAGTGAATATTAAGGTTCTGTAGGATTTCTTAACACATCAAAACAAAGCGAACTGCTAACTCGGCGCACTAGTGTGATAACGGACAGACACACACAGACAAAAAAATAGACTGCTTTTTAACTCTTTCCGTATTAATTTTGAATTGAGAAAAGAGATTATCTTAAATATTAAAATAAATATAATTAATATTAAATATTTTCTTCGTTAGTTGTTCGCCTTATTGTGCGTTACATCGTTTTAAAAAAGAATAATTAAACAACCTTGAGAGACTTGACTAATATTGACGTTTGAATTGAAGGATATGACTGCTGCTTCGCCTTACTAAAATAGGTAGTATATAAGGGTTTCGAATCGCAGCTATGGATAAGAACATCGCAATTGCGTGAACCTTGGCGGAAGACCCCGTCAATGGAAGGCTAGACGTTTCTCGTAACCCTAGCCGATCGCCGCGTATGTCTTAACCTTAAGGATGATGGTGGTGTTAGAAGCCAGGTGTGCAGACTGGTGTCCATGTGGGATGGACAAAGAATAGAAGATGGTGGTGATTAGAAGCCAGTAGGTACAGACTGGTGTCCATGTGGAATGGACAAAGACGAGAAGGTGGTGGTGTTTAGAAGCCAGTAATTACAGACTGGTGTCCATGTGGAATGGGCGAAAGAGTAGAAGATGGTGGTGTTTAGAAGACAATAAGTTCAGACTGGTGTCCATGTGGGGTGGACAAATGAACAGAGTTGTTAAACAGCCAATAGAGTAATAGCCTGTAAGTCGAATACAATTTCCGGGACTGTAAATGCGGTCTGGAAATTGAATACACGTTTGCTCCGATTTGCAAACTGCGAACGCGGTCACGTGGGTGTAACAACGGACAGACAGACACACAGACACACAGACAGACACACAGACACGTCGAAATTAGAACCTCTCCGTGACATACGTCACTCGGAGAGGTAAACAAGTTGGGAAAACCAAAATATTACCTCTCCGAGTCAAGACGACTACTTACAAACTTATTTACCCAGATATGGAAATGTTTCTTAAGTTAAAATTTATGAAATATTAAAGCAGTATACAAAGCATAGCAAATTTACTGTAAATCAGACGACATTTTACATCCAATAATGATATACTTGTACACATTAAAATCATCCGATGGGGGAAAAACGGGAAATGAAGAGATAAAACTTTGGAGGGATATTACCTTTACGTGTTTGTAAAGGCCCAATTTTCTACTCCTCAACTGTATGCCCTCTATGTTCAAAGCCATATTCACAACAGGGTTGGCATGTAAACACTATCCTCTCGTTTCACCTCAACGATTTTCTTAGTTTAACAACATGACTTAACGTTACATAACACCAAAGCTTATTTGTGGCTACACACACTGAAAGTAAATGCGTACCATAAAAAGCATGAAAACACGAAGCTATTATCCGATTACGATCAGACCTTTCACTGGTCTGGGCTGCGTTCAGCAGAGCTCACCAAAAAAGACAGCGGATTTTGGAAATGTTTACCGGTGAGCTCTGTCGTCATAGCTTTTCTCCGGTCATCGGCGTTTTATAAATGACGCTAGCGCAATAAAGCGTGCAAGGTACCAAGGCTTAACAGAAATTGTAGGATAACATATTTATAGAGATAGATAACAACTTTTATAATTAAAATTAGAAAATAATATATCTCTTAAAATTCTCGCGTGATCAACTGGTTTCACGCCAATTAAATAGCTATAGTCCCATAAAGATATTTGTATTAATTCCTCCATGGTTTTTTCGCCAAGCTGAGAACTACGCGTTTTACGTCACGTTATCCAAAAAGCCGACTATTTTCTTTGAAGACCGCGCTAGCTCAGCGCTAAGCACCGTGACGCCAAAATTCAAAAACAAAATCCCGTTATGTAGGACACTGCTAGCAGCGCTGGGCTCTGCTGAACGCGGCCCAGATTTCCACCATGATTATAAAATCTAAGCCTAATTATTTAAAAGTGTATTTAACTTTCGGCTCACTCTGAACCGTTAATGTCTCTGCATACAGAAACGAAAACCAAACCCAAACGTTTACTTTTTGGTTCACTAGGCCTATTGACAAACAAAAGTTCATTTGACCAACATAGCAGCGTTGAGTTTGTATTCACTGTGACTTTAGAAAGGATTATGCTATAAACAGATGTAGTATAGCTTAAGTAATATATAAACATCCATTTTAAATAATAATATTAAATACAATCTTTGGAATATCAAAATGAAACGGAGCTTTAAAGCTACAAAAGTACTAAATGCATCATAATTACGAAAAATATTTCCACATATTCATTTTATATTATGGAAAACGGGAATATTAAGGTTCTGTAGGATTTCTTTACACATCAAAACAAAACGAACTTCTAACGCAGCGCACTAGTGTTACAACGGACGGACACATATAGACAAACACATAGACTGCTGTTTTACCCTTTCCGTATTAATTTTGAGTTGAGAGACATGATTATCTTAAATATTAAAATAAATATAATTAATATTAAATATTTTGTTCGATAGTTGTTCGCCTTATTGAGCGTTACATCGTTTTGAAAAAGAACAATTAAACATTCTTGAGAGACTTGACTAATATTGGCGTTTGAAATGAAGCATACGCCGGTTGCTTCGCCTTCATCAAATAGGTAGTATATAAGGGTGTCGAATCGCAGCTATGGATAAGAACAGCGCAATTGCGTGAACCTTTGGTGGAAGCCCCACCATTGGGAGGCCGGACGTTTCTCGTAACCCTGGCCGATCGCCGCGTATGTCTTAACCTTAAGGAGTAGAAGCCAGGTGTACAGACTGGTGTCCATGTGGGATGGACAAAAACAAAGACCATGTGGGATGGACAAAACAAAGACCAGAAGATGGTGGTGTTAGAAGCCAGGTGTACAGACTGGTGTCCATGTGGGACGGACAAAAACAAAGACCAGAAGATGGTGGTGATAGAAGCCAGTAAGTGCAGACTGGTGTCTATGTGGAATGGACAAAGACCACAAAATGGTGGTGTTTGAAGCCAATAAGTACAGATTGGTATTCATGTAGAATAGACAATTGACTAGTCAGATGAAGTAATAGTGGCCAGTTGATTTGTGGATAGATTCAAGTTTTGAAATTTCCGGGAACTGTGAATACGGTCCGGAAATAGCGAACACATTTGCTTCAATTCGGAAACTGCGAACACGGTCCCCTGGGGTGTAAGTCAATAACAACAGACAGACACACACACACACACACACAAACACACACACACACACACACAGACACGTCGAAATTAGAACCTCTCCGTGACATACGTCACTCGGAGAGGTAAAAAAAAAAAGAAAGATGTTACAATGTCACATGACTCGAGACTCGTAACATAATCACATGACCTCCCGAGTCATGTGATCCGAGTTTAGATAGAGGCTCCGGTATATTGAATCTAGTCAGTAACGTCGTAACCTCTTAAAAGACTAGGTCTTTATTTAGACTGTAATAGATTTTAATGTAGCTCAATAAAGTATATTTAAAACTTTACAACACAGACCACGTAGTGACTTTTGTTGCTTTACAAGTACCAATCGGAGTCAGACTGAATTAGTGTCGAAAATGCTTTATTCATAGCGATGGAAAAATTTGAAGAGTCATAATTTTGGTTATATTATTACTTATGGTATTTGAACAGAGCCATAAACGGTACTAAAATAATCTAAACCACCTGCTTTGCCTTGACGGTACTTAAGCGGATTGTTTGCAGATTATTTGTTAAACAAGGTAATATGAGAGAAAAACTAAACCATCCACTATCAAGCCCAGGTTTCTGCTCCCTTAAAGAGAAAGGCCTCGACTAGTGACTTATTGGGGATGAACAGGAATAGGCCTGTATTTAGTATAAGGAATTTTAAATTGCGCCTAAGCAAATGGTATCAACAATTGAATAACCCTACTTTATTGTTATACGCTTTTACAATTGTCATTTTATATCTGACTAAGATATGTAGAATTGTCACTCACCCACACATTATACAGGCAAATGTACACGCACTTCCGTTATATGTGAAATAGTTGTACACTTGCGAGGAACACTTTCTCTTTTTGTAGGGCAGAGAGAGTGAAGAATTTGACCCTGAAGAAACAGTAGATTGAATGTCATACTCGTAGTCTTGACCTTCACTAGCGATTGTTTCAGGTGTATCGCAATTCAAGTAACTTGCTGAAGCTTCTCGACGTCCATGTTGACTTCACAGTATTAACTTATAAGCCACACTAATGGAAACATCAGTCGTTGACGCGTGTCGAAAGATATAAACGTTAATAATACTTCGCCAAAAATGTAACCACCGTAGTACGGGCAACTTGTAATAAATTATGATTAAACTCTGCCAATATTTGACCTCTATTACGCAGCGAATAGGTATAAGGCCTACATCACCTATTTTTAGTCAATGGAAATCATACAAAAGGTCTGGGTGACAGAGTCCAATGAGCTTAAAAATAGTACTTTGTTTACAATGCAGGGGTGCAAAATATAACACGTCATTGTAGTTAACGATTAATCCTAGTGGTAGGACCCCACAAGCGTATTTTGTCTACAATTGACGCAAGGTTTTTTAATCGAGCGCTCGGGGGTCTCGCTCGAAAAAACAACTCGACATGAAACAGCTCGAAAGCAATAGGCCTACGTGCTGATTGTGTTTGCCAACACGAGATTGTTTCACCTCAATGGAAAGTTTCCGACACGCGGCTCATCCGAATAAGAAACAGCCCAGCTAGTGAACCGGATCACTTTGCCGAAGTTTTATGAACCGGCTCATGAGCTGATCTTAGGTTTACGTAGCCTGAACTGAAACACGTTTCGTTGCTTTTGGTTCGGATTGATCCGGCAGCTCGCTCGGCTCGTGACGAGCGGTTCCGAACTGGTTCGACTTATTGACACCTCTAGTTAGAAGCCAATGAGACAGATTGGTGTCTATGTGGAATAGATGGAAGACCAGTAGATGGTGGTGTTTAGAAGCCAGTATGTACAGACTGTTGTCCAAGTGGGATGGACAAAGACCAGAAGATGGTGGTGATTAGAAGCCAGTATGTACAGACCGGTGTCCATATGGGATGGACGAAGACCAAAAGGTGGTGGTGATTAGAAGCCAGTAAGTACAGACTGGTGTCCGTGTGAGATGGACAAAGACCAGAAGATGGTGGTGTGAGAACTCAAGTAGAGGAGCCATTTCCGTGACTGTGAAAGCAGTTCGGAAATGGCGAACACGAACCTCTCCGTGACATACGTCACTCGGAGAGGTAAAAAGATCATGGTGGCAATTAGATCAGTGAAAGAGCTAATGGTAAACATGCTTGGAATGCTGCTTTAATAATTCGTAAATTTTTACTTAAAAAAAGAGAAATAATTCCATATGTAGGTAAATAGGTTTGTAGTAGTAGCGTAGACCTCTTGACTCGGAGAGGTAATATTTTGGTTTTTCCAACTTGTTTAGATTATTTCTCTGATAATTTAATTTGCAATTTTAATTGGATTGAAATATCGGACGTCCTTTAGACGGTAATTAAATTTGTTTGTTCTAAAAATTGGGGATGTTTGAGGATTGTGGAAAATGAGTCAAGGTTAATTAAATAAATTCCGAGAATTGTTACGGGTATTTTAGTTGAAAGGTCATAAGGTTGGTTACTAAACTTTTAGGACATGGATCAATTGGAAAGTTGTTGAAAGTTCAGCGACTGTAGGTTTTTTAGCCACATCGTATGATGTGCATGTACGATGTGGGTATTAGTTTGACCTGCCCTGTTGTTGGCGTCGTCTTCGTGAAAGAGTACCGCCTTTGGCAGTATAAAATTTTTCGTTCGTCATTGAAGGCAGAGTGAATGGGAGAGGATTGTGGTGAGGTTGTGATATTTTTCGTTCGTGTATTTTAAAAGGATCGGGATTATAATAGTAAGTTTAAGCATTGCATTTAATTGTACTGGTAAGGTTAAGCATTGTGAATTGTGTTTTACTTTTGCTCGATATATTTCATTATCAGCGTTAGATTTAAAGGCGGGAAATCCCATCCCATTCCACCACTCTAAAATGAGAAATTAATTTTAGACAAAGGCTTAGTGTTAAGAAACTTTGGTTTCTTGAAAACCTTAAATCTCGAACGATAAAAGAAGTAAGGACCAACGTAGAACGGTTGGACAATGACCTGGATGCGTACACACTTGCTCAATTCGCTAAAAGGGAATAAATACCAATACCAAGAACATTTGCAAGTCTTACAACCGCGAGGAACAGGGCCTTCATAAATACAAGGTGGGGGATATTTTGGCGCAAAATCGTCATATCCCATAAAGGAATTTCAATATAAGCAACTTTACAGAACTACCAGCCGATTTAAAGGGAATCGTTGCCAATAAGTTCTTTATTTCTATAAAGTCATCTCGTTATACGACAGGACTTATTCAATTCCACCCTATTCTTAATTATCCTTTGTTTAATGTTTTATGACGTCTTATTCCCGCTCCATACTTAACCATCCTTGTTTCTGTATAAAGGGGTAGCATTGTACTACATTTAAATTTTAAATAAATAATATTAATACTATCAAAAGCGGATTATGCTTCACACATAAAGTACGTAAGTCCCACTTTTCCATAGCTTTGACCATGGATTTCATGATATTCCTGAAGTAAAAACAAAGCAGACGAACAAAAAAGCTTTTAACCAATCATGAGCCCCCTAACCATAGATAACCTCTTTAACGCCAGACCAATAGGCGACGGCTATTACTATTTTCTTGCATGGGACCTCGACTCGACCTCGCCGTCGACATAACCGGGAGGCCCGGAAGGCGAATTTGCGGTACCGTTCCGTAGTCGTTATAAAATATTCAACGTTTTAAAGCTCAAGTTTCGAAATGTTTTGAGACATTTACTTAGTCTTCAACTAAATATGATAAGATTTCCTCTAAATTTCAACAGAAAAATAGCATTGCGAATAAAATTAGACACGAAAACTACACTAAGCCTTGGCTAGATATCAGCGGCTGAGGCCGAGCGGCGCATCTCGAGCTGCCGGCGGCCGGGCTTGCCGTAACGGCGAGAACAGAAAAATACCTCGTTAAAAAACAGATGCACGGCGTCTTAAATAGGCCAAGCAAAAGCTACCCAGATTGATAGGATCTTCGTGCCTTACTCCCAAATAATCTTTCGTATTGTGAATAGTTTTAACTAAAGAATATTTCAGACACTCTACTCAATATTTATACTAGTTCCCTAATTTCAACAGAAAAATAGCTCTGCGAATTATAATAGACTCTAAAACTACACTAGGCCTTGTCTAGGTAACAGCGGTATCCCGATTCCCGAGCCGCCGGCGGCTGAGCTCGCCGTAACCGCGAGAACAGAAAACATTCCTCGTAAAAAACAGATGCACGGCGTCTTAAATAGTCCAAGCAAAAGCTACCCAGATTGATAACATTTTAACGCCTTACTCCCAAATAATCTTTGGTATTGTGAACAGTTTTATCTAAAGAATATTTTAGATACCCTACTCAGTCTTTATAGTAGTTCTGGAATTTAGGTACGTGGTAAATCGGTTCTTTAGGCGGAAGGATCCGATGGATCCGAAGGAGCCGCGTTACTGAACTATTTCCCTCCGCGTAAGGGGAGGTTCTTTCCTAGGAGCTTAGAGAATATCGTGTAGCTCCCCAAGGCACATGTTACGTACTTCATGTGTAAAGCCTAATCGGCTTCTGATACTATATTTATTGCAATACTTTAAGAAACATAACAACAATAAGTGTAACAGTCAAGTTTCCTTTTGTTTGCTATTCTTGGGAATCGCTAGCAACTTGTGCCATACTTTTTCAAATGTCAAAGACAATCATTTTTTTTGCCTTAGTAACAATACATTCATTGTTCTTTTTAATTGGATTAAGCCGTTGCTATCTCCTCGTGATAAAACCAAATTATAGCTTTATCTTCTTTTGTACCTTTTAAGGTAAGTTTCACCGCGTGACAAACCTCAGCTGATTTTATTTCACAATGAAGTGAAATTTTGCAAGCTGATAAGGACTTTGAAAGATTTAATTAGTTCAGTCGTGTCCATAGCCTTATTAACGGAAATTAACCCTAAATTCGGAATATTTAGTTTAATTGCTTAAAATTAGTTGAAATAGATGTAGATCGTTCAGTAAGAACATTGTACTGATAGTTAAAAGTTATTTTAATCTGCGCTGTTCTTTCGCTAATATGAACGCGTAATATTCAAGATTCCGGAGATTTTTCGTAAAAAGGATTAGCAAGATAAAAAGTAAGTTTAGATTTCAGTATTTGAAACATGATTTACAATTAACGTCGTCATGTTGATACCTAGTTCTTAACCAATAGAAATTGCACTCCATTAATGGCGAATGAAGAATTTGGATAGAATAATTCCACGTCACGTGAGTGATCTCATTACTATTTTAAATTGAAACATGTTTATTCTCTTTCAGTTTAGTTTTCAATGAATTTACATGTTTTTTCTTCTTTTTTTGTAGTGTAAAATTATAACATAATCTTGCCGTGTTTGGTTTTCGAGTTTCTGGGAAAAATTAATAAATTCTACAATGGCAGGGCCAGGTAGGATAATTTATAATACATTCCGAATGTAATTTCATGGTCCTTTAAGCTAGTTGGTCATAGTGCGAAAACTGTTACTTACAATGGCGAGGGTATCTCTCCACTTGCATTTTAGGTAGAGAGAGTGTTGTAGTTTCTTTTACCTTGTTTAGTTTTTAAAGTTAAAACAATAATGAAAATAATAATATAAAAAACTTTTAGAAAAAGTTATATTTTAACAGATTCGAGATTTTATAATTGTTTTTAAATTTGAGCTAATTAAATTTAAAAATAATTAAAAGCCTGTTCTGTTGAACTTTCAAACACAATATATTTTTAATAGAGTGAAGAAAAATTATGATCTCCCTTATTTCTTTTTATACTCCTTGCTATGACCCTCCAGGTTAGATGACCATGGTATCTAAATATATTGAATCGGGATTCTTTAACAGCGTCTGATTCAAAAGCGGGAAATCCCTTACCCAGTGTTTCCACTCGAAGGTTAGGATTTTCGCCCTTTTTAGGTGCAAAAATGCTGTTTTTCGCCCCATCTATAGAAGACTTTCGCCGCAAAAAATCCCCTCATTTTTTCTATTTTTATTCGTCCAACCACAGCCCACTCCATAAGGCTTTGTCTGCAAACGCTATAGAGAAGCCCACCCACACAATGTTTTCCTATGTAAAAGCGCGGATCAGAAATTTTTCGCTCTTAATTTTCACGTCTCATTTAAATTTCAAGAAATTTGAAGCAATATTTTTAAAATAAGGGCTAAAATCGGTGTTCCTCTCATCGATGGCCGTGTTAAAAGCTGACTCCTTGGATTTTTCGAGCTAAAAGCCGAAAATTTCTGATACGCGCCTATAAAAATGTTTTTAGAAGGGGCAGGGGTAAATAACGAAAGGAGTTAGAGACGCTAGCTTCCGTAGTGTAGAATACAGTGGGACCTTGAAACGTCATAGAATTTGTAACTAACGTAGTGCCATCTTTGGAACTGTATTGTAAATAAGAGCAGAACCTTAAAAGTTTTGCCTTAAAATCTCGCGCCGCAAGGTATTCTGGGTAAAGTAAAATGGCGGGTGTCGAACTGTCGATGTTGTGAAGTCGTCTCATAAATCAACCCAATATAATTATTATATTCAATCGCGAGTAAACAGCGATTTAAAGAAGAAAGATAAGTCAACAATTTGCAATTTGAAGCCGGGGAAATCCTCAAAATGTGATCAAACTCTTTTTGCCGTAAGTGCGCGGTTACAGAGTCGGCCCAGTGAACCAAGGCTTAGTGGGAACTGTGGGATCAGGATCATCGACTGTATCTGTGACTAAAGAAATTAAAACAACTAAAACTGTATTGAAGGATGCAAAAACGACATTTAATTCCATTTCATTATCGAATAAGGAATTTACCAACTTTAAAGTTGTCTGTTTCTAATTCAAGTGCACCTTAATGAATAAACTTTACTCTAACCCTAATTGCCACTCAGCCGTAAGCAGACGAACACTAGCAGACGAATACTAGCAGACGAATACTAGCAGACAGGAGAAAATCGATATCCCAGCATGCCTTTCGAATCTTTGCTGCCACGCTATTGGTTGCAAAATATCATACTTATTTTGAATTATAGGCGGCGCGACCGAGGCGTTTTCTCTTTTCTGTGTCTACGTTTGAAAGTCCCACTGTATTCTACACTACGGAAGCTAGCGTCTCTAACTCCTTTCGTTATTTACCCCTGGAAGGGGCTTTTATAGCGCGTGTAGCCAAAGCGTGATGGAGTTGGCTGTGCTTGAGAGAAACACAAAGCATAGCCAAGTTGAGCCATATCGATCACGCTTGTTGGTGCCCATTATAATTTAAGACCACCAACCACCTGGCAATGGCACCAATCACTACCGAGCCCATAGCCTACTTCATATTATAAAAACTTAGCAAAAAATGTGTGATAAAACGAACTGAAAAAACTTTTCGCCGTTTTATAAGGTTTTCGCCGCATTTTCGCCTTTGCGCCGCTATTCAGTGTTTTGGTGCTCAGAGACTCGATTTTCGCCGAAAACGGACTTTTTTGTCGCAAAGTGGAAACACTGCCCTTACCAGTCTACTGCGACAAATTAATTTTTGAAGAAAGCTTAAAATTTAGCAACGTCAATTTTCTTAACGACCTCAAAGCTGGAACGACAAAAGAGAGAAGCTCTAAAGAAGAACAGCTGGACAACGTCACCGCTTTCTTGGATCGTAAAACGATGGCTCTATTCGCTGCAAAGGCCTACAAAGACTTGTAAAAGAATGAAACTGAAGAAGATGAACCTCGAGATTGGAAACGTGTTACAACCGGTAAAATTAAGACCTTCACGAAAACAATCTTATAATAAAACAATGACTTATAATAGCCAGGTCATAAAAATGCTAGAAGCGTTGATGAAAACTCGTGTCGAGAAAATTATAATATCAACTAGGCCATATACCAAGGAACAGTTGGAAAATTGTTTCAGCTGTTGGGCCCATACTATGATACCATTTTCGAAAGAAGATCAAGTGGAGTTCATTGTTAAATATTTGCAAAAACATCATAATGTCCTGAATATAAAATTGCCGGGAACGCTTGAAGATTTGAACAAATACGTCTCAACATCAATTGACAATTTATCCAACTCTATAAAAGATAACGAAAGACAGTTCATGGGAATCCCACTACAATGCAGATTATTAGCGTCTTATATGCTCCGTAAAATTTCAAATGGACAATTCGCAATGATTTATTTATTTACTTTCTGAAACCGTATATGAAGAATTGAATTACCCCGAACTCGAGGACGAAGAAGGCCTACTTGAGGATTCACTTTTAAAGGCGGGAGTTTATATTGGAAGTCTGACGTTTATACATCGAACCTTTGCTGAATATTTCGTGGCGGATTACCTTTCGAACCTAGCTAAAGATACGGGAAAAAACGCAGGCGCCTGGAAGAAATTGTCAATTTTGACTCGAGAAATAATGTTAAAAGTGGAATTTGCAGTGGTTCGAACCTTCCTCGATGTACTCATTCGAAATGGCAAAAATTACGAGGAAACTGAGAAGATTTTACGAAGTTACGTCAAATTTTTAGATGAGAATTATCCTCAAAAGGAGTGCTACAATGCACAATTACGAAGTTACATCGATTTTTTAGATGAGAATTATAACACGAATCCACCAGCTTGCCACAATGCCTTTACAGAAACCGTTCTACACGTACTAATCCGCGAAGGTCAACTTGATACACTCAGCAACTTGATCGACATTTTATCCAAAGATAACCAAAGTCTGTTAGAGTCTTTAGTTCAGTATCGGGAAAGACAAAACAAAAAAGTTGAATATTGGAATTCTGATGGCTCCGCTGGATTCTTTTCGCCTTTGTACTTGGCTTGTCGGTTTGGTTATACCGAAATCGTCAAAAAGCTAATAGAAGCCGGAAGTGACGTCAATCCACTAGAGTGTGACACATTTAGTCCATTGTATGCAGCATGCAAATTTAGTCTTATGCAGAATGGTGCCAATGTTGAAACAAGGCCTGATATAGGTAAGTTTAAATGTTTTTATTTGTTTCTGCATTCATTAAATGCATAGTTTTTTCATCGTTATTTTTTTTCTTGCCAAAAATTAATAATACAGAAATTCTCTCTTATATAGTTGGTTATAAGACTAAACTACTGATTGTTATTACTGAATTCTGTCCTCATTTATAAAGACACCAATATTTATATTAGGGATATCAAAAACAGCCCGATTTAACCGAAAAACGTTTTTCAAATCCGGAGAACCGCCTTTTTCGGTTTTTTAATTCTTTGGTTAAAATCGAAATGGGTTTTTTTATTTTGAGTTTATAAAATTGAAAAAAAGGCCCGTTTTCCGTTGTTCTCTAGCATCACTATTTACGTTTCAGTCACTTAAATTTTATGACCAGCACTTTGTAGACACGCAGTGAGTCAGCGCCGTCAGTTTATTTGCATGATTTCTGAAGGGTAAAAAAAGCTTTAGTGTTTCGTTACTCTTCACACTGCTAAGTGCTTCTGTTTTTGTTATTTTTTTTTTGGGATCGGTTAAACCGGCCTTTTTTAAAAACCAGTTAATCGAAAACTGGGTTTGTGGCAAGTTGATATCCCTAACTTAGATGCGACACGAGTAATCTTTATGGTTCCACGCTTACTAGAGTACTCAGTACTCGCTCACTTCTAACTATTCTTACTTAGTGTGGCCGAGGACAGAAATATTCTCAGTGTCGCTTCTAATTTTTCGTGGAAACACAACTTCACTTCGTTATTAATAATTTAATTTATTATTATTATTTGCTTTAATCTTTCTCATGAAGTATTATTAACCGTTTAAAATGCAATGATTCCCCAACTAACTATAAACTTAGGCAGGAGTTCATAATAAGTATGAAACCAGTTAAAAAGCCCGTAACAACAAAGTGTCGCCGTAAAGTTCAGCGGATTCTCACACCGCTTAACTCCCAAAGAATAGTTACCCCAATTTTTATCGCCCACGCGCATTAACTTACTTACTTCCAGTTTAGCACTATTTTTATATTGTGATTTTGGGAGCAAAAATGGCTCGCGTCTGCATCTGTCGGCGTGGTGGAAATTAAGCCTTGGCTAAGAAGTTGGCTTTTCGATGGTTTCTAGTTTTATACAAAACATTTAAACGATGGTCATTAATGTTATGTTGTGATATATGTGAGCATGGCCAACTTAGATTACCGGTGGTAGAAGGCCTGCCAGATTTACTCGATCCCCATGTTAAGAAACGACTAGCAAAATCGCCCCTAGTTTCGACTTTCGCTGTTAGGTGAGCCTACCAAGTACCAAGTTACCAACACAGTTTTCCTCTTAATGCTTTTGCTATGGAAAAAAATTCAAAAGTGGTCTCGGGTTTAGGGCGTTTTTAATATATTTACCGATTTTTTTCGTGGCCGAATTTTAAATGAGAAGTCAAGTAAGTTATAAATTATATTTTGAGACCTATTTCATAATTCTCCGTCCGTTATTTGACGAATAATCAACATTCGAAATTGGAGTTCTTTTTAAGGCGGAGAAATGCGCCGTCTAGAATTAGGCCTTGGTCCGAAGGTAGTTTACATTAAAATCATGGATAAAGAATGAGCGTGAGGAAATTTGTTTTCACTCTACAGGATAGGCAACTCCCTATCTCGGACAACAGCTTATTCTGTATATATTCTGTTACAACATTGGTTGTCAGTACGCGCAAAGCTAGGTCTCTATGTAACGTAGCTTTGTACGTGCTGTCAAGAGATCAAAAACTTCAGGATCTTTAGGATCTAAAATATCCGCGAGGTTTTTAGCTCGAGCGCACGGACCTCTAGGCCTTAGTTTCAAATACGTGTAGTAGGCTGTAGGCAATTTCACACGTATTTGAAACTAAGGCCTAGAGGTCCGTACACTGGAGCGAAAAAACTCGCGGACATTTTAAATCCTGAAGATCCTGAAGTTTTTCGTCTCTTGACAGCATGTACATAGACACCTAGCTTTGCGCGTGCTGACAATCGATACTGTAATAGAGTATATATAGAATAAGCTGACGTCCGAGATAGGGAGTTGCCTATCCTGTAGAGTGAAAACAAATTTCCTCACGCGCATTCTTTATCCATGGAAAAAGCGTTACGAGGAAAACTGGGTTGGTAGCGCACCTAACGGCGAATGTCGGAACTAGGGGCGCTTTTGCTAGTCGTTTTTTAACATGGGGCTCGCTCGGTTCGGGTAAAGCTGGCAGGTCTTCTACCGCCGAAATAAGGTTATCTAAGGCTGCTTTCAGTAACCGGTATCAAAAACATCGGAGACTAAAAGATGACATCGATGTCTTACTGAACGCTTTTTCCCGTCTTTGAGCGTGACGTCATGATGCTCATCGGATGCCCATCAGAATAATCATCTGCGAGAGGAGGTTTTTTTGATGAGCATCGGATTCGTGACGTAAATTTCGTCATTTTCCGCCGTGACAAAAAAAAAGGAGGGAACTACTAAAAAGCAATATATTATTTCGGTAAAAAAAATATTATGACAGAATTTTAAGAGGTAGGCGTTTTGATTTAGTTGATAAATTGAAGTATAATATCTTTGTAAATAGTTTGGGTTTATTATTTAAGCCTCTGCCATAACGTTATCATAATATCGTTGCTATTTTGAAAAGCATCGATTTCGCAAATTTGTGCCGTTCAACAACTGCAACGTCATCATGACGTCAAAAGAACAACGATTTCATTTTCCAAAAAATCGATGTTTTTCCTGATGAGTGTTACTGAACGCAGCCATAGTTGGCCATGGTGTTAGTAAGAATTCCGCGGTTAAATTAACTAACAAGGGGGTTATTATGAACTCCTGATCTAGGCTATACTTCGATAGCGTGATTAGTAATGCATGCTCTTTTAACTAGACATGACTCGAAAACACCCTGCCTCTTCAAACAACCACGTTAAAATTGCACAACTTTTAATAAATGCCGGTGCTGACGTGAACTGTGGAGACTCTAAGGATAAAGAGACCCCTTTACACCTTGTTTCATCCCAGGGTCAAATTGACGTCGTGAAATTCTTACTAGAACGCGGCGCTAATTACGATTTAAAGAATATCATGGGTGAAACGCCAATGCACCGTGCCGCTTATGAGGGCCACGTTGATGTCGTGAAATTATTACTAGAACGCGGCGCTAATTACGATTTAAAGAGTCAGGAGGGTGAAACGCCAATGCACCGTGCCACTTTAGGGGGCTTCGTTGATGTCTTGAAATTGTTACTGGAACGCGGTGCTAATTACGATTTAAAGAATTTCAGGGGTGAAACGCCAATGCACTTTGCCGCTTTAGGGGGCCACGTTGAAATCGTGAAATTGTTACTAGAACGCGGCGCTAATTGCGATTTAGAGTACATCATGGGTGAAACGCCAATGCACCGTGCCGCTTATGAGGGCCTAGTTGATGTCGTGAAATTGTTACTAGAACGCGGCGCTAATTGCGATTTAAAGAATAAATATGGTCTAACGCCAATGCACTATGCCGCTTTTGGGGGCCACGTTGATGTCGTGAAATTGTTACTGGAACGCGGCGCTGATTGCGATTTAAATAATGACAGAGGTCAAACACCAATGCACTATGCCGCTGATGGGGGCTTCGTTGATTACGTGGAATCGTTAATAGAACGCGCGGCTAATTTAAAGCCAATGCACCGTGCCGATTTATGGAGCCACGTTGATGGCTTGAAATTGTTACTGGAACGCGGCGCTAATTACGATTTAAAAAATAAAAGGGGTGAAACGCCAATGCACGGTCGCCTCGTGAAACTGTTTCCAGAACATTTCGCTAATTACGATTTAAAGAGTGACAGCGGTGAAACGCCAATGCACAGTACCGCTAAACAGGGCCACTTTGATGTCGTGAAATTGTTAATAGAACACGGCGCTAATTACGATTTAAGGAGTGACAGCGGTGAAACGCCAATGCACAGTGCCGCTAAACAGGGCCACTTTGATGTCGTGAAATTGTTAATAGAACGCGGCGCTAATTACGATTTACAGAGTGACAGAAGTGAAACGCCAATGCACAGTGCCGCTAAACAGGGCCACTTTGATGTCGTGAAAGGTTTACTGGAACGCGGCGCTAATCCCCAGTTAAAAAATAAAGACGGAGAAACGCCATTAGACATAGCTCATCGACGCAAACATGAAGATGTAGTGGAACTGCTTAGTGGTTATATTGATGGTTTAAAAAATGGATCTAGTGCCGGCAGGGTTAAAAAAAACCCGGGTTTTTTTGAAAAAGCCCAGCCCACCGGGTTTTATGGGGTTTTTCTGTGTTTTTTTGAAAAAGCCCAGCCCGCCGTGTTTTATGGGTTTTTTGTTGGTTTTTTTGGGACCTTGGGTTTTTATTGGGTGCATGGTAGAAATTGTCATTCAAACGTAACTGCTAAATAAAAAAGTCTTAAAATGCCTCATAAAAAAATAATAAATAATATCAGAAGTAAGATGAGACTAGAAGTACTGAGCTAACCAAATTCTTCACTTGGCGAAAGTGTATATTCTTGATAACACACCAACGGCTTCTGAGTTTCCCCTCCAAAACGGGAGACGCTCGTGGCGGGAGACGGCCAAACTAGATTCAAGCACCCGCGTCCGTGTTCCGCGGCTCTTGGTTGAGGGGAAGGGGGTAGGAATTTTTTTGGAACTTGTCCAATTTTTTTCTCTCTAGTGTAGGCGCGATGGAAGCGGCATAAAATCCTCAAATTTGTTCACTAGTGCCAGGATCTACTACCAATGCTAGAGCTCTTTACTTCTTGTCTCATCTTACTTCTGATAATATTAAATGGTACTTTTGAAGTGGAAACAACAAATTTCTTTAAAATGAAGTTATTCTAGCATTCAATTCATCAAAATTGTCGATCTTGGTGTTGGGTTTTATTAAGTGGGTTTTTAGTGGGTTTCTTATGGTGGGTAAAACCCAATAAAACCCGCGGGTATTTTTGGGCTGGGTTTTTTTTTAATTCGAACCCTGAGTGCCGGAAGGTCCCTGCCGACTCAAGTCAAGAGGAGCAATATGACTCTAATTAATACTTCAAAATAACATTAATTATTTTCAAAATTTCAATATAAAAGTTAAGCATTGTGAATTGTGTTTTACGTTTGCTCGATATATTTGAAGCGAGAGAGAGGATTATGGTATTGCCTCAATTTAAATGGACGGTTTAACACTCCCTTTATAATTCCTGTCACCCGTCGACAAAAAAAAGTTTCAAGCTCTCAATCCCGCTCCCCTATTTTAAAATTCAAAGAAATCGAGGGTAATTTTTAAAATGCAAAAGCAAGTAAATACCGACGTTATATTTAGAACGGTCTTAAACTTAAAGTGGTGTTTATTATTAGAAGTTACGTGTATTTTTCCACAAATCGAGAAGAATTTTAAAAGAAAGTACTAGCTTGGGGCCTCAGATATTACAATTATAACGTATATTTCTCCACAAATCGAGAAGAATTTTAAAAGAAAGTACTAGCTTGGGGGCACAGATATTGCAACTATAACGCAAGTAAATTTATTGAAGTAAGGATTAAGGGTTTTAGTTTTTGCTAGGGCATCGAGGGGCTATTCACTCTGATCTTCAGGAACTTCTTTTTGTGGGTATTTCGTTTTACCACTGTTAACGGATGCGCATCGTGGGGATACTCACTCACGTTTTCCGTTCGTGTCACACTATTTTAATTATAACAGAAGTAAAACAGTAATAATTTCAAAACAGTCAAAGGTAGTGCATCGATGGGTTATTCACTCATATTTTCTGTACGCCTGTTAAGTACGGTACGGTGTGGCTACTATTACGAGCCCAGCCCTTGGGTCGGCTTGTTGTCTAAAGTCTAGACAAAAATTATCGCGTGAAAAACTGAAACGGTTTCCGCAGTTTAGGGCATCACGGCGAAGGGGGAATCATTCTACGGACCATAGAAAACGGTAGAGTGATGCCCCTTTCGACGCGATGCCCGGGGCGGGCCGCCCCCCCCCCCGCTCTGGCTACGCCACTGGATATATTCGAACTATTAAACTATTACAATGCGATATTTAAAACTAATCTGTAAAACCCCTAGACGACTGATAACCCAAATAAATTAATTTTTTAAAAAATCACGTTTTGTCTTTATCTTGTACTAGCCGTTACCCGCGGCGTCGCTCGCGTGTAATAAGAACTTCCATCTAAAATGATATAAAGAATGTGTAGATTTTACTGATGACTAAGTATACAGGAATATATATATGCAGCTAAAAGGAAGCATTGTGAACCCATATCTCCCATGTTAATTTCAAAGCAGGCTTTCTGGGCCGGGCCATAATTCTGACGTTTTTCTAACTGTGATAGATTCGCGAGGAAAAATTCGTCATACATAATTAGTCTAGCTTTTCCCACAAAATCCGCCCAAATAAGTTAAGAAAGAAAATGGCTACGCGACGATTTCTATTATCTGAAGGAATAGATAGGATTTAGAATTTAGAAAATTAAAGAAATTTACGGAGATAAACCACGTGTAATTAGAGTTAAATAATAATTTATTTAAAACATCCAAATTAAAAATGAGACGTTTCGAGCCGCGGCTCGTCGTTCAGTCTGGTGAACCATAGTGAGTTTCACATTAATAAGCTATACACTAAAAAACTAAAAAACAATATATCTAAAAAGGGGGGGGAGTATAACATTTTATCCCTAGGAGATTATTTACATCTAGAGGGTGCCAGGTTGGCGCGGGAATTTATTTATTTTTATTTTTATTTTTATAGATTATTAATGTTCCAATTATTTTTAAGGAGATTCCGGCTTCTAAATTAAAATTGTTATGTTTAAATTTTTATAAATATGCTTTCAGTAACTTTACGTTTAAAATAATCCTTTTCTTTAGCCAAAATAGAGATATTATCCCAATTAATCTGGTGTGAAGTATTAAATTTTAGATGAACAAATATGGCATTTGTATCTTTTTTGTTTTTGACATCTCTTTTATGTTCCTTGACTCTATCAAGTAGTTTTCTTTCTGTCTCCCCGATGTAAACCTTATTACAGGTTTTACATTCAATTTTATAAATTATGCCCGAGGTATTTAAAATATCAACTTTATCTCTATCAGATTCCGATTCCCATTTAACTAAGGCACTCCTTAAATCCTTAGCTTTTTTGTTAATAATTTTAATATTAAAAGGTCTTAACTTCCTCTGAAGGGTTTCATTAAATCCCTTGTAATAAGGTAAGAAAAGCCATTTTTCAGATTCCTTATTTTTTTTGGCTGTTGTAGTAATATTGGTAATAGAATTGTTTTGTTTAAGGAATTTATTTAAAATAGGTTTAGGGTATTGGCTATTTAACAATTGGTTCCGAATTTTAACAAGGTCTTTGGATGGCTGATTAGAGATTTTATTGATTCTATAACTAAGGCTTTTAACTAGGCCATTTTTGATATGATGTGCATGATATGAATTATAATTAAGAAATTTATTAGAGTGGGTTGGTTTCTGGTAGAGGGAGTGGTCTGGTCTCCTAGAATTATTGGATCTATCAACTAATAAATTTCTTAATTATAATTCATATCATGCACATCATATGAAAAATGGCCTAGTTAAAAGCCTTAGTTATAGAATCAATAAAATCTCTAATCAGCCATCCAAAGACCTTGTTAAAATTCGGAACCAATTGTTAAATAGCCAATACCCTAAACCTATTTTAAATAAATTCCTTAAACAAAACAATTCTATTACCAATATTACTACAACAGCCAAAAAAATAAGGAATCTGAAAAATGGCTTTTCTTACCTTATTACAAGGGATTTAATGAAACCCTTCAGAGGAAGTTAAGACCTTTTAATATTAAAATTATTAACAAAAAAGCTAAGGATTTAAGGAGTGCCTTAGTTAAATGGGAATCGGAATCTGATAGAGATAAAGTTGATATTTTAAATACCTCGGGCATAATTTATAAAATTGAATGTAAAACCTGTAATAAGGTTTACATCGGGGAGACAGAAAGAAAACTACTTGATAGAGTCAAGGAACATAAAAGAGATGTCAAAAACAAAAAAGATACAAATGCCATATTTGTTCATCTAAAATTTAATACTTCACACCAGATTAATTGGGATAATATCTCTATTTTGGCTAAAGAAAAGGATTATTTTAAACGTAAAATTACTGAAAGCATATTTATAAAAAATTTAAACATAACAATTTTAATTTAGAAGCCGGAATCTCTTTAAAAAATAATTGGAACATTAATAATCTATTAAAATATAAAAATAAAAAAAAATAAATTCCCGCGCCAACCTGGCACCCTCTAGATGTAAATAATCTCCTAGGGATAAAATGTTATACTCCCCCCCCCTTTTTTAGACATATTGTTTTTTAGTTTTTTAGTGTATAGCTTATTAATGTGAAACTCACTATGGTTCACCAGACTGAACGACGAGCCGCGGCTCGAAACGTCTCATTTTTAATTTGGATGTTTTAAATAAATTATTATTTAACTCTAATTACACGTGGTTTATCTCCGTAAATTTCTTTAATTTTCTAAATTACTTCACACCCGTGTATAATAATAGTTATGTTTGACCTTTTTAAAGGATTTAGAATGTCTGTTTTCTCCCATAAACTCTGTCTGATATGGTCACACAATAAAGAAACACTTTCATGATATATCACGTGAAAATTCATAGTTACGGAAAGAGCCATCTTTCAATTAAAAATGAAGGCAAAAAACCCTGAACCTTTAAAGCAAATGTCAGCTCCTGTGGCATCCTACCATTCTGGCTAAATATTCCACACAATAATTGTTATGTTTCGTGTTTAGTAAAGTCACAGGTACTTAATTAACGAACATACTTTAATACTGATTGAGTTACAAACAAAAGATATTGAGAATGATTATTTCACGACTTAGAAAAACGTCTATGTAGCATAGTCTCTTCATTCGCTCTATCACTCTGCATCACTCTATCACGTGATGTTCCTCTTGGGGCGCCGCCTTGCGGTCAATACACAACACTCCTTCCCCCAATAATTGATGGACAAAGTCAGCAAGATATTTCGGAGGGACCCGGGGACGTAGGGAACGGCGAGGAGTAACGGCGGTTGACGCGGAAGATTCGGCATTTGTTGACGCGTCGGATTGAGCAGGTTGAGTATCGCGGGGCGAGTCGACCTGTTGCGAAGGTGAGGGTGATCGTGCGGTAGTTGGGGGCATGGAAGGCGTTTCATTCGCGGTTGAGTCAACCCGTTGTCTAATCTGGTCCGCGTGTCGTCGAATAACGGTACCGTCCATAGTGGCGGCCCGATATGAGAGAGGACCCGTGGCGTCTACTACGGTAGCTGGGGTCCAACGAGGGCCGGTCGTATAGTTACGAACATATACTGGATCGTTAGGTGAAAACGACCGAATCTTTGTGTGGGTCTGTGCCTCAGAGGTTACCTCCTGTTGTTTCTCACGCATAGCTTTATTTAAATCAGGGTGAAGACGATCCAATAGCGAAGTTAAGCGGCGATTCATTAATAATTCGGCCGGTGATTTCCCTGTCGTAGTGCATGGTAGTGTGTGCTGTGAGTATAGGAAACGGGCTAATCTGGGTTGCCAGTCGCCACTTATAATTCGTTTGAGAGACTCTTTGGTAGTTGCCACCATGCGTTCGGCCTGTCCATTCGACGATGGGTGATAAGGCGCGACGAATACTTGTCGAATTAGGTTCGATTGTAGGAACGTGCGGAATTCTTCCGAAGAAAATGTGGTTCCGTTATCTGAAGCAATGGTGTCTGGTAAACCATGCGTAGCGAAGAGAGTTCGTAGTTTCGCTATAGTGGTCTTGGCGGACAAAGAAGTCACGGGCATAACTTCTAGCCATTTAGAGTGAGAGTCCACAACTAAGAAGAACGTCTGGCCTTGGTAGGGACCGGCAAAGTCTATGTGTAATCGAGACCATGGTTTTTCAGTCCATTCCCAAGGGTGAATTGGTGCCTTCGGAGGGTTCCTACGCGTTTCTTGACACGTGTTGCACGCTTGTACGGTAGTTTCGATCGCTCTATCCAGATTTGGCCACCATACATAACTACGGGCTAGACCCTTCATTCGAACGATTCCTGGATGGGAACCGTGTAAGATTGTAAGAACGTCGCACCGCAGATCCTCGGGAACAATGACTCGACAACCCCAAAGGACGCAATCACGATGGACGCTTATTTCGTGGCGTCTACGGTAGTACGGAAGAAAGCGCTCCTCTGGTACGGTAGGTGGCCATCCATTGAGAGACCACAAGGCCACGCGAGATAAGGTGGGGTCGGACTTGGTCGAGCGGGCTATGGTAAGCGCGTCGATGCGGTCGACAGGGACGTTCTCCAAGAGTAGGACTGCGGAGAGTTGCGGGACCTCAACGTCTGGCGTCGCGGCCGGCAACCGACTAAGAGCGTCAGCATTAGCAATTTTGGTTCCCGGACGGTAAACAAGTTCATAATTGTAAGCCGATAAGAGGAGACTCCATCTTATAACCCGTGGTGAAACCATGGGCGGAAGCGGTTTAGTGGGAGTTAACAACCCCAATAGTGGCTTGTGATCAGTGTAGATTCGAAAGTGTCGACCATAAAGGAATTGATGGAACTTCTTTACGGCAGCCACTATGGCCAAAGCTTCCTTGTCGACTTGACTGTAGTTCCGTTCCGTGGGTGTCATGGTGCGCGAATAGTATGCGATCGGCGCTTCCGAGCCAGTGGGAAGTATATGGCCCAAAACGGCACCCACTCCATAGGAGGATGCGTCGCAGGTAACAGTCAACGGCAGGTTTGGATCGTAATGAACGAGCAAGTCATCTTCTTGTAGAAGGGCTTTAGCTGCCTCGAAAGCTTTACTATGGCTGTCTGTCCATGACCAGGGCGTCTCCTTTTGCAGGAGCCTGTGTAGCGGTTCAAGGGTCTCAGCTCGATTTTTTAGGAAACAGCCGTAGAAATTCAACAACCCCAAGAACGCTTGCAAGGTCGTCTTATCGTGCGGTGCCGGTAAGTTATGTATGGCGGACACCTTTTCCGGGGTAGGATTGACTCGGTAGAGACCATCTCAAGTCGGTTAAGTTGTGGGTCCTGGATAACAGATATTCCAAGGCGTTTGAACCAACTTCTGCCGATGAGAGATTTACCTTTGCCTTGTATGACAACCAGAGGTAACTTAGCTTCCACAGACTTATAGGATACTGAAACGTCAGTATAGCCTATAATTTCCAGCTTCTCAAGAGTCCAAGTTCGCAGCAGCTGATCGTTTACAGGTAATAATGCAGGTGGTGTGACAGGCCAAAGCTTTACATAAGTGGCAGAGCTGATAATCGAGTGCATTGAGCCACTATCGACTTCCATACAATGAGCTAAGCCATTTAGTTTGACTGTAAGATCGTAAGGTGGCGGGTCTTCATAAGATGAAAGACTGTATATATTATGAAAACAGCTAGGTGTATCATATTCAGGTGCATGGGAAGTAATGGAAGTAGAACCAGTGACTTCAGGGTTAGTTGTAACAAGAGTAGCTTCAACGTTATGCAACTTGCGGTTATGTTTAGGCTTCGGTTTCTTCATATCATGAGCTTTACTGTGGCATACTTTAGCGATATGACCCGTTTTCCTACAGTAGTCGCAAGTTACCGATTTGAATTTACAATGGTCAGCCTCGTGATTATCGCCACATCGATAACAAGTGAACTTTCGAGTGGGTGCTTGTTTCTTTCGGGAAGAATTTGACTCGTTAGGTTTGAAATAATTCGTGTTACTTGCTTGATGTTGAAGTCCGCGAATTTCCAGGGTATTGTGCGTAGCGGCTTCCCCCGCTAAAGCCTGAGCAGTAGCAGTGGTTAAGGTGAGCGTAGCATCAGCCAAAAGGCGTCGTTGAATCGCGTCAGCGCGGAGGCCGCAAACTAAGCGATCCCGGAGCATAGAGTCCAAGTGTGTGCCGAAATTACAGTGTTCCGATAGACGACGAAGGTCGGCGATAAATGTGGCCACAGTCTCATTAAGGAGCTGATCCCGTTTGTGAAACTTGAAACGAGAAAGGATCTCGCTAGGGACAGGAGCAAAATGACCGGAGACCGTCGCGATCAAGTCGGTGTAGGACACGGCACTCGGAAGGGCCGGCGAACGGAGAGAGCGAATTATCGAATATAGGGCAGGCCCACAAACCGATAAAAATATGTCCCGTTTCTTTGCAGCATCAGTAATGGTATTCGCGGAGAAGTATAAGTCCAAACGTTCCTGGTATTCAGGCCAAGACACGGAGGCATCGGGGCGAAATTCTTCTATATGGCCAAAAGTTGCCATCGTATTGCACAACTCGAAGGAACACGTACCGTCAGAACAGTAACCACGAGAGGGGCCTACCGGAAAACGAGAACGGCGGAGGAAGGCCTAAGCCTCGGCTCGCGAGCGGTAGCGTGAAACGGAAAAAACGGACCCGCGAAGGAAAGAAAGACTCCGTCGCCAATGTTATGTTTCGTGTTTAGTAAAGTCACAGGTACTTAATTAACGAACATACTTTAATACTGATTGAGTTACAAACAAAAGATATTGAGAATGATTATTTCACGACTTAGAAAAACGTCTATGTAGCATAGTCTCTTCATTCGCTCTATCACCCTGCATCACTCTATCACGTGATGTTCATCTTGGGGCGCCGCCTTGCGGTCAATACACAACAATAATCTTACCTCGTTAAAGACAGGAACCAGTTGGAACTCGTTCTCGAGGGCGAAGATAATACTAGAGAGTTTAAGCATCCCCTAAACGCGTACGTGTAGCTACCTTCCACAGTGCATTAGACCAATGCATTGTCAAAGGTGGCTACACGTACGCGTATAGGGGATGCTTAGCCTTTGCTAACCATAGCGGGCAAGTCAATTCCGCCCCACGACTATGGGACCATCATAGTGTTTAAATTAAAGCACAGTCGAGACTTGCTTTAATTATTAGGCCTCAGAATATATCGACTCTATCATTTCAGGAGACGCAGTTCAGCTTGGCCCCAATAAAACTTGACTTGAGATTCGATTATTTAATATATCAGGAGTTCATAATAACCCCCTTCCGGGAGGGGGGGGGAAGTACGAAACTGGTTAAAAAGCCCGTAACAACAAAGTTTCGCCGTAAAGCTGAGCGGATTCATACACCGATTAACTCCCAAAGAAATAGTTACCCCAATTTTTAGCGCCCACGCGCATTAACTTCCACACTTCCGCTTTATCACTATTTTTATCTTGTGATTTTGGGAGCGAAAAGGGCTCGCGTCTGTGCCTGTCGGCGCGGTTGAAATTAAGCCTTGGCTAAGAAATTTTTCGATGGTTTCTAGTTTTCTACAAAACAATTAGACGATCGTCATTAATGTTTGTTGTGATATTTGTGAGTGAGAATTCCGTGGTTAAATTAAAACGGTTTGGACAAATTTATTCCCAATAGCTTTAATATAAGATTTCCATCGTGTTTCTACGTCCACCATAGTCACCATTTTTCTTTTCGACGGAGATCCCAGCCAACGGAAGTTTTGGAACGAAAACCAAGGAGGAACAATCTACTGTAAAGTTGTATGTCCATCAACAGGCTAATCCTTTCTATGCGCAACAACAAAATCTTGTTGTTGGCGATTTTTTCCATTAGCTCTATGGCCAGTTTCGTGCTTTCCCCCGAAGGGCGGTTATTATGAACTCTTGGTTATATCTTGATTACACTACGATTATTAGCATAGGAGATTCTTACATAATTTCTGGAAAATCAACATTTTTTCCTTCAAGATTAATTCTCATCACTGAAGTCATTTGAAATATGAATAGGCACAAGTTCGGTTTTATAAATAATTTTTCGTGTCTCCATAAACCTTCAATGCTCTACAGAAAAATGAGGCTGCGATATTAGGCTTAGCAACTTAAATGCTGGTTCAGTCAAAAGGACAATTGTTGTAGCAATAGCAAACAACCTTTAAAACTGAAATACTCAATTAACAAAATGTCAAACGCGTAAGGTTCCGTATTAAAGATAAACATTATATTAGCATAGATTAGCGTTTTCTGTTTTGAATAAATTGTACATGTTGAATTGGAGCACTGTCATAGATAATATCACTACTTATTTTTTTGTTGCTGTTGCGCAAATTAAGACTATAACAGCTTCAAATAACCCCAGTTTCACCATTTCTTTCCCTCAACTATAGGACACCCTTGATAAGCAAAAAAAAAACCACCACCATCATAATAATTTATTCAAAGTACTGTACATTTCCAAACGATAGAAATGTTCATACACGTAACACTTTGAAACTAAACCATCAATAGGCGTAAACTACACGCAAGTAAGCTACAAAAAAAAAAGTCGCGGCTGTCTTTTTTCACAAGACTTACGCCTGAATTGTTTTAGTTAATTGCAGAAAATTGCTAAGAAACAATAAAATAAATATAGATTCTTTCGCAACTAAGAACGACCCTGCATTTTACATTGGCGTCCCTCTTTGACGGTTGAAGTTCAGACCGTAACAGATCAGACGAAAGTATGTACTAAACAATTGTTAGTCAGGTAAAGCTAGACATGTTTCAATATCCAACCATTTTAATAAACATTTAGTGGTTTACTCAAAACGTTTCTTCAATCCAGTATGCTTTTAACAATTTGAGAATATTAAAACTTCTATCTACGGTCATATATTTGTGTTGGCCTTTAAGTGTCAAACCATATTTAAACCCTTCACAGAACATTATTGTTTTTATTGAAATATATATTTGTGCAAGATTCAAATGATGAAAATGTGAAAATTTGGTTTTCGAAAGAAGTTATTGATTGAAAACTAAATCCGAGTTAAAAACCGCAATTCTCTGGTGTTACGATTGATGTCGGTCACCGCAGCTTCACAAATTGTAAGCTATAATTTCAATCAGTTAATAACATCTAAAGGATAGGTATTAAAATTTACAAATAATTAATGGGTATGTTTCCTCGTGAATGATATGTGTTAAATTTCATATCATTTTATGCCACTCATTATATTTCTTGAAAAATGTATATCAAGGAAAGTAATTTTATTTGTTGTTTATATGAAAACAAATAAATATTGTTTGAGTTTAAACTACCATAAAATTCAAGGTATTTCGACCATATTTGCATAAATCAAGCAGCACAATCATCATAATGTTACGAAGGGCGAAAGGTTTCAAACCTCACTCAATCAGCTTGATCGTTTTAGTAGATGACATTTTTGTATTAGCTCATTAATATAGCGATATAATAAAAGTAATTTTTCAAAAAGATACCTGGTTTACTCGAGCATGATGACGAAGGTTTCGGTGGACCAATGGGACTTATTTACCAGGCATTCAAGGCCAAATTAAACAACAGGTATACGAAAAAATTATTTATAGGATGTGGTTTATTGAAACAATATTAAAAAATTTCACTATTTTTACCTCTCCGAGTGACGTATGTCACGGAGAGGTTCTAAAATCGACAGGCATGTCTGTGTGTGTGTGTGTGTGTGTGTGTGTGTGTGTGTGTGTGTGTGTGTGTGTGTGTGTCAGGCTGTTGTTATTGACTTACACCCCAGGGGACCGCGTTCGCAGTTTCCGAATCGAAGCAAATGTGTTCGCCATTTCCGGACCGCATTCACAGTTCCCGGAAAATTCAAAACTTGAGGCTATCCACAATTCAACTGGCCACTACTATTTCATCTGACTAGTCAATTGTCCTTTCCACATGAACACCAATCTGTACTCACTGGCTTCTAACACCACCACCTTCTGGGCGTTGCTTTTGTCCATCCCACAAAGACACCAGTCTGTACTTACTGGCTTCTAACACCACCATCTTCTGGTCTTTGTTTTTGTCCATCCCACATGGACACCAGTCTGTACACCTGGCTTCTACACCACCATCTTCTCGTCTTTGTTTTTGTCCATCCCACATGGACACCAGTCTGTACACCTGGCTTCTACACCACCATCTCCTGGTCATTGTTTTTGTCCATCCCACATGGACACCAGTCTGTACACCTGGCTTCTACACCACCATCTTCTGGTCATTGTTTTTGTCCATCCCACATGGACACCAGTCTGTACACCTGGCTTCTACACCACCATCTTCTGGTCATAGTTTTTGTCCATCCCACATGGACACCAGTCTGCACACCTGGCTTCTACTCCATCATCATCCTTAAGGTTAAGACATACGCGGCGATCGGCCAGGGTTACGAGAAACGTCCGGCCTCCCAATGGCGGGGCTTCCACCAAAGGTTCACGCAATTGCGCTGTTCTTATCCATAGCTGCGATTCGAAATCCTTATATACTACCTATTAGAATAAGGTGAAGCAACCGGCGTATGCTTCATTTTAAACGCCAATATTAGTCAAGTCTCTCAAGAATGTTTAATTGTTCTTTATCAAGACGATGTAACGCTCAATAAGGCGAACAACTAACGAAGAAATTGTTAAATATTAATTATATTTATTTTAATATTTAAGATAATCTCTTTTCTCAATTCAAAATTAATACAGAAAGAGTTATAAAGCAGTCTATTTTTTTGTCTGTGTGTGTCTGTCCGTTGTCACACTAGTGCGCCGAGTTAGCAGTTCGCTTTGTTTTGATGTGTTAAGAAATCCTACAGAACCTTAATATTCACTTATTCCATAATATAAACGGAATATGTGGAAATCTTTTTCGTAATTACGATGCATTTAGTACTTTTGTAGCTTTAAAGCTCTGTTTCATTTTGATATTCCAAGAATGTTTTTTAATATTGTTATTTGAAATGGATGTTTATATATTACTTAAGCTATACTACATCTGTTTATAGCATAATCCTTTCTATAGTGATTTCAAAACGAACGCAACGATATTGGTCAAATGTACTTTTATTTGTCAATAGGCCTAGTGAACCCAAAAGTAATCGCTTGGGTTTGGTTTTCGTTTCTGTAATGCAGAGACATTAACGGTTCAGAGTGAGCCGAAAGTTAAATACACTGTTAAATAATTAGGCTTAGATTTTATAATCATGGTGGATATCTGGGCCGCGTTCAGCAGAGCTCAGCGCTGTTAGCAGTGTCGTACAGGACGGGATTTTGCTTTTGAATTTGACGTCACGGTGCTCTGCGCTGAGCCAGCGCGGTCTTCAAAGAAAATAGTCGGGTTTTGGGAAAACGTGACGTAAAACGCGTAGTTCTCAGCCTGGCGAAAAAACATGGAGGAATTAATACAAATAGCTCTTGCTGATTCTGATGGGACTATAGCTATTTAATTGGCGTGAAACCATTTGATGACGCGAGAATTTTAAGAGACATGTTACTTTCTAATTTTAATTATAAAAGACGTTGTTATCTATCTCTTTAAATATGTTATCATACAATTTTTGTTAAGCCTTGGTACCTTGCACGCTTTATTGCGCTAGCGTCATTTTTAAAACACCGATGACCGGAAAAAAGCTATGACGACAGATCTCACCGGTAACCGTTTTCCAAAATCCGCTGTCATTTTGGGGAGCTCTGCTGGACGCAGCCCAGACCAGTTAAAGGTCTGATCGTGATCGGATTATAGCTTCGTGTTTTCATGCTATTTATGGTGCGCATTTACTTCCAGTGTGTGTAGCCAGAAATAAGCTTTGGTGTTATGTAACGTTAACAGTCATGTTGACAAACTAAGAAAATCGTTGAGGTGAAACGAGAGGATAGTGTTTACATGGCAACCCTGTTGTGAATATGGCTTTGAACATAGAGGGTATACAGTTGAGGAGTAGAAAATTCGGCCTTTACAAAAACGTAAAGGTAATATCCCTCCAAAGGTTTAGCTCTTCATTTCCCGTTTTTCCCCCATCGGATGATTTTAATGTGTACAAGTATATCCTTATTGGATGTAAAATGTCGTCTGATTTACAGTATATTTGCTATGCTTTGTATACTGCTTTAATATTTCATAAATTTTAACTTCAGTATTTGTTCTTAAAAAAAAGAAACATTTCCATATCTGGGTAAGTAAGTTTGTAAGTAGTCCTCCTCGGAGAGGTAATATTTTGGTTTTCCCAACTTGTTAAAGTCTTAAAGCGGAAATCGGCTCACGATTCGCCCCTAGAGTTTTACTTGCCCGCACAGCTTCAAAAAAATCAGAGAATGTGCTGCCACCTTTAATTTTTAAGGTTGGTTTATGATCAGACCATTTTTTGGTACCAGTGCTGGACATAAGTTGCCATTTAACAGCTTAGACTTAGAGCAGACGACGGTTTGAAGGCGCGGGTTGTTTATAATTCTAAGACTTCACACTGTGAAAGGGTGGTTTGATTTTGATTATTTAGATGGTCTAAACCATAGAGATACATGGAGTCACTGTTGAATTCCCGCAATTGAGGCCGATTGTTGCTGACGTCACAGCATTTATGTATTTTACGTCATGATGGAAAAAAAAAGGCCATGCGACACTCTGCGGCGGCGGCGGCGGTAACTAAAATATATTTTTTTAATTTAATGCTGGAATATGATTGGTTAACTTATTTAACTCATGCGCACCAGCGTCACGAACGAAAAATGCCGAGAGTGTAAAAAAAATACAGTTTAATTATACGGTAGGGCATTATTATTTACTTTTTCAAGTAAATTAAATTATTAATGTTCAAGATAAAAGAAAATAAATGGTAAGCAACTTTAATAGTTTTTCTCCTTAAAGAGAGAGAGAAATATATAATTTATTATAAAGCAAAATCATCTCTTTTCAAGTTAGGGCTACTGCCCTTGTCAAAGGCTTAACTACTTGGTAAATTGGTAAGGTAGGTTTTTCCTTAGAGTTTCTCTATTAATTTCGTTGTAAATGTTTTTAGTGGTTTTTGTGTTGACGAAAAGTAAAATAAATCGTATCAATTCGTTTTATCAAAGCAACTATCATGCTGGGAGCCTATAGTTACATCATCAACCATATGCTTGGTAAACGATGGCAGCATCGATAAATCAGTATCAATGAGCTACTCCAATACACCGATACCCTCAGAATTCCCATTTCAAATAATATTAACAAAGCTGGTCTTTTTAAATATATCTTAAAGGTATTTACTTCTTGGCAACAACAATTTCGTGGTTAAAGGAAGACAATTATCTGAGATTTATAAAGACGTTATTGGGAGATATTGGGTCGTGATTGCAACGTAATGTGTCTCTGTGGTAAATTTTTTAACTATTTATTCAATCCATATGTACACTTTTCAACTAGATTCATTAAATCTTTTAATTAAAAAACAAAGTTATTGTGTCATTATTAACTAATTGAGTAATTGTCCTCTCTAGCGTGAATCTCACTATCGTTAGCCTTGATAAACTGGTCTTAATTTTCCAGATTGTGACATTCTTCAGAGTTTGTTCTTTTTACCAGTAGTGTTGTGTTTTCTTATTGATTTGTTTACCGAATATCTACATTTTAATAAACCTATTATAGGAATGAGTTAAGAGTATTTAGGTATGATTATAGTTTGTGGGTAATCAGCCATAACTGACGTAAATCGCCGAGTATTAAGTGGAAACTATTTTTACAGTATATATCAGACCTCGGGGACTTCCGGAAAATATGTCTCAAAAAAAAAAGAAATAAATTTTTTTTTTTTTTTTTTTGGTTATAACATTTGGGGGTGACGAGCTAGGGCTTGAGAAGCATTAGAACTCCATAGGGAGGCGATAAACAACAAAATTTTGGAAAAGGTGTAATATTATTTGGGAAGTAAATGAAGATAAACAACAAAATTTTGGAAAAGGCGTAATATTATTTGGGAAGTAAATGAAGATAAAGAACAACATTTTGGAAAAGGCATAATTTTAATTATAATTTTTTTTTTTTGAGACATATTTTCCGGATGTCCCCGAGGTCTATTATATACTGTAAAAATAGTTTCCATTTGATACTCGGCGTTTTACGTCAGTTATGGCTGATTACCCACAAACTATAATCTTACCAGTATTTAGGCCTACCAAAGTTGTTTTAAGAGTATTAGTTGATTATTCTCGATGAGCACTACTCTATCAGAATATTCTTTGTGATTAAATGACTGAGTCCAAAGGTTCTTGTCCGAAGCCGCATGACAGCTAGTCATTTAACATATATTATCCGAGTATTTATCAAAATAAGTGTTTTTATCTAGTGTTTACTACTTGGTAATTGTCTGGATTCGTAAAAATTGTTAGAGTATATTAGTATACATGATAAAGGTACTCAATATTAGTTTCTATCTAAACATTTGTGTCAAGTTTTATATTGTTCCTTTAACATTTGGCCAATGAAAATTCATAATTTAATTTATTTTATCATACTAATTTTACATATGTATGTAAGCTTTTGTGTGTGTCTGTTTTATTGCAAGCCGTTAACTTAACTCTCGTATTATTCACTTTTACCAGAAGGGAATAAGGGAGAAGGGAGACATTAGAGTCTGCTTTGGTAACGAGAGTCCGACCAACCTCAAGAAAACCGCGAAAACTTTGCGCAAGTACACAGCTTTTAACCAATTTACTGCAAATATAGTTCTTTAAGCTCTCTGCTAGATTTTCATTCCCCAAAGGCTTAGGGCTGTCGATGTTTCGTTCTTGTGTAATTATAACCTCAAGTATGTATTTTATTGAAAATAATTTTTATTTTTTAATATTAATTCAGAATAATTAGTTTTCATCTATTTATTACCTTCAAATTATCTGATTTTGGTATGTTCTCAATTCCCGTGTATCTAAATTAATTGCGCATCTTGATTTCGTTTATCAACATGAAATTCGGCCATTTTTATCTCCTTCAATGTAAAGTTGTAAACAAAACTACTTTTTATTCGTCAACCGAGACGTCACCTTCTTATGTGACGTCACAGCTAAGACAGAAGTTAGATAGCCAATCAGTGAAGGGTAGTTGATTTGAGGTTGGTAAGACTGTTGTTACGAGTGTAAAGCATTATGGAGATATAAAGTGTGTCCCTTCTCTCTTATTCCCTTCTGCTTTTACTATTCGGTCTACACAAGTCTCAAGTAGACTTTCTGTGCCAATGCAAAACAAGTAAATAACCACAAACAGGCTTGCCTCTGTGGTTTATGGTAGGCCTCACATTAATTGCGCCAAGCAGCCAATGAGTAGAACAGTTCCTAAGCCTTGGTGCAAGCGGGACAACAAAGAACTTACGAAGATCCGAGATGTTGCATGTAACTGTTCGGTCTTAATTAATACATTTTAACTTCTTTGGTTTAAATATAAACCGGAAATTTCAGTACACTTTTATAAACTGTACCATTTACTGAATATTATAGTTCTTTAAACTGCAACTTCTGCAAGTGAATACTGCGCCATGCTTTCACCATTACGTTGCAATTTTAAGTCGTACTGTCGTAGCAGACTACAAGATTCACAAAATCGCAAAAAATACAGCCCACTCGATCACGCGCTCACGGAAGCTAGCTGCTCCCGGCTCCCGATATCGAAACCCGTTCAAAGAATTCGATTGTACAAGCGCAACTGTAGGATTGGGGTGGGGGTCAGTCTGGGAAATAAGGATACTTTTTAAACTTGTCCTTGGAACCAGTGACCCCCCCTAGTGTCCTAAATAATAAACTGGTCTCCGGACTGGTCCCAGCCTTTGTTCTCCTATAGATTTGCAATTAATAAACTGGTCCCGAGGACCAGTAACCCCCACTTCTTGAATTAAAAAACTAGTCCAAGCAATTAATAAACTGGTTTTGGACCAGAGGAAGTGTGCTATTTCCCAGACTGAGCCAGAAATACAAGTTGCAAATTTAATTATTTAAAATAGAAATTATTTATCTTGCAAAGTAAAATTGATGGAAAACACTATAATAATATAAGCATCAATTCAATTTGCCAGAATCAAAAGCGTGATAAACCAAAAAGTACACGAATTTTTCCCGACAAATACCCGAGATTCCACCAGACTCGGGACGCACTAAATTTGATAAATTGCTTTCAGAGCTATGCGCCATTTATTATTTGAGGGTAGAAATATATTTTCATTTTCAAAAATCAAACGGCAATACATTGGCTAAATACAATTAAACAAAAAAACTGGGGGATACCAATGTTTAAACTAAATTATTTGTAAGCAAAAATGAACCACGATATCCTCAACTATAGTTCCTTATTTGTATCCCATGACGGGCTTGTTTAACACCAGAAACACAAGTAAACGGCCAAAGTTGAGGAATTAGTAGCAGTTTGCAAAGCTTATCGGTCCTTATAAACTCTACTTATTACCTTCTTCAGTGTCATTCGGAAATACAGCTCTTCCTGGAGTTTCGTTCTTAATGTATTATAACCACGTCAGTTTGATCGCAAACCCCAAGCTGTATTAAACTTCAAGGACATGTTTCATGGAAAAATCACGATTTTTGTTGAGGCAAATGTGTAGTTCATCTTCAAAACTTAGAGTATTTGAGTAACTTTTAAACCCCAGGCATTTTTTCGTCTGTTACTTCATGATTTCGTTTCTGTGACCCCCTCGTTTTTGACGCACCCCTGGTTAGCAGGGACGACATGCAAAGGATTTCTCAAGTTACTTTTGGAACCCTTAAAATATCAACTACCCGTATTCACTAAAAACGTGGTATTTATTATTTTCAAGGAATAACGAGACCTTTTCTTTAATAAACCGTGGAGGCCGACAATAAAATAAGCAATTTCGTTGAAACCGTAGCTAGGCCGCAACACTGTTTCCGTAAAAAGAAAATTTGTTGTTAGATACCACACACTGGAGAATACATTATAATACTGGTAATGAACCGCCACTGATAATGTCTATTAAAAGCAAATAGAAATAAGAGACTACTGAGGCAGTAAAGAGATTCACGTTGGAAAATTACTTTTTTACTGCTTCCCTAGCGGAATACTAGAGAAAAACTCGTTTATGGATACTAGCGCGAGTACGAAGGCAAACCGAATTAAATTTACAATATTTGCAATACAAGAACCAGATATTCTAAGGGCCCGAATGCCTCAATAGCCTAACTATTAATAATCGAGAGAAATAATAAAATATAAACAGAAGTATATAATACTTCTCTTCAAGAGAAGTGTATCCCTTAACATTTGGAGCAAGCTAGGTTACCAAACCGAATTACACACGCGATAAATAGTTCCATCATCATTACTCTATTAGAGCTTAAATATTTGCCAAGACGCATGCATGCGCTTGTGGGTTTTTGTCCCACGTCAAGACAATTGATTGCTGAGGATTTAGTAAATACCAAACAATCCACCCTCGCACATTGCGATAATTATATACCCATCTGAAGTTTGATGAGCTGAAGAGCAAACAAAAAGGTGCGTGAGCGTGAGAAGAATTATGTTACATAACTAAAGAATATTAAGAGATACAGAGCGTCATCCTTCTTCTATTATCCCCTTCTGATATCACGTAATATTGAAGTAGAGCGCTGACTGGTCGACCAAAGCTAAGGAGAAAGCGAGACTTCGCGTCGTAAATATTCTTCATAAAGTTTTTCAGTCATAACAGTGCTTATTACTTTCCGTTATCTCCATTTGCCCTTGGTTAATGGCAAAGGCGGAAAACTTTACTAGCCTATTATTAGGTTTGCTCTAAGGTAACAGTTTCTCTGGCTGCGATTTGAATGGACACTTGGGTTAGAAATCATTGTAATGCAATTCCTTGAATATTTAGGGAAATTAGGTAGGTATTTTTCTCGTAATAACTTGCTAATTTATGTTTAATATTTACGCGTTGTCGTATTTTTGTAATGGTGTATTCAAATTGCGTTGTGTTTATACGGCCCCTTATAACTTAGAATTAAACGAAGGTTTATTTAAATTGTACTGTAAAAAGATTTGTATGATTAAATGGTTTATTTATTTAATACAGTTTAGTTTTAGGTATAATAAAAACAAGCAGAAGTAAGCAACATGAAGTTGTAATATTAGGCTTTATAGAAAAATGCATTAAGTTATTTATTGAAATATTTATGGTACACACTTTGTATCAATACAGTTTATAAGAGAAAAAAATATTGAAATAGCAGGAACTGAACGGGAATTAATTTAAAAATTAGAAGAATAATTAAGATGAAAAAAACGAAATTTAAAAATACAAAGGGATAAGAAAATTAAATTTCTTAACTTTTGACTTAAAAAGTTAAATTTTTATTGTCGAAAAAATATATCAAAATAGCTGGTAATTAAACTGTACTTATTTAAAATGGCGTGAATTAAGTTGAGAAATAAAAATCTCCAAAAAATAATAAAAAACATGCAAAAAAACTTGACATCACTTAACTTTTGACTTAAAAAGTTAAAACTTTTTGTTATTTTTCGCTTTGAAAACTATGTTAAAATAGTTGAAAATTAACCGGTTTTTAACTTAAAATCACACTAATTAAGATGACTAACGAAGATCTATGCAAAAAATAAATCAACATTACAAAAGTTAAGTTAAAACTTTTGTTATTTTTGGCTTTGAAAAATATATTAAAATAGTTGAAAATTGACCGGTATTAGTTTAAAATCACACTAATTAAAATGACTAACGAAGATATAACAATCACAATTACTTAACTTTTGCCTTAAAAAGTTAAAACAAACTTCTGTGATTTTCCCCTTTGAACCCTTATTAAGATGAGTAACGAAAATGATATATAGGCTGCGTTCAGTAACCGGCATCAAAAACATCGATGACTAAAAGATGACATCGATGTCTTACTGAACGGTTTTTCGCGTCTTTGGGCGTGACGTCATGATGCTCATCGGATGCCCATCAGAAAAATCGGCTGTGAGAGGAGGTTTTTTTGATGAGCATCGGATTCATGACGTAAATTTCGTCATTTTGCGCCGCGACAATTAAAATAATGTAGAATTGACAAATATTATCCTTATCGATAATAATACTAAAAAGCAATATATTATTTCGGTAAAAAATGGATTCTGACAGAATTTTGATTTAATTGATAAATTGAAGTACAATATCTTTGTAAATATTTCGGATTTATTATTTAAGCCTCTGCAGTAACGTTATCATAATATCGTCGCCATTTTGAAAAGCATCGATTACGCAACATTGTGCCGTTCAACAACTGCAACGTCATCATGACGTCAAAAGAACACCGATTTCATTTTCCCAAACATCGATGTTTTTCCTGATGAGTGTTACTGAACGCAGCCATAAAACCCTTCCAAAAAAACCCCCACAATTACATAACCTTTGACTTAAAAAGTTAAACACACTTCTGTAATTTTCCCCTTTGAACCCTTATTAAGATGACTAACGAAAAATCTTTATAAAAAACCCTTCCAAAAAAAACCCCCACAATTACATAACCTTTGACTTAAAAAGTTAAATGTTCATTTCAATTCTCTATAAATGAAAAATACAAAAAGACTCAAAGACTTAGGACCACAAGAAGCAGGAACGATAATGATTACATATTTTCATTAAATTGCAGTCGAATCTTTTTAGGAGTAGTTGCGGTGTATTCCTGGGCAAATTCCATACAAGATTTGGTAATTTTGTTAAGTAGACGAGTGACTACTTCAGGCATCCTTTTTTGAGTGGAACTACCTGGACCGGGAGACGTTTGCGACGATTGCTCTGCTACATTCGATGCTGAATCTTGAATTTCTACCACAGAATCATCAATTCCATTGCAATACTCAAGTGATTGTTGCGATATCATACTCGTTTCCAAATTATCCAATTTTCTCTTCAGCGTCTCATTCTCTTCCTTCAATTTTTGAATTTTCCCCTTCCATTCCAGATAATTCTGCTCAGCGTAAATTTGATTTATCTCAATTGATTTACTCAATTCCTCAACTTTTTCTTTCAATTGTCCATTTTCTATGGCAACTTTACGAGCGGTTTCTTCTACGGTATTTGAATTAGAGTCTATATCTTGATAGATGAAGGTCTCAATCATGTCAACAATCTCAATGTAACCAGAAGTAAATGAACCGAAGTTACCGGAGAGGGCAAAATTTGTATAATGCGTTTTCCATAACGTGGGGGTAGTAAAAATCAAGGTAGCTGTACCTCTACCTGAATCGTCTCGAAATTTAACGCTGGCACCAAAGACCATAGTTACAGCTTAGTTACAAATCCGCGCAATATCGTTAGTATGAATAAATAGTCGTTGTTTCAGAAACAGGCGTCTGCTTCTATCTTAGGAGCCTAGGCCCTAGGCTTACGTTCGATAATGGATGAAAACATTAGGGATGATCTTTTGAAATACCTTTCAAATATAAATCGACCATTTGTGACTTCAAGTCGGGAAAGATTTATTGAAATTCTAAAGTCAGACATTGGACAAAAGTGTGTTAAAAGTCTTCTTATCCTACTCGAAAAGTTTTTCAAAGAGTGTGAACCTCTCCCCAAAAGAATCTTCCGAGGGAAAAAGTCGCCATTTTTAAAAACTAATTCCCGGAAAATCCGGTTACTCGAACATTGGCCGCTTGGTGGCATTTTCAAAATTGTTGTGACTCGAAAGAGTAGAGGAGCGAGACTATCGTCGGGGTTGAAATATGGGGGTTTGTGAGGAACTTGTGCTTAATGAATAAACAATAGGACTCCGGTAACTTCGGTTCATTTACTTCTGATGTAACCCTTCTCCGAAGCTAAATCCAAAGGAGTATTGCCTTCTTTATCAACCGCTTTATAATCGACGCCTTTAGACATAAGGTAATGTACGATATCCGCTTTGTTAGTTGAGGCAGCGCAGTGTAAAGCATTGTAACCAAGTTCGTTTGCGGTATCGTTCATGTCGGCGTTTCTTTCAATTAAAGCAATAACCATGCTAAGGCAACCATTTAAAGCGGCATATCCCAAGGCGGTAAAGCCATTGTTGTCACGGTTGTGAATATGAACTCCATTGTCCAATAGACATTGGCAAATATCGACTAGATTTTTTCGCAAGCTAGCATTAAGGGCGATATCATGAAACGAGTACCAACATTGACATCAGCGCCTCTTTCGATAAGAATAAATGCGACATCGCGGTGTTCTCGATAACAAGCCATAGTTAATGCGGTGAAGACGTCGCCACTGTAGCCATCGATATTGGCGCCAAGATCTAATAATCTAATTACTTCATCTTTATTTCCTTGTTCAGCAGCGCTCACCAATTGTTCTGTTAGATTTGGATCAGACATTGTTCCTGAAACGTTTGGAAATAAACTTTTCAATTGCCATGCCATACAACTTTTTGACTCATTTATATGAGTCAACTTTAGTTTTGTAAATTAGTTGGGTCGTGTGAACAGAAGTTGAACAAGTTGAATCACGAAATAAAAAATTGATCACTGACCAATTTTTACTGATTCAACTTTTTGACCCATGTGATTGGGTCAAAAGTTGCATCGTCTGAAAAGGCCTTAATCTGAAACCACGTGGAAACGAAAACTAACTTTGATTTTTCCGTAAGCTTTGATTCGAAGATGCGTTAGGCCAACTTAGAATAAAACTATAACTTAACTTAAACGAGCCTTGTTTACAGGCAATGCTGAAGGGGTTGATACATAGGGCATTGGATATTTAATTTTAGATGTGTCATATTCAAGAAAATTGATTTAATTTGGAAGCGGCAAGCCCCAATGACTGGTTAATTAAAACCAGAACTTAATATTATTATTAAGTTCACTTTTATCTGGCTATGTTTAAATTGACACTAGTTACGTTAAAAAAATGGGTGTGTCTCAAATCTACAATTTCCCGGCCTTCATTTGACAATTTACCGGATTTTTCTCTTCTAAGTTCTAACGCGTTCCTAACCACACAGGATGATAGTTTTCATGGCTAATGTGAAGATTTTGATGTTTTTAGGAAACTTATAGAGTAGTGTCGGTAGAGAGGGGAGTAGACTGTTTATCCCTCCCTCTAGGCGCGCTTTTGTAAGAGGGGATACTGTACGCGATAGAAGGGTATGACGTTTGCATACGTAGAACTGACATCTAGCTCTAGCTCAGTGTCATCCCCCCTACCAGGCGCGTACAGTACAAAAGCGCGCCTAGAGGGAGGGATACACAGTCTACTCCCCCCTCTACCAACACTACTCTATGGTATGACGTTTGCATAGTAGAACCACTGCCTTCTCTAATACTAGGCCTTGCGATAGGAATAAAAGGGGGTTGGCAGTTACGATTTTACAAATGGCACTAGATGTCGCTTTTCTGAGGTTTCAAACTGGCGGCAAATACAAAACTATGGGAAATTGTTAGCAACGACGAAGTGTAATCAGGGAGGAGAGACTTGAGAGGGAGTGTTAAAGTGAATAGGCGCGTTCATTCGCTTCGTGGCTAAACTCGTCTCTCTCTGGCGCTGACTCGGGGTCTCATCGCGGTGTCCGCGCATGCGTCAAATTTAAAAACCGGCTGTGAACTAGAAGGGGAAGGTCGTGTTTGAATTTCTGCCATGGTTAACTATAAGAAGTGTTGATTTTTAATTGTTCAAGTAACCTATAAGTATTTAACAAGACCCGACATGGTAAACATCGTTTTCAAACCATTTCCCAAACCTAAAACAAAGCTTGAAATTTATTGAAAGTGAATAGAAGCTAGTGGAAGCTAATATCCATATTTTACATTTTTCTATCTGGGTTTTTGGCTTTGGAAACACGTGGAGGGATATTCCTTTCATATATTTTAAGCGAATACCTTGAATCATTCCTACAACCGTTACAAAATCAATTTGGCATTTTTATTAAGCCTCGGTTTCCTCCCAACAGACGGTGATTGTTGGTTCACTGCCTTCTCTAATACTAGGCCTTGAAATGTACAACAGAAGCATTTTTTATGTGACATTTTGAATTTGTGCTTAGTAACCGTTAGATGGCTCTTTTCTGAGGCGAATTTTCGCGATGACGAAAGTAAATTGGTACCGCGCAGTCTCGCATGACGTCACGTCTTTCGCTTATGGCGGACCAGGAAGGGAAATAAGGATTTTTTTAAACTGGACTAAATAACCTGGTCCATGACCATTGACCAGGGGGCCAGGGCACATCGTCTGCTAAACTAGAGAAGTGGATAATTAACATATTGTAGATAATGTCTGTGTCCGAATTCAGCTGCCAAAGAAATCTCCTCCTACCTCTCCTAAGCTCGCTCATTGGGCAATCCAAATAAAACTTAAGGCATTTCATTGGCAATGGCAGTTTTTGGGAAAAACTTAAGGGCTGTGATGGGTTGAAATTTCCATGCAGACGCCATTGACACGTGTCAAATCATACACCAAATTTAAACTAGTATTTTTCGAACTCTGAAACCGTTCAGCATCATGAACCGGTTTAATGACCGGTTTTTTGCTTTCTTTTTCGAGACGAACTTAGCAGATTACTCTTAGTCATTGCTAACAATTTCCTATAGTTTTGAATTTGCCCCCAGTTTAAAACCTCAGAAAAGCGACATCTAGCGGTATTTGTGAAATCCTATCTGCCACCCCCCTTTTATTCGTATTTCATGGCCTAGTATTAGAGAAGGCAGTGGTTGGTTGAACAGAGTGAGTGGGGCAGCAGTCGATGGAAGCGGAAGCTGGCGGCAGAGAGAATTTTTAAATTCTCTCTGCTGGCGGTAGTAAATGACGCCACTCGCGCCTGCGCGTTAGCTAAAATTGTGGAACGGAGAAAAAAAATTCCTACCCCCACTTTCTTTCCCATTTGCCACTGTATGACGGTTTTTTTAGCATTAGATCAACGCTCCCTCTAACGTTCCTTACTCCCTGGTTTTGGCAGGTGTCAATGGTGTCTGCATGGAAATTTCAAGCCATCACAGCCCTTAAGTTTTCCCCAAAAACTGCCACTGCCAATGAAATACCTTAAGTTTGATTTGGATTGCCCAATGAGCAAGCTTTGGAGAGGTAGGAAGAGATTTCATTGGGAGCTGAATTCGGACACAGACATTATCTACAATATTTTAATTATCCACTTCTCTAGTTTAGCAGACGATGTGTCCTGGTCATGGACCAGGTTATTAAGTCCAGTTTAAAAAATCCTTATCTCCCTTCCTGGTCCGCCATAAGCGAAAGACGTGACGTCATGCGAGACTGCGCGGTACGAATTTACTTTCGTCATCGCGAAAATTCGCCTCAGAAAAGAGCCATCTAACGGTTACTATGCGCAAATTCAAAATGTCACATAAAAAATACTTCTGTTGTACATTTCAAGGCCTAGAATTAGAGAAGGCAGTGGTGACATTACTCTATATACCCAATTTAACATGAACGACGTAACTCTTCAATTACAACTCGCGAACTCGTTCAATAGGGACTTGGCAGTACTACGTCATGCAACGTCAGGCTACCTTCCACTAGTGCTAAAAAACATACCAGGAGGAGGGGCTTATGTAGCTTTCATTCTGTTAAAAAACCATACCATAATGGCGCTTGGGGCGGAGTTAAGCCCGAATTGCCAAGTCCCTATTGTTCACAAAAACTGGCTTTTGTTTGGACCAAGGCTTAACCGCAGACCCGTTTGAGGTAGGGCTTTGGGGGGTATAAGAGAATAAGAAAATAGACCGGTAAACAGTTGTTTTTAAAAAAAATGTATTGTTCACAGAGTATTCAAGAAAAAAAAACAACAATAATAATAAATAACAATTACCTTGTTAAATAAGTGTTTTACAACGAAATGAACGAGCGGCGTGACTGCTGTATGGTGCGTTAGCTAAGCAGACGACTGTTAATACCTCTCAGCAACGAAGAGAGTGAATGGGTAATGCAAACAGACCAAATAAGCTATGACTTTTTACAGACTTATGAAAACTTTTTGAAATCTGTAATTTTAATTAAAGAACGTTTTTCTAGCCAAAACGTCGTTGTCTAGCGTTTTCCTTTGGGTCCTCGCGGAGCGCTCCCATAGAGGAATAAAACTAGGAGATCATATTCTTCAAAAACAGTCTTTAACGAAGCTGGAAACTACTACTACCATTTTTATTGCTCCTAGCGACCCAAAGGAAAACGCTATTAATATTAATACGATTAATACGAAGGTTTAGTGACAGACAGGCTGAGAAATTAGGTTTTTTTTTAAAAAAATCTTGCCATATGGCCAGAAGAGAGAAAGTACTTTTAATTAAAAAAGTGGACACTGGCCACCAGGGGCGATCCCATGGGGGGGACAGGGGGGGAGGCTCTCCCCCCTAAAATTTTGTCGAGTTGGCAAATTGACGCTCACTTGGCAAAATGAAGCTCAGGGAAATTGAAAATGGACCTAAAAGGCCAGGGAAATGTCAGGGAAAAATATTTTGGAGTGAAATTGAAATTCTGGAAAACAGTATCAGAGTGACCGGAATCAGAGATTTGAGCAGAGCCCAAAAATCACGGAGCTCGCTTCGCTCGCTCCGAATATAACTTTAATGGGATTTTATTCAAACAAAATAGAATTCTTATATCTATAACAATAATGACTCTTGTCAAAATGATTCAAGTCATTTTACAATATTCATTGTACGAGGGAGCATTTGATCTCATTATATCAACTTATAGACGGTGGTTCATTACAAGACACACTTTTTTAACGTCTTTAATTACAAACAGAAGTTCGAATTAAGGAATCAGTGAAGTGATTTGCTTTGAATGAGTGTTGGAAGCATAGTAAGATTTTACACGACCCAGCTCTTTTATGTACCTTCATTTAGTAACTTTTAGTTACTTTCAGTTCACTATTTTCAAAATAATTAGTCACTTTTTCACTTACTAGTAAATTATTATCCTATATTTTCAACAATTTTATATAATAACTAGTTTCAAAGTATATGTTCGCCATGTGAGTTATTGCAAATGGTCAGGGAAACTTGATGAATTTGATCAGGGAAACTTGATGAATTTGATCAGGGAAACTTGATGAATTTGATCAGGGAAACTTGATGAATTTGATCAGGGAAACTTGATGAATTTGATCAGGGAAACTTGATGAATTTGATCAGGGAAACTTGATGAATTTAGTCAGGGAAATTTTGATAAATTTTAGTCGGGGATATTTGATAAATTTTAGTCGGGGATATTTGATAAATTTTAGTCGGGGATATTTGATAAATTTTAGTCGGGGATATTTGATAAATTTTAGTCGGGGATATTTGATAAATTTAGTCGGGGAAATTTGATGAATTTAGTCGGGAAAATTTGATAAATTTAGTCAGGGAAAGTTGATAAATTTAGTCAAGGAAATTTAAAAATTTGGTCGGGGAAATTTCATAAATTTAGTCAGTGATTTTCATTTCAAAACTATTTTACGAAACAGAGTAACACTACGTGTCGCTTGGGAAATTTTTGGTTTGTAGTTGGCAAAATTAGGTGGGCTCCCCCCCAAAACCTAGGGCCTTCGGAACGCCCCTGCTGGCCACTTAAAACCTTGGAAGCTTTTAGTTCATTAAGTCTCCTTAGGGCCAGTAGACCCTAAAAACATTTAATTTTTAAACTGGCTCAGCTAATTTTTAGAGTGGACATTTGTCCAGGGCCAGCGCCTAATTTCTCAGCCTGGTCAGTGACTTGGTCAAAGCCAACTCGATCACGCGCCCGTGCGAGGATTCGAATCATTCGAGGAATATCATTTGTCTGAGTGAGAAATAAGGAATACTTCAAACTTGGTCGTGTGACGAGTGTAGTGCAAGCGTTTTTTTTTTATAAAAGAAACTGGTCACTGTCCACTTATTATTCCCACGCGCTGAATAAGTATGGGAAATTCCCGGGGACTACTATCATCCCGAGAATTTAATTTTTTAACTGGCCACCGCCTTATTTCTCAAATTACCACTCTGTCAATTGAACACTAAACTCTACTGAGGTTTGAAATGAATCACATTTGAAACGTAGATTACCTAACGTTAAAAATGCAAATTAACTAAAATAAAATAAAAAATTCAACATTTCACTTTCAACTTGCAAAATTTAATAATGCTTTTGTCACACAACTTTTTGAAAGAAAATGAGAACTTCTTGGCAGCTACATTCAGGTGATTATGGAAGTTTCAAGTACAAATTTGCAACAAAAAAAAATATTTTTTTTTTCAATGTCAACGAACTTTTTACTTAAAAAGTATCAAATAATAAAAATTTACAAAAAAGTTATCTCTTTAAAATTAAAGATTTTTCAAAAAGCAAAAAAAAACGTGCTAAATTCAGAGTTTTAAACTTAAACAATATTACCGAAGTTTAAAATGACAGTAATATTTTAAAACAAATGTTTTCTCTTTAAATTAAAACATTAAAAAAGCAAAACAAAACATATTTCAGAGATCTTAACTTTAAAATATTATTGAACTTTGGATTTTGACATGAGTTTGAAACATAAAGCATAAAGTACGAGCATATTCTTGAAATTGACTACGCCATTTTCCACAACATGAATTTATGAGGTTTGTTTAATTTTGTTCCAGCAGAAGAAGGTTCCAGCGTATCTAAGAACTTCTTCTGATTTCTTAGTTCAACAGTTTTTGAATGAGGTAGTAGGTGTATTGTCGTTAGGTAATATCCTTTCGCCGAGGAAGTGTTGTGTAATATTGTAATGTACTTGGGAAACACTACGTGGTTCTTCATTTCCATTCAAAGCAAAACGTTGAAAAGGTTTTTTTTCGTATACTATTGATATCATACGTCGCGATTTTAGGAGTTCAAAGAAGGAAATAATTTTTCTAAAAGTTTGTAGAAAACATTGGTACATTTTGAGGCGAAACTGTGGTTAATTATTTTTTTAAATTTCCATGAAATGCGGGATTTGCATGTTAATTTTCAGGAAATACAGGTTAACAAACAGCGAAATACAGAAATTCAAGGTAGCTAATTGCAAAACGAATTTAGGACAACTTTCGAAAACATAAGACGAAGACTGTCTAAAAATAACGATTTAATATGTTAGGTTTCAGTTTGTCAATCTGCTCTCTCGTAGTCGCTTCCAATTGTCATTCTCCGTTTGCTTCAGTAATTGACCGAGCATGTCTTCAATTCTCTTAATTCTTCTTTTAATTTAAGTTCTCTCGTTGCCGCCTGCAATTTTTCATTCTCCAACTTTAATTTCAGTGTTCTCAGTTCTTCTTTCAAGTCTTCAATATTTTCAACTGAGTCGTTAATTATTTCATTGGCTCGCGACATATGAGTCTCTCTAGCCAAATCCAAAGGTGTTTTCCCATTTATGTCAACTGCATTATAGTCCGCTCCTTTAGACAAAAGGAGACTTAAGATATCGACATCGCCAATATCATGAATATCTCCTTCTTCAGGGATTTCAGAGACAACTGTTTTATTTAAAGTGGCATAATGCAATGCAGTAAGACTTTTGTTATTCCTAGCATTAACATCCGCTCCTTTATCCAAAAGAGACTTAACCACAACGACCAGATTCCACTCAGAAGCCTTCATTAAGGGTGTTGTCCCATCTGAATCAGTCAGATTAACATTAGAACCTTTTTCAATGAGCAACAATGCCGCATCTGATTTTCCTAATTCACAAGCCAATTGTAATGCCGTTTTTCCATTTTCATCAACGGCGTCGATGTTGAGACCTTTCTTATCCAAAAGAGACTGGATAACAGCGACTCGATCCTGCTGGATAGCACTCGTTAACAGTCTCGTTGGATTAAAATCAGCCCGATTAACATCGGCACCTCTTTCAATAAGTAGCAACGCCACATCGGATTGTCGATAATCACAAGCCAATTGTAATGCCGTGTCTCTCTTTTTATCAATGGCGTCGATGTTGACACCTTTATCCAAAAGAGACTTGACAACATCGAGTAGATTCCATTTGGAAGCACTCATTAACGGTGTTGTCCCATATGCACCGGCCAGATTAACATTGGCACCTTTCTGAATGAGCAGCAATGCCGCATTGGTACTTCTAAAATCACAAGCTAGTTGTAATGCTGTTTTCCCACTTCTATCAAAAGCGTTGATATTGACACTTTTATCCAAAAAAGACTTGACGACACCGAGTAGGTTATGCATGGAAGCACTCATTAAGGGCGTTGTCCCTTCTGCGTCAGCCTGATTAACATTGACACCATTTTCAACGAGCAGCAATGCAGCATCGCATTTTCCATAATCACAAGCCCATTGTAATGCCGTTTTTCCCTTTTTATCAAGGGCATCGATATTGCCACCTTTACCCAAAAGAGACTTGACCACATCGAGTAGATTACTGCTGGAAGCACTCATTAAGGGTGTTGTCCCTTCTGCATCAGTCAGATTAACATTGGCACCTTTCTCAATGAGGACCAATGCCAAATCAGATTTTCCATAATCAGAAGCCCATTGTAATGCCGTTACTCCATTTCATCAACGGCGTCGACGTTTACACCTTTATCCAATAGAGACTTGACCACATCGACTAGATTACTCTTGGAAGCACTCATTAAGGGTGTTGTCCCTTGTGCATCAGTCAGATTAACATTGGCACCTTTCTCAATGAGAACCAATGCCAAATCTGATTTTCCACTATCACAAGCCCATTGTAATGCCGTTTCTCCATTTTGATTAATGGCGTCGATGTTGACACCATTTTCCAAAAGAGACTTGACCACATTGAATAGATTACGGCTGGAAGCACTCATTAAGGGTGTTGTCCCCAAATCTGAATCAGTCAGATTAACATCGGCACCTTTTTCAATAAGCAGCAATGCCGCATCGGAGTTTCCATTATCGCAAGCCGCTTGTAATGCCGTGTCTCCCCAGTTATCAACGGCGTCGAAATTGACATCTTTATCCAAAGAGACTTAACCACGTCGAGTAGACCAGTGCTGGAAGCACTCATTAACGGTGTTGTCCCATCTACATCAGCCTGATTAACATTGGCACCTTTTTCAATGAGCAGCAATGCCGCATCGGAGTATCCATAAAAGCAAGCCAATTGTAATGCCGTTTTTCCCATTTTATCAACGGCGTCGATGTTGACACCTTTATCCAAAAGAGACTTAACCACGTCGAGTAGATTATGCCTGGAAGCACTCATTAACGGTGTTTCACCGTATGTAGTCGCATTTACATCAGCACCCCTTTCAATAAGAAGCAATGCCACATCGGATTTTCCATTATCGCAAGCGATGTGTAACGCGGTTCTGCCGTTCTTAGTACAGTGGATATCGGCACCATAGTTTAACAAACTGACCACTTCATTCATTTGGCCCTTTTCAACGGCAGCCAAGAACTCTTCGTCAGACATATTGTTGACGAGGGTAATTTGCAGCTGATCGTAACTCGCCTGAAAATAATAATAACAATAAATATAGATGAATATCCAAACCCTTATTTGAACAAGAAATCATTGTCTTGAATAATTAAACTACTCCCAATGACCAGTGCCATTATTCTATGTATTTATGTTGGAGTTATTAAAGTAGAGGGGACCAGTGAGGCTCGGGGTTTGAATTAAAAAAAGTGGCCCGACTAATTAATAAACTGGTTTTTGACTTGCCTTATTTCGAAACCTTCTCTAGAGACGTGTACAGTACATTTTAGCGACAATCAGCTTCAAACTGAGACAAGCCAAGTCAAACTTTTTATGCCATTTTGGGCAAAGGCTTAAGTTTATTACTTTTACTTATTTTTTCTAATTAAACATTGTAAAGCTCTCACTTTGAAGACCAAAATTACATTGAAACTGTCTATATTCCTCTAAAACTGCAAATCATGTATTTCAAAATAAAAAATCTTAAATGGTGCAAAATAGCACGAAAACTACTGTCTGTGAGGAGTAAACCTACTGTACTTCCAAGTAAGAGGAGGGTGTAGATGTTTCACTCGTGTTTTCCCCTAAAGACGCAACTCACGCAAGAGGGAACGTGATAGGAGCGGACACCAAAAACTAATACTTTTAACAAGTCACGAAAATTCTTTCTTATTAGCTATTTGAATGCAGTAGTCCAAAAAGTCAACAATGTGACGTTTACGTGAACACCGTGTGTTTGGGATGGGGTGGGTTGTCATGCACGACGTGGATAAACGGTTGAGGTCTAACTTAAAATTTTCAGATACTCGTTCACTACGAGGGTTACCCTAACTGTTAAGTTTACAATGGGTTTTCAAGGATAATTCTACCTGTAGTCTCTCTGCTTCAATAAGTCTAATGTGAAGATTTTGATGTTTTTAGTTAACTTATATAGTCAATATAACATGAACGTAACTCTTCAATTACAACTCGCGAACGCGTTCATTTTTTTTTTTTTTTTTTGGAGGTTTCAATGCGATAGGGTCTAAGGACCGCGGCAAGGATGTGATTATTCAGGTTTCAGTAGGAGTGTAAGCAGGGGAAGGAAATGAGGTTTACTTGGGAGGTGACGGACGGGGTGTGGGGGTTAAGTCACCTCCGGCGGACACGGGGCAGTCGGCACCTATAGGGTAGGATCGCCGACATGTGTCGTATGCCCTCAAACTTTGCCGCCCAGTAGCTTGGCTTACAGGAGTGCGCCACACTCCCGGCGAACGAACGCGTTCATATGTTCCAAAAACTGTCTTTTGTTTGAACATAATTTTCCATCAATATTTTGACCAAGGCTTAACCGCAAAACCGTTAGGAGTGAGTTGGGGCTTTGGCGCGATAAGGGAATATGAAAATAGACCGATAAATTGTTGTTTTAAGAGATAAATTCTAAAAAATATAATGTTCAGAAAGTATTGAAGAAAAATAATAATAATAAATAACAATTACCTTGTTAAAGAAGTGTTTTACAACGAAATGAAGGAACGACGGGCGCCGTGACTGCTGTATCGTTCTTTAAGTGAGCAGACGACTGTTATTGACGCGGCGCTCAGAAACGAAAAGAGTGAATGGGTTATGCAAACAGACCAAATAACGTATGACTTTTTACAGACTTATGAAAAAATATTGGAAATCTATAATTTTAATTAAAGACCATTTATCTAGCCAAAAATATTAATATTAATACGATTAATATGAAGGTTTGACTTATTTTCGTGCTAAGTTATGCCACTGTGAAGTAAAAAGACGTTGTGCTGTTTCAAGGAAACACTAACATTTCTTTCAATTGAAAAGAACCTAAAGAAGGAAAACTTATCGGATTCGATATAAAATCGCAGCTAAAATTGACAGAATAACATGAAACTTCTTTGGAACTTTTAATATAAATTTTTGTCAAAGTATTAATTAAAACTTGCGTATTCTTACCACACACTAACCCTATAACAAATTGTACGCATAAATATGGATTATCGTATAAAAAACAAACTTTATTTCAAAATTACACTGGAAAATGAAATACTTTGACATTTTTTTGAAAAAAAAAAAAAAAAAAGGTTAAGGAACGCATGGTGATAAGTTTATTGAGGTGGAATGTCTTTATCAGATTTGATTCTAATAATTGGAGCGTCTTCATTTTTACGCAGAAGAATCTTGCCATCTTGAACCCAAACGAATTTGTACTGCTTTGCTTCAGCGAATTCTTTGACGCGATGCAGCAATTTCTTGTTGAAATGGGTCAACTTCTGGTTGATGTAGATTTTGTCATCCTTGAATGATTTATCCAAAGATGATGCCAAGATTCCAGTTGACCTCTTCTCTCTGAAGGCTTTCAACCAAGTCTGGGCCGTTTCCACCCTATGAAACGTGACCGCGATCGATCTAGGCTTGTTGGTAGCTACTGGATAGACACTAGTTTGACGACAGACTCGAATCAAATCGCTTGGAAAAGCCAAACCCAGATGGTGAACTATAGAGGCTAAAACAGATATCAGGTTCTCATCGGATTTTTCTGGAAAGCCGTTTATTTCCAAGGTGTTGAGTAGTTGCTCTTGCTCAGTGCTGTTCGGTTTGGACTCAATTTTGAACCTCCAGTTATCTCTTTCCGGTTTCGAAGCAACCAGTTTTGGTTTAGTAGCCAAGTTGTCGGCAATTTCCGTACACGACTCTGTTATTTTGGCTAGTAGTGGCGCGACTATTTGGGGCATTATAACCACAGCCGAAGATGCTGGCGACGTTTCTACAGCAACACCTGAGACTAATCCTTCAAGTTTGATCTTCACAACATCTTATCTACAATTAAATCCGATAACATTCCTAGTTGCTTGTATACATACAATATTAATAAATTATTGTTATTATTATTAAATGTACGGGAACGGATGAGAATGAGATGGTGGTCCGGTCACTGTGATAGGATGTTCTGATGTTGTCCAATTTGGTAAATGTTTGTAAATGTAGACAAGGTGAGTTGCTTTGATGAGTCAGTGGCGCAATTATTCTGTGCTGCTAAGTGTTGCGGTCGATGATGAATTTGCAAAGTAGAATGTTGAGATGGAGTCTTAGTCAGTTCAGGAGGTTGGTGTAATGGTAAGGTACTCAGTGTTGTTTCACTAGGTTGGGTTTGTACTGGAGCTATTTAAGTTGGTATTTGATTTAGAGTTGTCCCAAGGGGAGGTGTCGAAGCTGTTGAGTAGGTTGTTGTTGTTGTTGTTGTTGAAAGCGGTGGAGTAGCGTTTGAGTGCGTTATAGTCGTAGCAGGAATCGATGTCGAAGCTGGTGAGTTGATTGTGTTTATTGCAGGAAGCGATGGCGTTGTGGTGGGTAGTGATGCTATTGTTCGCATCAACGTTGCCGACAATGTGGACGAAGGAGTATGGCCTGATGAAGTTAGTGTAGTAAGAAGTAAAAGTTAACTGTTTTTAATTTTGATACGCTACTTTTTCCTACAGTAAAAAAATTCAAAATAAATTAGAATTTTCAGCTTCTTTACTTTTGTGTCTTTACGTGCTTTTTATTCTCACCATTTTGGAAATTTAATTTATAGTGGGACCGGTAAAATAATAATTAATGCGAGGGTCACTGGTCCCAAGGACCAGTTTAATAATTCCAACATGAGGGGTCGCTAGTCCCGAGGACCACTAACAAAATTCACCTTATTTCCAACCCTGTCCTAGAGTCTATGTTCTAGCAGTAGCATGTCGGTAAAATATCAGAGATTCTTCAAGACTTAATTAAACCACAAAAAATACCTATAACCATTTTCAGAGCAAACTAATAATTTTACGGATAAGCTATGTAAAAGTAGATATTTCCCAATTAAATCAATCCATATTTTATCAATTAAATCAATCCATATTTTATCAATTAAATCAATCCATATTTTATCAATTAAATCAATCCATATTTTATCAATTAAATCAATCCATATTTTATCAATTAAATCAATCCATATTTTATCAATTAAATCAATCCATATTTTATCAATTAAATCAATCCATATTTTATCAATAAAATCAATCCATATTTTATCAATTAAATCAATCCATATTTTATCAATAAAATATACCTCATCAATTACAAATGACTTACTCTAATCAAAAATAATCGAAATTATTAATTAAAATACGGGGTTTTGCGGGAAAAATCATGAAAACGGTCAATATCCTTCAAATTAAGCACATAGATTCTAATTGAACTCCTCTTTTGAATGATTCTCATCTCCTTAATTGCAACTAGTGTAGGGCATACCAATTGAATTTAACTGAACCCCCTCCGATTTCATTTTTAAACTGGTCCAGGCGATTTTTAAACTGGTCATTTGCCCTGTGCCACCGCCTTATTACCCACGCTCCCGTTCGCCCTATTCGAACTGGGGGGAGACGGTGGGACGGCATAAACCTTAGGTGCCGCCTGGTTATAGCAGGGAGTAAGGAACGTTACAGGGCCGGATTAACAATATTTTGGGCCCTAGGCAAGGCGTTAGTTCCGGGCCCCCAGCCCCCCAACAGACCACAGTTTAAAAGAATCTTAGAGACATACTGCTTTTTATATTTTTAATTGACTTAACACTTAACTGCATATTTAAATTTCTTTTTGAACTCAATAGTTAAATTCCTTTCTTTCTAACATAAGAAATTTATAAATTATCTGTTCATAGTCTATGAAGTCTTTTAGTAAATCTTTTTCAATATATATCAAAGATAAAGAACTTAATTTTTCCTGGGCTGATGTGGTTCTTAAGTAGTTTTTCACTCTTTTTAAAGCTGAAAAGGATCTCTCGCCTCTTGCATTGCAAACACAAGTAAATTCTCAAAACAGTTTCTAAGTTTGGAAAAGTTGAAACGATATTATTGGTACGAATGAAGGAATGAAAGAATTCTGAGTTTTTGCTTTCTTCATTCTTCACGAAATGCTTGAAATGTAGCAGTTCGTTTTCAATCTCTTCAAAATTTAAATCATTGCAATACGGTTCTGCCAATTCTTGGAAAGCTCCAAAGAAAGATTCATCGGGGGCATTAATGTTAAAAATAGGTTTGAACTTTTCATTAGTGTCCTTGTTAGCTTTAGATTGTTTTTTTAGTATTTGTCATTAGATTGTCACATAAGACGTAAAACGCTTTTATTTTGAAAGCTTCCCGTCCACTCACGTGTGTTATCATCGTTTTTAGCCACATCGTATGATGTACATCTACGATGAATCTCTTAGTTTTGCGTGCCCTGTTGTACTCGTCCTCTTACTAGTACTAGTACCAGTAGACGTGAAAGAGTAGCGCGTTTGGCAGTATAGAATTTTTCGTTCGTCATTTAAATGGTCTTAAGGAGATGTTTATTATTAGAAGTTACGTGTATTTCTCCACAAATCGAGAAGAATTTTAAAAGAAAGTACTAGCTTGTGGCCCTAAATATTACAATTATAACGCAAGTAAATTTATTGAAGTAAGGATTAAGGGTGTTTAATTTTGTTAGGGCATCGAGGGGTTATTCACTCTCATTTTCTGTACTTCTTTTAATGGGCATTTATGGGTATTTCATTTAACCACTGTTAAAGGATGCTTCCGTTCGTGTCACACTATTATAATTATAACAGAAGTAGAAAAATGAAGTAATCATTTTAAAACAGTTAAGGTAGCGCATCGAGGGCTATTCACTCAAATTTTCTGTCAAGTACGGTATGATGTGGCTACTATTACGAGTCCAACCCTTGGGTCGCCTTGTTCTTGCCTTCGCCTTCAGCAAAGAACCATTTACGTATTTTTCCCCTTTCTTCGTTACTTTTGTAAATTATCTCTTTTGTGAGCTGAGCAATTATTTTAAATATTTCAAATTATCACTACCACCCTGAATGAAGCTTATCCAGGAATCATACAATGCAACTCCAGTGCATAATGACGGTCAGTAACAACACGAATTCAAAATGAAACTTCTTTCTCCGAGGATTGCAACTTCTCAAAATACATTTCCATTGAATTTTCAAGTTTCTTTTCGTCTTTTTCTTCTTAGTGAAAGAGGGGGGGAATATATTTGTTGGTTTTTCATTTTCTCTATTTTTGAAAACTAGCTGATTACGGGCCCCTCAGATATCCGGGCCCTAGGCAATTGCCTAACTTGCCTAGTGGTTAATCCGGCCCTGGAACGTTAGAGGGAGTGTTGATCTAATGCTAAAAAAACCGACATACAGTGGCAAATGGGAAAGAAAGTGGGGGTAGGAATTTTTATCTCCGTTCCACAATTTTAGCTAAGGCGCAGGCGCGAGTTACGTCGTTTACTACCGCCAGCAGAGGGAATTTGCCGCCAGCTTCCGCTTCCATTGACTGCTGCCCCACTCACTCTGTTCAACCAACAATCAACGTCTGTTGGGAGGAAACCGAGGCTTAATAAAAATGCCAAATTGTTTTTGAAACGGTTGTAGGAATGATTCAAGGTATTCGTTTAAAAATATATGAAAGGAATATCCTTCCACGCGTTTCCAAAGCCAAAAACCCAGATAGAAAAATGTAAAAGATGGATATTAGCTTGTGGAAGACCGATTTCCAGTAGCTTCTATTCACTTTCAATAAATTTCAAGCTTTGTTTTTGGTTTGTGAAATGGTTTGTAAACGATATTTACCATGTCGGGTCTTGTTAAATACTTAGGGTTACTTGAACAATTAAAAAACAACACTTCTTATAGTTAACCATCATACCATGGCAGAAATTCAAACACGACCTTCCCCTACTAGTTCAAAGCCGGTTTTTAAATTTGACGCATGCGCGCGGACACCCCGATGAGGCCCCGAGTCAGCGCCAGAGAGAGACGATTTTAGCCACGAAGCGAACGAAGGCGCCTATTCACTTTACCACTCCGGGCACTCCCTCTCAAGTCTCTCCTCCCTGATTCCTGCTTTAATCCTTGTGAAATCGTGAAATCACGAAATCTTTGGCAAAAATCACGAAATCTTTCTCGTAATCATTGGCAAAATCACGAAATCTTTATCGTAATCATTGGCAAAATCACGAAATCCCGCACGTTTTTCGGGAATGTCGGACCTCTGAGATGGGGCGCTCTACTTCTAAGACTTCTGAGAAATGGTCTTTGCTTAATAACCTACTTTTTAGGCTTCTCTTAGGGCGTTGTATTTCTAGATATCTAGTGATGTCTAACACCAGACTTCTCACGGCGCTCTGTTTCTAGATATCTTTTTGATATGTCTAACACAAGACTTCTCACGGCGCTCTGTTTCTAGATATCTTTTTGATATGTCTAATACAAGGTCTCTTAAGGGGCTCTAATATATTCAAAAGGCTCCCGAAGACCCAAAAACATTATATTGAAGACGTTTCAACATATATAGATCTTTCATTCACAATACAAGCAAGGGTTATATGATTAATTTCAGCTCATATGAAAGAAATGGCGGAGTATGATGTTGCCCCATGAATTGACTATATTTTTCAGAATGTTCCAAGGTAAGGTAACTTACTTCAATTGAAATTACCTTCTGAAAATTGATTTAATTTAAACACGATTAATGAATTTTAATATTAGTTAGAATGTTTAATTCTTGAACAACATTTTCTTTCTACAAATGAGAAACTCAAACAATTAAAATTATCTTACAGTAAAATCAGCATATTAAGTAAAATATTTACATTATTTCAAAAAGCAGTATTAACGTATAATGAATAATGGACATTCCACTATTACTACTTGATACCTTCATTTTGAAAAATTTTGAATATTGACAACGATCACATTTGAAGGGTTTTTCTCCACCGTGAATGTATGTCTGTCGTGCAATCAAATTTCAATGGTATTTCACAGCTGTGAATGCGGACATGTCCCATAAAAAAACTCTTATATTTACTAACAAATTCACAACAGTCACGTACGTCTGAAGGGTTTTTCTCTATTATGAAGGGTATTATGTGTGATCAAAACGAACTTTCATGCGCTAGTAAAGTCACAATGAGCGCATTTAAAGGGCTTTCCCCCAACTTTGAACGCGTTGATGCCTGATGAAAGTACTCTTGCCAGTGCACCTAAAGTCTTACTGATGGCATTTGAAGGGTTTTCCACCATTGTGTATGCGTTGATGTTTGGTCAAATTAGGCTTCTGTACGCTGGAATAGTCACACTTATCACATTTGAAGGGTTTTTCACCACTGTGAATGCGTTGATGTATGATTAAACTATTCTTGTGAGTGCTGGAATATTCACACTGGTTACATTTGAAGCGTTTTTCGTCACTGTGAACGCGTTGATGTCTGATAAAACTACGTTTGACAGCGCAACCAAAATCACACTGATCACATTGGAAAGGTTTTTCTACAGAGTGATTACGTTGATGTGTGATCAATCCGGACTTCCGCGCGCTAGCGTAGTCACACTGATCACATTGGAAAGGTTTTTCTCCACTGTGAACGCGTTGATGTGAGATCAATACAGACTTCCATGCGCTAGCGTAGTCACACTGATCACATTGGAAAGGTTTTTCAGCACTGTGAACACGTTGATGTCTGATAAAATTACCCTTGACAGCGCATCTAAAATCACACTGATCACAATGGAAAGGTTTTTCTCTACTGTGAACGCTTTGATGTGTGATCAATATAGACTTCCACGCGCATGCGTAGTCACACTGATCACATTGGAAAGGTTTTTCTCCACTGTGAAGTTGTTGATGTGTGATCAATACGGACTTCCACTTGGTAGCGAAGCCACACTGATCACATTGGAAAGGTTTTTCTCCACTGTGAACGCGTTGATGTCTGATAAAACTACTCTTGTCAGCGCACATAAAATCACACTGATCACATTGGAAAGGTTTTTCACCACTGTGTATGCGTTCATGTCTGGTCAAATTACATTTCTGTGTGCTCAAAAATTCACACTGATCACATTTGAAGATTTTTTCTCTAGTAAGAATTTTAATGTTATGGTCTAGACCTCTTTTGTCTTCCGGATTATGTTTTTCCTTGGATTTATCTACAAAAAGCAAAAACTATATTTCATTAAGGAAATAATCACGTAACATCCGGAAAATATAGATACGACACGAGGAAATCGCGATGATACTATAGGATGTGGTCTTAACTTGTATCATACCCTTTTTTGATGCATCCGCCCATTATTATCGTTACACAGTGGAGACGGGGAGCGCGCGAAAGATTCCCAGAGTCGCGTCTACTTTTTCCTAGTTATATTCAATCGTGGTTTACAAATTAACATTAAATATATTGTATTTAGAATTCTGTAAGGGCGCTTGATTTAATAAGGAATGCCAATTAGGCGTGTGAAGACACAACATTAAAGAAAAGAAGTAGTTTCTTTCTCTCTAAACCAATGCGAGGCTTGTTGTTGGTGTCATATCTTATCAATCACCTATTGTAATAACTAATAGTTCCATACAAAATGTACAAAATAGAAATAATACACAAGGGTTGCATTCTATCACTCACTAAATATAAACTTGGACCAAGTAACGCCACTATATTAATACTTGTAAATTCTAGAAACCCCCGAAAGAAATAGTCTGGGGTGTAGCCCCTGTGTTTGCGCCAAACCAAGCCACAGAGTAGAACGAGTGTAAAATCTTCCCGTCTCATTAAACTATATTTTTACAAGAATAATTTCGCTTAAACTATTTCTCCTTAGCACTGATGGAAAATGTCTTGTATGTAGTTTATGCGAGAATGTTATTGTTCCTTAAAACTGATAAAGGCTTAAGAGAACCAAATTTTTTGACCTAGGGGTGAATTTTTGTGCTAAACCTTACCGAAAATAGAAGGTTAAAGTTATAAATAAAAAATAAGTTAATGCGTGGTTCAAATGACGATATACGTGGGTAACAGGTTAAAAGTCAACCAAATTGATCCACTAACAATTAGTCTGAAACAGGTTATAGTTGGGTCTAAAAGTACGTCAAGGTTGGAACATGGGTTAGATTATCAGATTATCTAAGTTATATCCCAGCATGCTCTGTCGATCATCAAAAGACTGTTGCGAAATTCGAAATATTTTCTATTTTGGGCCGATGCCTTAATCTTTTCGATTAGCATCAGCAGTAGTTTCGAAATAAAATCAGATTCGCTACTTTCGACAACATGGGTCGAGTAGAGTTCATTCTTGTATGTTAAGCCATAAAATTGTTCGAAGCAGTTCATTGCATTGCCGTATAATCTACATTCATTAAGGGTTCCAAAAACTAGCTTGCCCAACTTCATACCATCACCACTGACTAATAAGGCTTTTAAAATTTGCCCTAAAACTTTTCGGGGCTTCGGTTCTAGCTCATCAGCGTTTGGTTCAATGAACTTTGCACCCAGCGAGTGACTTGTGGGAGACTTTCAGTATTTCATTAAAAATGAAAATCTACACACCAGGCTGCTTGCGGTTCCTGGCCTCAGTAGGGAGTCCTTCCGAACTATACAAATAAATTGTGATAAATAGTCCGTGGAAACAATAAAATGAATACACCTTTTTTTCTCTCGCAATACCTTTCCTTTTGAGATTGAGGTTGTTGCTGTTCCGCAACTGGAAGGGATAATGCTTGGCTATCTGGCTCTGAATCATAATCAACTGGTTCAACTTTCACTGATACATCGTTAGCCTTTTGAATTGCTCCATTTTTCTCCTAATTTTTTAGACAATTAAAAAATGATTAAAGAATATTGCTAATATCTAACCTCATAGGTTACCTTCAGATCTTTGACTTTGTTTTTCCATTCTTCTCTGACCTTATTGAGCAGGTCAATTTTCTCTCGTTGCTCATTAATAGTTAATTCATTTTCCATTCTCTCTTTCCTCACGTTTGAAATTAAAACGTCAAACTGAAAAATTCAAATAAGATTCCATTACTACAGCAGATTTCCCTGGGACCTTCAGGCAGAATGCCTTTTAAAGAGACAAGCAAGAAAGACGAGAAACCAATGACGTCAAAGAACATTAATGGTCCTCATTTTTAATGAATCTTTAAACAAGGGACCTTTATCCTCTAAACCTTCAGCCAATCAGAGGGGAATTTATCATTGGCCATTTAAAAAAGTTCATTGTTCATTAGTCATTGAGAGGCTGCAGGAAATGTTATTTTTAATCATGTATCTCATAAACCCTTCATAAGGAACGGAAAAACTGGGCACTTTCACTCAAGCAAGGCGAAATGGCCCCTAGGTTCGTTTTTTGCCATTAGCTGCGCTACCAGCACAGATTTCCTCATAATGCGGGAACTATTTTATCCATTATTACCTTGTTCCTCAGTTTCCTCATTTTGTCATCTTTGCTTAAGTAACAATCTTCCTTATCCATTTCCTAAATCAATTTTGCAATTTTCAACTTCATAGTAGAACGAAGAATAGTTCAAAAATATCGCAAATACCTCTCCGAGAACAACTCTTTGAGAATTGACCAAATTCATGTAGGCTTTGCGTAAAGACAGTTTGTGAAGACACATTTCTTTCCTAAAATTAAACTTTGAATGAAGACGTGTTTCGAAACATGGAACATTTTTCGAAGAACAAGCAAATTAAGGAATGGAGAAAAATGTTAATATTTTAAACTACTAAGAGTTTACAGTGTTGCCAGGACCTTTGTGAGACAAAGTTGCTCAAGGCTGAAATGCTTGATTAGTGGGAGAGTGTAGTTACAAAATCCGATTCAATTGATGCATATTAAAACTGATCATATCTCGATCTGGATAGTGTCCGACACGAAAATTGAAAAGTTTTCGTGATTTCTGTTCAATTTAGCTGTTTTGGGCGTTTGATTAGTCTTAAAAACGAGGACTACTGCGCCGCTATTGGTTTAGAGGGATTGGTTGAATTCTCACGGGCTGAGAGACGTAAGGGTAAGGTGGGGAATAGTGCGCTCTATCACGAGCTTATCAGGTTCGAATTAGCAGAAGCTACTAAACCAATGGCGGCGTAGTAGTCCTAATTTTTATGATTAATTAAATGCTAATTATTTTGTAATAAGAGATCTTTTTTTTAATTTTTTCCTTTTGTATTAAGGTAAAATGTGGTTTTCTGACCTTTTCCTTCAAAAATTAATCAAGAAAAGGTTTGGGTTGTACTGTAGATACATTATTTTACACAAATTCAAAATTTAATAGTTAAATACCAATTATGTGAAAATGTATCAAATTGGTTCATTTTATACTTGCCAAATATTTCTAAATCTTGAGTTGATTGAAAAAAATGTCACTATTTGGGGCGCCTAATTCTAACTGCAAATTAAAGGGGCTGTTCGGACAGTGGGACAAACGACGATCTTCCTCATAGAGCTTAACATAGCGGGTGGGTAAAAAAGGAAAGGGGGTCGGACAGCCCCTTTAAGGGGCCTGCCTTTATACGCATGAAATGTCTTGCAGTTCTCGTGAAATCAGAATCGAAGAGTTTACAAATGGCGAAAAAATTTAAATGAATTCCGAAATAACACAATTTTTTTGTAATAAGAGATCATTATTTTTTTTTCATAAGTTTCCGTTTTATATTTAGAAAAAGGCCCTCGAAAAGGTCGTTCTTATAAGGTATAATGGGACATATTTCAGAATAGCTCCTGGTAGGGGTCGTTCACTTTTCTTCCTATGTTTATTATATGTAAAATTGCATGAAAAAAATTATGGTGCAAAAATTTTCCAGCGCAAATGATTATTTAAAAAGTTACAACCGTTTAAGTCTTTGGCTTACGCAAAGGCTTAGAGGTCACGAATTAAGATCTCTGCAGACGAAAATAACCAATTAATTAGCTGCCACCTTTACCAAAATTATATTCTCCTATTAATTAGCTGCCACCTTTTCCAAAATATTCTCCTATTAATTAGCTGCCACCTTTTCCAAAATATTTATATATTAGGCTTGGTTAGGTTATTTTAGGTTTGGTTTTGGTATTTTAGTCTGCAGAGATCTTAATTGGTGACTCCTATACGTGTATGGTCCTTTTTCCACTTATAATTGCTTTTTTAGGCTTTTAGCCAATGACATGGATCCCTAAGCCTTTGCGCACGCCAAAGAATTAAACGCTTGCAACTTTTTCAATAATCATTTGCGCCGAAAAAGTTTTGGGCCATAATTTTTTTCATCCAATATTACACATAATAAACATAAAAACAAAAGTGATCTGCTACCAGAAGCTATTCTGTAAAATTGCCGGTTTAATGTTATGTTACCCGGCCTTTTACTTTAAATATGAGAGGCTAATAAAACTTCACTAGCCCATCTGGAAGGACCGAGGGAATAACGCACACACGGAATAACGTATAATCGGAATAACGCATACAAACCGGAATAAGGCATAATGGGAATAAGGCATAAACGGAATAGCGCATAAACGGATTAACGCATAACCGGAATAACGTATAACCGGATTAAGGCATAACCGGAATAACGTATAACCGGATTAACGCATAAACGGAATAACGCATAGGCGGAATAACGTATAACCGGATTAACGCATAGCCGGAATAACGTATAACCGGATTAACGCCTAACCGGAATAACGCATAACCGGAATAGCGCATAACCAGAATTACGCACAAACGGAATAACGCATAAACGGAATAGCGCATAAACGGATTAACTCACAAATGGAATAACGCATAGCCGGAATAACGTATAACCGGATTAACGCCTAACCGGAATAACGCATAACCGGAATAGCGCATAACCAGAATTACGCACAAACGGAATAACGCATAAACGGAATAACGCATAAACGGAATAGCGCATAAACGGATTAACGCATAAACGGAATAACGCATAAACGGAATAGCGCATAAACGGAATAACGTATAACCGGATTAACGCATAAACGGAATAACGCATAAACGGAATAACGTATAACCGGATTAACGTACAACCGGAATAACGTATAACCGGATTAACGCATAAACGGAATAACGTATAACCGGATTAACGCATAACCGGAATAACGTATAACCGGATTAACGCCCAACCGGAATAACGTATAACAGGATTAAAGCATACACGGAATGGCGCATAAACATTTAGAGACGGTCCCCTATCATGGCTTTAGGAAGGTTCTGTTCGGATCTCGCCTGAGCTATGCTTTCAACGCTTCTAGCAGAAAAGGAAGAGTTTCTTGACGTCATAGACTTATAGAAAGTAGTACGAGATCGCTGGCGATCCAAACGTTATTTTTGGAACTAAAGCTACTTTATGAGCCAATCCACGGCTTGTTTCAACGAAGTGTACAATTGTTTTTATATCTATATACTTTTGATGATATTTACAGAGGCGTAGCCAGGGATTTTGATGCCCAGGGCGGTTGCGGCTGTTAAAGGGGTTAACCCCCAATTCACCCAATTTAAAACACCCAATTCGCATTTACCCAAGCCTCAATCAACCCAATTCCCAGTTCTCCTATTCCAATTAACCCAATATTGCATACCCAAAAAGACTCAAATAGAGTAGAATTTGATGGTTTTATTTATTTATTTTTTCATTCCATAAGGGATACACTTACTTGAAGTGTATAACCGCTCCTAAGAGGAAGAGACGTCCTCCTTACCAAACCAAACCTAACCTTACATAACATAACAGTAACGTTTTGGAAAAGGCATATTATTTGAGAAGACAATGAAGCTAAACATCAATATTTTGGAAAAGGCGTAACATTGTTAAATGATTAATAAAATGTTATTAACCTAACTTAACCAAACCAAACCTAACCTAACCTAACCTAACCTAACATAACATAACATAAAATAACAGTAATGTTTTGGAAAAGGCGAGATCCGAACAGAACCTTCCTAAAGCCATGATAGGGGACCGTCCCTAAATGTTTATGCGCCATTCCGTGTATGCTTTAATCCTGTTATACGTCATTCCGGTTGGGCGTTAATCCGGTTATACGTTATTCCGGTTATGCGTTAATCCGGTTATACGTTATTCCGGCTATACGTTATTCCGGCTATGCGTTATTCCGTGTATGCTTTAATCCTGTTATACGTTATTCCGGTTGGGCGTTAATCCGGTTATACGTTATTCCGGTTATGCGTTAATTCGGTTATACGTTATTCCGTTTATGCGTTATTCCGTTTATGCGTTAATCCGGTTATACGTTATTCCGGTTATACGTTAATCCGGTTATACGTTATTCAGTTTATGTGTTTTTCCGTTTATGCGTTAATCCGGTTATACGTTATTCCGTTTATGCGCTATTCCTTTTATGCGTTATTCCGTTTATGCGTTATTCCGTTTATGCGTTAATCCGTTTATGCGCTATTCCGTTTATGCGCTATTCCGTTTGTGCGTAAATCTGGTTATGCGCTATTCCGGTTATGCGTTAATCCGTTTATGCGTTAATCCGGTTATACGTTATTCCGGTTATGCGTTAATCCGGTTATACGTTGTTCCGCCTATGCGTTATTCCGTTTATGCGTTAATCCTGTTATACGTTATTCCGGTTATGCGTTAATCCGGTTATACGTTATTCCGTTTATGCGTTAATCCGTTTATGCGCTATTCCGTTTATGCCTTATTCCCATTATGCCTTATTCCGGTTTTTATGCGTTATTCCGATTATACGTTATTCCGTGTGTGCGTTATTCTCCCTTCCCCATTGGACGCTTTTCGCAGGTCTTTTTGCGTTTTCTCCTTAAACTGTCGCGATAATAGCGTACAAAGGCTCAAAATGTCAGTCCAACACTGATATTCAGTCAATTCCTCTTCCATTTCTTTATCACTGCGACAAGAAGTATGTATCTTACTACTGGAGAAGAACGTGTTTCATTATTTTCAAAGCTCATGCTTTTAAAACGTAACTAATGTCAATTATTTAAACTAATTACAAAATATTACTGATAATTATGTTTCACTTATTAAAATATGTGTATTGGATGGAATGCTTTTCTTTACGAGTTTCTGTCTGCGTTTTTTCTCGGCTTTTAAGTGAAAGAAGCATGGAGTTTTTAAAGGGGATATGAAATATATGTAATATTAATAACGGAGATTGAACCCGCCAAATTCAGTTTGCAGTATAGGGACCGTCCATAAACTACGTCACACTCTTATGGGGGGAGGGGGTTTCTAAATTTGTGACGGTCCATGTCAAGGGGGAGAGAGGGGTTCTACGATGCGTGACGTCACATTTAGCATTGATTTTGTTACGAAGTCAGTTAGAGGGCGATTGGCTCTCTTATGTTATAGAAGAAGAAAGACAACATTCCATAGTCCACCGTTACAATAATTTACCAAAATTGTTATTCCATCATCGCTTAAATAGTAGAAAATTTAAGCAATTATCTACTATTTACACCTTTATGTATAGCCAATTTAAATAGCGCATTTAAAATAAACAGCGTAAACTCTCTTATGTCTCTGTTTATTCGCCCCTATTATTTGTGAGGATGAATCAAATCCCCCTGCCGATTGAAATGGTTTCGATTCTTTGGCAAATTTTCTAAATCTCAAGCTTGATAAGTCTGTTTTCGGTGACAGTGTCGAAACCTTAAAAGTGTGCCCCTTTAACTAAGCTTTATGGAACTTTTTTGAAGCTTATAAAAAGCTCATCCAGACACTAAAATTCTAAAGGTCAATCAGAGGGAAAAAGCTTAAAACGGAAGAGAACTTGAATTTTCAGCCGAGCAAAATATTTCTGAGAGGGCGGCATATCACTCAAGAAATTAATCGAATTAAATTTGTAAATTAAGTCAAATCATAGTGCGGAGGGGGGGGGTTAAAGAAATGTGACGTGGTTTTTAGGGGAGGGGTCTGAGAAAGGCGTGACGAAGCGTGATCTGGGGGGACGGGGGGGGGGGTCAGAAAATGTTTTTTTTTTCGCGTCACGTATTTTATGGACGGTCCCAATTTTAACATACAACATTACGAAAATTTCAAAGACTTGGAAAACTAAATTTTTACTGAAAAACAATTATTTAATTGCCGGTGCATTTTTTTACCAAAAAAAAGCTTTATCAATGTCTGCTTCCTTAAAGAGAGCGCACGCCCAATGGTACCAGACTTTGCAGGATTCGCATTCAACCATATTCACATTAGAGTTTATTTTGGGACACAATCCACATTTCCAGTTTTCACGTTTCATTTGAATGATTTGATCAACCGCAACTGCGGAGTCGCTTGTAAGATAAGATTTTGAGAACTGTACAATTTCTTCAGTTTCGTTAATTACATCGTCCGAAATTTTTTCAGGATCAGCTTCAATCTCTTCCTCTTGGATCTTTCCTGACCCAGAAATTGCTTGCGTAACTTTGTCTTTATCGACGAAATACGACAGAAATCTTTCAATATTTTTTTTCTTTTGTTTGCTAAAATTTCTTGCTAGTTTGGTCATTTTCTTTCGTTTTTCCGTTGGGTTTTCAACTAAAATTTCACGAGAAATTGGAGAAGCGGTATAAGAGTGATCATTTTTATCATGCACATCTTTAATTCGACCATCTTGCGTTAAATGACTGATTAAAGATGCTTTCTCTACGATGCTTGGTTTACAGTATCTGACATTGGCATTATTTCTCGTCTTGACAGTGGAAAAGAACCTATTTTGTTTCTCAATATTCTTGTTATGTGGTGTACGTTTATTTGACGTGACAGTTTTCTCGCATGAAGATGTAGATCCAGGCAGTTCTGAAACTGCAGATAAACGCAAAGCTTCCTTAGACCTTGAAAAATTTATTTCCAGGAGAGCCTTCGTAGATTTTATCTGTTTTCTCACGGTTTCTATGATATCATCGTTCTGGAAATTTCTTGCAGCCCCACATAGAGACATTATATCTGCAATCAGATCTTCCTTTTCCTTTTCGAGAGTCTCTTTTTTATTCGATTCGGCTAAAAGATTCACTAGAAAATTCTTGTTAGTGGGTTGTTGTCTTTCATTTCGGGTTGCGTCTACCAACGTATCACTAAGTAGTTCGCCTGTTATTGCACTTGACGTAGGCTCTACGATTCCACAATTTCCTTCAATTTCTGAAATTGGGGCTACTTCAGACAGCATGATGTTAACAAGGTGGATGTGTTTACATATGTTTGTGTTAATTTGACGGTCCGGGCAAGTGCAAGAGAAAGTATGCACGCATATTTTGCAAACGCTGCAAGTAGAAAAGCATTTGCAGATGATGTCATCTTTTGTCACCGTGTACTTCAGATTATCAAATGCGTCGCTTTCCGTATCTTTCAAGCTTTCTTCACTCGTCACTTCCCAAATTGATCTTCCAGTTTCTTTGACCAGAGTCCTTGGTAGGTTCATAGCTTGATTGTGTCTCTTAAAACCTTCCGTCGATTTACGAACTACTTTGTAATCTTTCCTTTCGTCAGTTTGATGAACCTTTGATGAGCTTGGCTTCGGTCGTAATCCAATAAGTTTGCGAGACATCGGTCTAGTCTCTTGTTTTGCTTTCCATCAAGGAAATTGTATTTAAATAGCTTGTGGAACGCTTCTAAATACATATTTGTATTTATTTCGGAACCAATTCGATAACACGAAGCCCATTCTTCCTTGCAAGAAACCCATTCCTTTTCAAAATAGTTCCCAAATGTTTCGGTTTTATCGTTTTCTTCCATTTCTCTTAAGCTCGTAGCAAGCATCTTCTCAAATTTTGACTGATCTAACTCGTCTATGAGTAGCGATAATCCTTTGAACAAATGAGAGGCTAATTCTTTGTCCGGAATTAGTGATAATTTTTTCCTGATGTCGTGATAGACATGCCATTTGCATAGAAGTTTTTTAGTATTACCACCAAATACATTCATCCAACTGTTATAGTATTGAGGGGCTTTATCCGTCATTATGTATTTTGGAATGATTGAAGTAGTGTGTTTCTTGATTTCCGAAAAAAATATCTTCAATATTTCGCCACCTTCTCTGTTGGAAATTAGAAATGCGACAGGTGCGCCTTCTTTAAATTCGTCAATTACTAGTACTGTTATCAGTTTAAAATGATATCCATTTGTCCCATGTGTGGCATCCAAGCATACAATATTTTCTCCAAATTCTCTAAACATGTTCTTCTGAAATTTGGTCATAATGGCTAAAACAAAGTCCGATTTCGCCAAACCAAATACTTCATATTCGGGAATAATATTTCGGTTTTCGTGTTGTTTTTTGTAAAGAAGTATAATGCCACTTTGTTTTTGAAGCTCTTCCTGGACGTAAGCATCTACACTGATATGGTCTTCTGGATGTTTTTCGACCGTATTAATTCCATAAGATTTGCATATATTATTCAAATCCTTTTTCTGTGCAATATGTTTTCGTTGAGTGACATCCATATTACTGTTGCGAATATCATCTAGGACCTTTTTCTTAGACACTCCTCCTGCCAACTTGGCAGCGATTATTTGCTTTTCATTTTTCGAAATTCTTAAATGGCATAGGTCATTTTCGTGACCATAATGTGATTTACATCCAACAAGTGAAACTGTACTATTGCAAGTAGATACTGAGACTTTGAGTGTCGCTGTACAGTTACCGTTTATTTTAGAGCTTCCCATTGATTTTGCTTGACGTTGGCCATTTGAATTAGATTGATACTGCCCTGATCTATTACAGTACCAATATTCTACCTTGCAATGTTTTCTCTTGCCTGTTTTGTCTTTCAAATATTGTGTAGCCTCTTTTCTTTCTTCCACTTCCTTCCATATCAAAAAGTCTAACGGGAATACCATGCTTTGTTATGCACAAAAATTATGGCGTTGAAATTTTTGGCGCAAATGAATGGTTAATAAAAAAAGGCGAGTGGGAAATTTGAACCTAACCTAACTCAACCTAATCGTTGTTTTTAGGGTAAAAAATATTCAAAAGTGTCGATATCTTCTTTCGGATCATCTTCAAAAAAACATTTACCCAGCCAAAAACTTTCACTACTATTTATTTTGTCATATAGTAATTTAGGTTAGGTTAGGTTCAAATTTCAAACTCGGTTTTTTTTATTATTAATAACCATTCATTTGCGCTAAAATATTTCAACGCCATAATTTTTTTCACACCGAGGGGCTTCGAAAAAAGCTACACAGGTGCTGTTTTTGAAATTGGCCTAAAAATCTTATTATAATGGATGTTTTCGAAAGTTCAGTCAAATATTATGGGTGGAGGGTGTCGAGGGGTCGGACGTTCGGCAGTTTAGTGTACCGGAATTTGAGATTTCAAAATTTTTACCAAGATTTTGAGATTTTCCCCAGATTTTGAGATTCTGACTGAGATTTTAGAAATCTTGAAATCTACTCCAAGATTTCGGGATTTTCAATGAGATTTTCAGATTTTGAACGCGATTTCGGGATTTTGAAGTAGGTTTCTGGATTTTGTTCAGGATTTTCAGATTTTGAAGGAGATTTCGGGATTTGGAACAAGATTTTCAGATTTTGAAGGAGATTTTCAGATTTCGAGGAGATTTTCGGATTTTGATGGAATTTTGGGATATCAAGATTTACCATAGACCAATACGAATATTACATGAAGAGAAACAAACTTCCAGGGGCACACCTCTATAGTGGATAATTTCAATCATGTCAGGAGACACCGCTAGAGGCATGACCGAGTTGGCTACCCTCTCAGATGCAGTGAGCTTGGACTGCCTCTAGTGTTGTCTTGTGGTGACAGGGAAATTATCCAGTATGTAGGCGTGCCCCTGGAAGTTTGTTTCACTTTAGGTAATCGTATTGGTCTATTAACCTCCGGTGTTCATAGGATATTTCGAGATTTTGAAATATAGGTTTAGGTTTTATCCCGCAGAAAAATCGACAAAAATAGTAATTTTGTAATACAGTACTCTTATATAGCGCAGACGCCAAAAGCGAGATGGAAGGCAGAGTTTTACCCTCGTGTCTTCCCCTCAAAAATAGATGCAAAACGTGTATTGTAAGCGTGGGGATTTTCAGATTTTAGGGTGAGATTTCGGGATTTCTAGATTTTAATGTGGGATTTCGGGATTTTCAGATTTTGAGATAGGGATTTTGGGATTTTCAGATTTTCACGTGAGATTTTGGGATTTTCAGATTTTCACGTGCGATTTTTGGGATTTTCAGTTTTTGACTCTGGTATTCCTGAGCCACAACTGTCGACAACAGCAGAATCCAGCAGCAACCAGTCAGAGTCATCACCTCCAATCGCAATTATTGACAGCCCACCAGCAGTAAGAACAAAGAGTGGCCGAGTGGTGAAAAAGATCCTCAAGCTTAATTTATGAAATATATAAAATCCCAACGATATGTAAATTAACTTAAGAGAAAGTATGTTGTATAATTTAGATACTGAACTGAACTGAATTGTCTTAGCAAAGATCCTCAAGCTTAATTTATGAAATAGATAAAATCCTAACGATATGTAAATTAACTTAAGAGAAAGGATGTTGTATAATGTAGATACTGAACTGAACTGAATTGTTTTAGATGATTGAATTGGACCTTGTACATTGTGCAGGCCTATATAGTATACAAGCTAACGAGGGGCTAGTTAGTTATCGCCCGAACACTTAATAAAGTTGATCTTATTATGTTTAGTGTCAGTCGTGTTATTAATGAGCAGATAACACAACACAGGGGATTTCATTATTGGGCGAATTTAATACTAGAAGTCCAACCATAACCTCAGAAAAATTAAGAAAGAACCAGAAATTCCAGAATCGAGTGATAATTTTAGATTAAAGCTTGACTTAAATTGTGTGAAATTGGAAAACGAAACTGCAACGCCTCTTCCATCAAATGAAGTGATTACGGACGGAATTCCGACGCATCGAGGTTGGAATCAAATGTAAAATGGGAAGAGCCAGTTGATCACCTGAAGTATGAGTTTGGTTTTCATAACAATGACGCTGTTGACCAAAACAATCAGTTTACCATCAAACAGTGTTCCATTATTTTGACAAAATTGGAAGCAGGGGCGTTCCGAAGGCCCTAGGTTTTGGGGGGGAGCCCACCTAATTTTGCCAACTACAAACCAAAAATTTCCCAAGCGACACGTAGTAATGTAGTATCATGTTACTCTTCTGTTTCGTAAAATAGTTTTGAAATGAAAATCACTGACTAAATTTATGAAATTTCCCCGACCAAATTTTTAAATTTCCTTGACTAATTTATCAACTTTCCCTGACTAAATTTATCAAATTTTCCCGACTAAATTCATCAAATTTCCCCGACTAAATTATCAAATATCCCCGACTAAAATTTATCAAATATCCCCGACTAAAATTTATCAAATATCCCCGACTAAAATTTATCAAATATCCCCGACTAAAATTTCAAATATCCCCGACTAAAATTATCAAAATTTCCCTGACTAAATTCATCAAGTTTCCCTGATCAAATTCATCAAGTTTCCCTGATCAAATTCATCAAGTTTCCTGATCAAATTCATCAAGTTTCCCTGATCAAATTCATCAAGTTTCCCTGATCAAATTCATCAAGTTTCCCTGATCAAATTCATCAAGTTTCCCTGATCAAATTCATCAAGTTTCCCTGATCAAATTCATCAAGTTTCCCTGATCAAATTCATCAAGTTTCCCTGATCAAATTCATCAAGTTTCCCTGATCAAATTCATTGTTTCCCTGATCAAATTCATCAAGTTTCCCTGACCATTTGCAATAACTCACATGGCGAACATATACTTTGAAACTAGTTATTATATAAAATTGTTGAAAATATAGGATAATAATTTACTAGTAAGTGAAAAAGTGACTAATTATTTTGAAAATAGTGAACTGAAAGTAACTAAAAGTTACTAAATGAAGGTACATAAAAGAGCTGGGTCGTGTAAAATCTTACTATGCTTCCAACACTCATTCAAAGCAAATCACTTCACTGATTCCTTAATTCGAACTTCTGTTTGTAATTAAAGACGTTAAAAAAGTGTGTCTTGTAATGAACCACCGTCTATAAGTTGATATAATGAGATCAAATGCTCCCTCGTACAATGAATATTGTAAAATGACTTGAATCATTTTGACAAGAGTCATTATTGTTATAGATATAAGAATTCTATTTTGTTTGAATAAAATCCCATTAAAGTTATATTCGGAGCGAGCGAAGCGAGCTCCGTGATTTTTTGGGCTCTGCTCAAATCTCTGATTCCGGTCACTCTGATACTGTTTTCCAGAATTTCAATTTCACTCCAAAATATTTTTCCCTGACATTTCCCTGGCCTTTTAGGTCCATTTTCAATTTCCCTGAGCTTCATTTTGCCAAGTGAGCGTCAATTTGCCAACTCGACAAAATTTTAGGGGGGAGAGCCTCCCCCCCTGTCCCCCCCATGGGATCGCCCCTGATTGGAAGATTCGGGGAATTATCATGGATGTTATTACGTCAAGGTGAAAGAACCACCTTATCTCTACGAGGTGGTAAAGTTAATTTGAATCCCGTCATTTGAATCCATTTTGATATGCTTAAACAAGGTGAGGCTTATGTCTGTGTATAATTGAGTAATCGTCACATTACAGTGACTCATTTCAACAATCCTGCGTGTGTTTCCTACCTATGTTGTCAAATAAGGTTACTCGAATTGATGAGTACTTTGCCTTAAAATCAATATTATAAGTTAAGGACATTTTGGTTTGAATCGGTGCATTTCTTGATGTAGTTAAGGACGTTTTGGTGTTAATCGGTTCATTTCTTGATGTAGTTAAGGACATTTTGGTGTTAATCGGTTCATTTTCTTGATGTAGTTAAGGACATTTTGGTGTTAATCGGTTCATTTCTTGATGTATGTTAAGGACATTTTGGTGTTAATCGGTTCATTTATTGATGCAGTTTAGATATTTTTTGTGTTAATATTTCATTTCTTGATGCAGTTAAGGACGTTTTTGTGTGTGAATCTGTGCATTTCTTGATGTAGTTTAGGATGTTGTAAATTCAAGTTCACAATTACAAATTCAGAAGTTTAAGATAAAATACAGTTTTTCTAAAATCAAAGGGTTACCCCTATTCACTGTCTATGACAACATTAATTTGACACATTTGGTGTCAATTTAAAAGATGGGGCGGGGCATTCATTATCCTTGCTTATAGTTGTTTTTAAAACGGCGGTGGCCATTTCCCTACTAGAGAATAATTTCCCATGTTATTTAATTGAACTTATTTCTATGGGAATATTATCAATTGTTCGTCAAACGATATGATAAGCGTGTAACTGTTCCCCCCTTTATAAAGCTAAGTTTGGCCGGTCGTTTGGGAATTCCATTACAGGACGTTAATCAGCCTTACGTAATGTCGGGGGATCTTGTGACAACGTTAAGTCATAAAATCAGGGATTCTAAAATGTAAGCCTAAAAGCTGCCTAATCCGACTTGGAATCTTCATAACATACACCGTCATTAAGGAATTTATTTACTGATTTCAAATTAAGAAAACGATTCCTTTCCAATTGGAAGTCGCGACAAACAAAACACGCGTTCCATTACTTCGCGTTTATATGCGGGGAGCGACTATGCTCCTCAGCAATCAAAAGAATCTCCGTTCTCTCGACCCGGCTGTTGAAAAAAGTAACCTCGGATCGATCG